>CAHIKZ030001181.1:0-67500 GCA_903632075.3 Acanthosepion pharaonis
AAAGTAAAATTTAATAGAAAACTATTAAAAATTATATAAACTAATTAAAATAAGATTGTATATTTGAACACCCTAATTTAGGTTGCAGCAGCCAGAGATTTAAAATCTTTTGTTAAAATGGAATTAAGAAAATTGAGGAAAAGCTATAAAATGTTTACACGTCTAACAACACTATTTACGGAGATGTGTAATTTGCAATAAATACATTGCTTGTTATACTCTGGGGCAGAGTGAAAGCAAGAAAAGAAGGTGTGGATTATTGGCTGACAGCGTTCGTAAACAGGTCTCTAAAGAAGAAGAATTAATACCACTAATAAGTAAAAGCAATAAAAATGTATACGTGTGCGTAGGTACTTATCTATTTATGTAAATATTTACTCGGCTTTGTGTAAGGCTAAATGGACAAAAATAGAGCCTATGAAAGTTATACGGTGGAGTAATGGATATAACGGCTTGGACTGAGGAATCGGAAAGCCGAGTTCGAATTCATTACATTCACTTACATGCTAATACCATTGGGAAAGGTATGAATCCTCTTCGCCCTGCAGTTATGGGCAAATAGCAGGACAGACTGGGTTCTATATCCTTGGATGGCAACTGATCTAGTAGAAGGACAACTCTGAATTCAAAACCTGGGGACATTGAGGCACGTAGTGCACCCTCAAGATGGTTCTGCACAAAACCTCCACCACTATAATCAAATCACATGTGCTGGTGTCTGGCTGTCTGTTCCTAGGAACCGAGCTGCTTGACCCTCATACAACGGGAGAGTTGAATATATATATATATATATATATATATATATATATATATATATATATATATATATCTCATTTGGCAGCAACCTATCCTTCTGCAAGTTTCGTTAAAATGACAAAATTATTAGGTTAATTTTTTTAATATAAGTTTTTTTCCTGGTGTTCTTATATATATATATATATATATATATATATATATATATATATTTTTTCTTTTCAGGACATCGAAATTTTTTAAACAATTATTACACGTTTAACAAGACTCACCTCACATCTCTCTGACAATAGCTGAATTAAGTCTCATTTAAGTACACATGGAAGCCTACGAATCTCTATCCATAACATACTCGTTGATAATACAAATATATTAGCCTCGTGCACATTTACAAAATGGTTAAAATAATGGAAGCATTATTAATGAAAAAGCCAACACTCAATAATATCAATTATGAACACAGCCTGATATTACTGACAGTGTTTGGAAAATAAAACATTCCTCTAACTCTAGATACATGCATAAAACATTTCATATATCAGTTAAAGTAAAAATAAAATAATCATGATAATGGCTAAAAGTATAGCCGAAAGTGCTTGAATTATAAAAATTGTCTGAATGTTATATATCCCTATCCGGAAAAGGGAAAAAAAATACGAACATATGAAAAATTATATAAAAACTTAACCACAGCACCTTGTTAGTCGATTGAACGATCTCTCTCTCTCCTTTTTATATATATATATATATATATATATATATATATATATGTGTGTGTGTGTGTGTGTGTGTGTGTTGAAACGTTATAGTGGATACATCGTATTTGAAAAAAAGACGTCCTATTTTTATTTATTAATAAGAACTGGGCATTCGAAAAAAAAATGCCTTCCCCAGTAGGGATCTAATCAGTGCCCCTCTTTGTAAAGGAAGTTAGGATCGATTTGTTCTTGTATGTTAAGCCCTGCCATTACATCAGATAAATAATGAAGCACTCGGTTTGATAGCGAGCTAAGCCGGAAGAAAAAAATATATATCAGAGACGCCGTTTGTTTTACCAGAAAACGAAACGCGGCTGCCTAATAAGGAAGAAAAAGAAAGAAAACAGAGGAGAGGCAACACTGTCATGCATTTAACGTCTGCTTCAGTGAAATGTAAGAGCTATTCCGATTTTTAATATTTCCTTTCTACCCTCTTGCATCTTTAAATAATGACCTGCATTCATACTTATTTTATTCAAAACTGTTAAGCTTTCAAATATTTAACGACGCAATAAGCGAACTCCCATCAATATTTTTGTAGTAGTGGAACTCGAAGGGCTTATTCAATTATTAACTTTGAATGATGATTCTCAGAATAGTCAAACTGTGCAAATTGTTAGTACAGTGTAATAGAAGTTATGCAGCGAAGAGAAAATTAGTCAATCAATGTAACAACCACCAGTTTTTTTTCTTTATTAAGTCGATAACTTTTACTTACTTTTCATTTAAAAAAAGCATTTGCCGTTTCTTTTTACCTTATGCAAATTGTCAGGATTAATATTCTTTTTTTGAGACCATTATTAAGTAAATCTTGAAAGAAACTACCAGCATTTTCTGTGAGGTAGTGTCCCTTCAGTATGTCAAGACTCTTCATAATTTTATAGCCTTTTGAAATATTTGTCGTTCCTCATAATAAGCTACCATTTGTCGCGCTGAACGTTAATTTTTCTCCATAGTCTATGTTACATGTCTACCATTCCGTCCATGCTTAGAATATTTTCCGGTGGTCCCGTTATCTATCGAGAGCTTGATAAAATCTCAAAGAAAATCAGCAATATTATTGGTCCGATCTGGCGCCCGCTTTAATAATTTCTCGCCACCGTAATATTGTCTTCCTCGCCTTTCTATAACAATTTTCATAGTAATTAATTGGATGGCCTCGCCATGATGTCTAGATTCTTCGAATTTAAGTCTCACCACCGAGTTGATCTGGGTAGATGTAACCATAAATTCTGTGCAAATATTTTCTTTCTGCATTTTCTCGCTCGTGGAACTCCTTCCAGTTCCATTGTTTTCCATTCAATTATAATGCAGAAATTTAAATGCAATGTCCAGTCGCCATCTTTTTGTCCTGATTACTTTTCTCTGTCCACACTACTTAGCAATGCTGCTGTTTCTGGTCCACACAATAGCTAATCTATTATGTAAATTGACTATGTGCAAACTGCGCATAACATTTTAATAAACATTTGGAATCATTGCAATACTTTTTTCTGCCAAACTTGAACCCAGTGCGAAAAAACAAAAAAAACAAAAGAAAGAACAACGAGTGTTAAAGAACAGTTTTTCCATATACATCGCTATTATTTTAACTATCTTCGGTCTCGACAATCTTTGGGCACCTGACATGGCGTAATGGTTTAGCAAACGTCTTGTCAGATCAACCACGAGTGAGTAGTGAGTTCGGTCTCACTGGGTGAGAGTGAGTAGTGAATTCGATTCTCACTGTACCCACATCTAAGCAACGCCCAGAAAATCATTGGGCACCTTGGCGTGGTGTAATGGTTAACAGCTTGTCTCGCTAGATCAATTACGAATGGTAGTGACTTCGATCCTCATTAGGTGTCCATACTTTCGGCCTTGTACCACATCAAGCTACGCTTTGAAAATAAAGGGCGCCCGAGGTGGTGTAATGGTTAGCAAACTTGTCCTGCTAGAACAATTACGCTTGAGTAGTGATTCGATCCTCACTAGCTGTCCCCATACTTTCGACCTTATGCCACATCTAAGCTAAATAATTCTGGAAAATCACCTCCTCGACAATCTTTATTGTTTTAAAAGTGACGATAGGATTGTAATAGAGCCTAAACACTAAATGCTATTTATTGATTGTTTATTTACAAGAATAATTTTTATTAAACATTAAAACTAATGCTATTAAAAAACTAATGCAATGCAATATTTATCATTTACCATTTATAAAAGAAATAAACACGAAAACAATTTTCTATTCATGGTTAGAAAATTTATTAAAATATGTGAACCAACTATAAGTAAATTTATTTACCACTTTATAAAGTTCGATCAATTGGCAATTAGCCGATGTTTTGCCAACCGTTCTAATAAACAATCTAAAGTTTTTATTATTTTGCTGTCAATTCTCAAGAACAAAGAAAAATGTATAGGATTCACTTTCATATGCTTATGTTTTCATTACAATTCTAATCATCACATTTTTGAAAGAATAAACTGCCGAGAAATGACGGTAGTTAATATAATAACAGTGTCAATGGAGAAACCTTCTTTTGAGACTCGTTTTTTTTGCGGCACAAATGTCCAAGTTTGCAGAAAAAGGTATTGCAATGATTCCGAAATGATTACTAGAAACGATGTAATAACAATTTGCACATATTTTTTGGTGCTAGTCAATTTATACGTCGTAGTTAATTTGGGGTCCTCAGTACAATATTCGTCCATTTTACTGATTTAACTCCACATCTTTGTTGTACAGAACTTGAGGCACATTTTTTCAATGAATGACTATAGCCAAATTTCACATAATATTTCAAATTATGACTAGGACCTACAAACAATACGAATTCCCTGGATTGATCAGGACACTAATTTTTATATGATGATAAAGGCATAATGACAATGACAGTGAGATTGTATTGTTTAAGTTATTTAAGAAATGTTATAAAGTCCTAGGATATAATTGCTTTACATAGTTTTGCATCAAACATTTCAGACAGAAATTTGGATTTGTCATGATGATCAAGGTGAAAGATTAAAAGTTACGGAAGGATGACATGAAACAAAAGAATAATGGATGACGCCTGCTGGAACTTAAAACAGGACAAATCTAGAAAAAAGCATTGAGGAATGCAATAAACTAAAGTTATTGCCATGATTAGTACCGCATCCAATCATATTTTTAATCCTTATTGCACACAAACTCTGGAAATGAGAGTAATGTTTTATTTTACCTGGAGCTGGGTTTAAGCTTGAAATGAGCATTTTATTTTCTTCCACATTGTCAGTAACCTAACACAATCAACCATTTTGATGCCGAATATAGTAGCCTGAAACAGAAAAAATTATAGCTAATCGTGGAAAATTGGTTACTTTTGAATGGGTTACTCCAGAATTGTTGGAGAATTAGCCAAAATATCCTTTTACCATTTCAACACAGTTTTGTAACCTATCTAATTACTGGCAGATTGCTAACAAATAATTCAGTATCACCATAGTCTAAAAGGATGCCAATTCTAGTAAAAGTGTCAAAAGATTTAATTGTTTCAGTAAGCCACTGATTTTAGTCAATACAAAAAAGTAACCGCTGTCTGAAATCTTTGTAAATACTTTATAGAAGTTTCGAGGTAAGGAAATAAATCCAACATTTTTTAATAAAGATTATTTTTTTTTAAAAAAAAGTGATATATATGTTGATGAATAAGACCATCAACAATCCACTCTTTCAACAATTTACAAACAACTTCCTTTATTGCAAGCAATTTAGGAAATCTATGTGTTGGCCAAAAAACAGTCATCAGCATGGAAATTTGAAGGCGAGCCGTGTTCAAATGCAGGTCTGCTCTTTTTAGTTCATTTTCGCACTGATACCCTAGCAAGACGGGGCTAAGACGTTCGTTGCAAAGACAGTTTCAGAGTTTATTTTTGCCTTCCAAAACAAAGATACCGCTCCACTATCTTTTTCAAGCAAAATAAAATACAAAATTTAGCAACGCTGTGGTTTCAAAACTAGTCTAGTCTGGTAATGCGAGTTGACATCATATGCAAAAACAAGTTGATAAGATTAAGACGCTCTCTGATTATTTAATCTAAAAATATCACAACAAAAGCTCTTTTCTTTCTTTATCATCTATTTATTAATCATATTCTTTTGGCGAGCAGGTTTAAGCCCGTCGAACGAAAACGCATTCTAGGTACCAATTCAGAAACTTAAGTGAACCAGAGATAAAAAAATAAAAGAAGGTATAATGCACATTTATTCATACAGAAAATTAAATTTAAATTTAATACAGAGCCTAGTGGGCTATATTCAGCTTTTGTTTCTATGACTGAGGTTTTAATTCTTACATAAATTACTTTCTTGTCATTCAGTTACCCGCCATTATTCTGATATAGAGAATTTATATATCACTAGAAGTAGCGCCCGGCGTTGCCCGGGGATGTAACAATAAGAGATAGATCAAGTATCGACCATCATAAAGTGTGAAAAATAAAATTGACAAAGATTATTGTTTAAGGTTGACGGACACGCATATCTTAATTAGTTTTTTTTTTTTTTTTTGGTCAGGCAAACAAACAAAACATTATTTTTCAATCATTATGAGTCTACCGATTGAATAGAATTTTAATATAAACAATCGTCTTGTAAATGGAAATTTTTAAAGCATTCTGAATGTAAAAATAAAGAAAAAAAGTGTGCAAGACAATAAAAACTACCTGCCAAAAAAAAAAAAAAAAAAGTGAAGTTTTGTTGAAATCGGTTGAAAAATGGTGGAATCCGATCATATAACGAACACACAAACAAACAACCTGGATTTTATAATAATTATAACTCGATATGAGTTGTCCCCTTTCATTCTCGCGATGCCTCTTAATCGTGTTTTCAAATTGATTTTGTACCAAAACATATGTTTTGCCAATTTTTAACTATCAGAACCACCGCAAGGTAATTTTACATAGTCCTGTGAAGTTTTGTTGAAATCTGTTGAAAAGGTAAGAAATCCGATTCAATATATAAACGTTCACACACACACACACAACCTGGGTTTCATAATAAGTATGATTCTATCCATTATATATATATATATATATATATATATATATATATATATATTACAATAAACGTGCAATCAATTTACAAATACATGAATTATTCACAAAACTAACGCAAAGGTTAATGATTTAAATGGATCTGGAGGTTTTTGTGTACTATTTGAATTGTTTTGCGAGATGGATGTCTGCCATTTAAATCATTAACCTTTGCATTAGTTTTGTGTGAATAATTCATATATATATATATATATATATACACACACACACACACACAGGTGTAAATAACAAATTGTCCAAATCGTGTAACAGCATAATTAGCCATCTCACAAAATGTTTAATATCTTAAAAAACAAAAAACAAAAAAACACAAAACAAACAAAAACTGAGTTTCTTTTTTTCAGAAGAGACGCTTAGCCATCATTTCCCGTAAGAATCACTGAAAAAAAAAAGCAAACATTTGAGTTATTCAGCTGGAAAGACAACAGGTTAAAATTGTTTTGTGTCAGCCCCTCTGTCTTCTCAAGTGAACGATGGTGAGAGGAAAAAGATCATTCAGGCCTTCAGTAATGTTACCAACATTCATACTCTGGTTTCTATCTCCAAAGTCCTTTCAAGGACCATCAAGAGAACGACGTTGTATAAGTTTAAGAAAGCGGGAAAACAGTAGAGAAGGAAACTGAATCAGTGGGTCATAAGAGAAAGAGGGATCATCATTTCAACTTAGAGCTAAAAAGATCAATTGGAAAAGATTCAACTCATTTCATATGACGTTTGGTACGTGAAACCGTTCAGGAACCTTGTTACTCCAGGACAGAAAGTTAGAGAGGGCGAAAATCATCTTGAATAAGTTGTAAAATGATCCTGAAATTATATATGAATTTTATTTCAATACTTCATGAGCTTCCGATCCTTAGCTATGATTAATTCATGATGAACTTTTTTTTTATTTAGTTTATGATCGATTTCATCACGATTCTTCTGTTAAACTTAGAATCCATTAAGTGTTATAAAAATCACGGAGAACTCCAGTAAGATAACTTAATCATTTCTAAGATACAACGGTTCAGAGCTTATATATACATATATTTTCTCTTTATACATTATTTTTATAGATACAAATATTTAAGTAAATGATTTGTTTATAATAAACACTATTAACTACATTTACCGACCTAAACGTCCGAAAAATTTCAAAATATGTGTCCTCCGACAGGAATCGAACTTATATCCTACACAGAACCGTCATTTGGACTGACGTGCTATACCATTTAGCTACTGGGGAAGCGTCTGGTTAGCAAAGTCAAATTACTGCATTTAAATAACAAATTTACTATGATTTTTCTCGAGCGGTCGAAGCCTATCTTAACGCAAAGAAATAACAACATGTAATCTGAAATGGACCAAGTCCGACAATTATTTTAATATATTTTCTCTTTATACGTTATTTTTATATATACAAATATTGAAGTATATGCAGATTTTCCATGAAATTTCTCGGACATTAAGGTCGGTAAATGTAGTTAAAACCGTTTATTATAAACAGAGCATTTACTTAAATATTTGTATCTATAAAAATAACGTATAATCAGAAAAATTATTCAGCTAGAAAGAGAAAAGGTTAAAATCGTTTTGTGTCAGTCCCACTGTCTACCCAAATGAGCAATGGTGAGAGAAAAAAGATCATTCAGGCTTTCAGTAATGGTACCAACATTCTTAAAATAATTCTCGGATTTTTCTTTTATTACTAGCTTAAAACCACACTCCGTGCGAACCTTTAAGCCAGCTCCAGCGGAAGGCTAATTAAACCTCAGGCCCCAAACTAAAGGGGCCTCTGGTCTAGCTTCGAAAATATTTGAAGAAATAACTTTGAATTCCTCAATTCATTTCATGGAACTTCAAAAACCTCACTTTAACTCTGACCACAACCTCTGTGGGACTTCAAAACTTCACGTCACGTAACATCTCACTTTAACACCGATTTCTTTGCATTTTGAAGAAATAAAATTGATTTCTTCAATTCAAAGTTTCGGAGAAATTTTAAACTGAATTTAAAACAAACAAAAAAAAAAAATCAAATTCAAAGTTTTTGCGTTACTTTAAATTCAATATAAATTAACTTTTAAAATCATTAATTTTTTCAGTTTGAACTTTTAATTGTTTAGTCTTCATTCGGACACAAATTTCAATGCAGCAGATGAAGAGCGGTTTTTCATTTCCGGAATCGTCCTGATTTCCAAAAAGATATAATATGTCTATGTAGAGCAAGTGAGGCCCGAGTTAGAGGGATCCCAGACACACGGACGGACAAGAAAATAAATAAACGGAAAATTCTAAGATATATATATATATATATATATATATTAAAGACTTTTTTTATGTTTAACATTCTTTTTATAGATACAAGTATTTAAGTAAATGCTCTGTTTATAATAAACAGTATTAAATAACATTTACCGGCCTGAATGTCCGAGAAATTTTCATAGAAAATATTCGTCCTTTGACAGGATTCGAACCTGCATCCTATACGGAACCGTCATTTAGCTTGACGTGCCTAACCTCCCGGCCACAAAGGATCGTTCGATTGAAGTTTATAAACAGTAAATTCGACCTTGCCAACCGAACGATCTTTTTGTGGCCGAGAGGTTAGATACGTCAAGCTTCGTGACGGTTCCAGTAGGATGCAGATTCGAATCCTGTCAATGAAAATTCTCGGACATTCAGGCCCGGTAAATGTTATTAATACTGTTTATTATAAACAGAACATTTACTAAAAATAATTTGTATCTATAAAAAGAATGTTAAGCATAAAAATGTCTATGGACACAGGAGCTGCTCTTGAAGTACCCTCCATTTGGTACTATGAAATGTACGACATGATAGGACCACTTGACGTTTGCTGATATCTTGATTGTCTACGACAGCCTGTAGAATGTGTTCTTCGTGGTCAGGCGTACGAGCGGATCTCAGTCTTCCCCGATCCATATTTTGTGGAGCCATGGATCATGACTTGACAAGGCGACGATAAACAGCAGTCAATGTTGGATGGCTCGACTACCTTCGGTCTGGAAACGTAATCTGATACAGCCGTGTAGCCTAGCGCCCATTACCATTCGCGCGACCGTATGTAAAAATCATATCTGCCTGCTCACGATATGAATATCCTGGCATTGTTAAACGGAACACTTCTCAGTTATCTCACTACTACACACATTAAACATTAATGACAGACTAGCCACAAATGTACATGAATGAAAAATGTAAACTAGTCTATGTGGCAACACAGCGACAACTACCATAAGCTTTCTTTAAACTTAATTTGAAAACGAAGATTTTGCAGGATTATGTTTGTATGGACTTTTGTCCTTGTTTTGGTGTGAAGAATCTGTTCCTAAAGTTTGTAAAAGTATCTTTGATACTACATCCTGTACACGCACAATCTCTCTCTCTCTCTCTCTATATATATATATATATATAATTCATACATCTATAACATTTGTGACTTAAACCATGAAAGGTGTTATATGCGTAACACTCAACAGAGACTCGGTTCTAAGTGAGAAGTCAGGCCAGGATACTCCAGATGAGTCAAGAGTAAAGTTTGAAGAGAATTACGGAGCCGTCAGTAGTCATAAGAGTTGTTAGCGGATATACGGTGCCTCATTCTATCAGCTAAGAATGACTTAGCCCCTCTTGAAGACACGTTTACAATTATTACGCGCAGACAAAAATAGTGAGCCGTGAAGAAGATTTTGGTTTCACCTAGTATTTCCGAGAAAGTAAAAAAGCATCGATGTCGGCTTTAACCCAAGAAGTAACCTCACTGGCACAATTCTCAGCAGGAAGGTTAAGAATATCAATCTAAGGGGTGTCTCGAAGAAAGTTACGAAATGAATCCTAATCGGTATGCTGGTAACGGAAAGTGGTCTTGGGAACAGAAAGTTTCTCCCTATTATGCATCTGTAACGAAATATGAATAGATACTACAGCGTGATCCGAATTGCCCAGAGGACTGAATTGCGAATCTCGACAAGAGCTACGAGAGCAGGGAAGGAACAAATCAAGTATTGATCAAACTTATTAAAGAAACGAATAGAGAAATCCACTGAGTAAGAGACGGAACAACGGAAAATCGAAAGTCTGAATACCGACAACATCAGTAACATTAGAACTTGTAAATGTTCATTAACAACACCAAACAAAATGTTCGCACATGAATGAAGAAAGAGAGAGAGAAACATTTTTATATAGTCAGAAATTTTGCTTAATATATTGCACTCTTGAGAAAAGTGAGAGCAATAAAGACAAAAGCGATATCTAACAGAGTACAATAACGAAAGTCGAAAGCACATGAAATAATTATCTGGGGACTCGAGAGACAATTCACTTGCCACTGGACGATTTTCCCGGATATAAACATCGAGGCCATGCATATGTATGTTACAATCTTTTCGGCAAAGAGGAAGATGGCCTGGAACAGAGAATTCCTTGGTAGCAATAGAAAAAATTTAAAATCGTTTCACAAAGTGTGAAGATATCTGGACACTGTTTCAAGAGAAAAGATTTTACACTGCAGAAATTGGAACGGATATCACGAATATTGAAGAAAGAATGGTTGATGCGGGTAATTGATTTATTTGTTTATTGGTTTTGTCATATTTCTTTTCATTGTGACAGTCATAAGGAGAAAAAAAAGAAATCCAAAATAATTATCACTATCTGTCGTCAATGGCAATACAAACCGGCCCCGAAGGTGGCTAGGACTAAAGCATAATGTGGCCACAGGCTTACTCACCAGAAATACAGGTAGGAAAATCTACCCAGGCGCGACATGGCACCATAAATACCCCAATATTTTGAGACTGTTGATCAGAGCAGCCCATCCAAGCGCTACTATAGAGTGCGGGCTCTTTACTACCAGTTGAATGCAGTAACCAGAGAACTGCCAACCTGGTACCCTCATAATGAAAACTCACAGACACTGAATAGTCAGATCACCAAAAAGTCAAGAAGTTGAATCATTGTAACCTTGAAAGAAAGAACCAGTAAACCATATCCTAAACAAGAAACAAGTGATAATCCTCTTTCCTATTCAATAAACACGGGAGGCCGGTCAATAGTTGAGCCTATCTACTCATTAATCTGTTCACAGCACAGGATTCTGGGCGATTTTATAGAGACACCATCTCTAGGAAGGTTGCCGAATAAGTCTGTGGAACCCATCCAAGCCTAGGGGGAATTACTGAATTATTAATATAACTCTGAAGGATTTGTAATTAAGGATCAGAGTAAGCGTACTGGGGTTAAATGTGAGAGTACATGTGTTAGGGTAGGGTTAGTTAGCGTACTGATAGTGTGAGAATTTTCTAAGATATGCTTAGATGTGATACAAAGCCGAAAGTATGGTGCATCCAATGAGGATCGAACTCGCTATCCAGTTGTAATTGATCTAGTAAGACAAGCTGGCTAACCATTACACCACGTCGAAGTGCCCACGCCTACTGATAATATGGTGTTTCTTAAATTATGACTTAAGAACGATTATCTGCTATTAGAATAATGTTTATCCTTATCACATAGGGATTAATCGAAGACAAAAATGAAAGAAAGAAAAGAAACGGTGCCTTACAAAACCACTTCCAGTTAATTATTTCGTTAATAAAATCAGAAATCTTACATTTACAAGGCTGAATTCGGACGTGGTCTTCTGACAAGGCAGACATTTTGGTCAATATTGTCGAAATTACAAATGGATGTCCTTTATGGTCAGAAGCTGGGATGACAGTGGATTCAATTAAAGAACGAAAGAGACGTTATATTCTGATTGTAGTGATCTTGCTACTATACATCAAAAACTTTGTTATAATAACAAAAGGATGCCTAGGATACCGTGGACTGAACATGTGAGTAACGATGAAGATTTGGAGAAAATGGAAACAAAAAGGAAACTAATACGTAACAATCTGAGTGCTGTTATCCTCTTCTACCCTTCTATTTCAGTTTGTTGGAGCTGCTGCCATGTACCCAGTGTAGTTGTTGCGTTGTAGGGTACTGCTTATACTGACCAATTCTTGTTCGTATATTTCTAGGTAGACACTTATGACTTTTGCTCGATGTTGTAAGCAGCGAACGATCCCTTTCTTTACACTGTACGGATGGTGAGAATTGAAGTTAAAGTGCTGTCCGGTGAATGTTGTCTTGCGGTATATGGATGTAATGAACCCCCGCTCTGTTCGAGATATGAGTACATCCAAGAAGGCGAGTTTGTTGTTTTCTCGCTCCATTGTGAACTATATCGATGATCTTATTGAGTTCAATGTTCCATTAGTATCTGGACGTCTTCCTCTCGTGACCATAGCATGAAGGTGTCATCTACGTATCTAGGGTTGGCTTTAGTGGTGTTGATTCAAACGCCATTTTCTCAAAGTATTCCATATACAGGTTTGCCATTGCTGGTGTTAATCCTCGTCCTGTCGGTATATGTCTGACCCTATACCGAAGTCGGTTGCTTCTGTACAGAAAGTCAGCATCTCCATCAGGTTATCTGTTGGTATACTGATCCTTTCTCCTGGGAAGGAGTCAGTCTGTCCCTGACTACCGAGAATGTTTCCTCCGTCGGTACCTTGGTGTCCAAGCTCACCATCTGTTTGGATTGAATGGGAGTATCTTTGATTATTTCGTATATCTAGGTACCTACATATACCTATATTCCAGTTCGTTTCTTCATTACCCATGTGTACATATACCGTCGTCTGTTTCTGTTTTGTACCTATATTCGCCTATAAGTCTGTTTTTATCTGGCTATTTCAGTTTTTAATGAATGACGTTACCATTGTTTAGATGCAATACCATTTCTAGCGGTAATGGTTATATTAGCCGTTTCCCTTTGGTATTCATTGACTGAGTAGTGAGTACTGTTCTAGGTTAAAAATTTTAAAGAACATTGAAACAATTTTTCAGGAAAATAGGTTTCTCGAGTTCAGTAGCTGTTATCGCTCTTTCCAGTATTGACAGGGTATTTCCTTCTTTACCTTTTGTTTGAAATAGTGTGGAACGTTAATATCTTGACTATGTCATTATTTTCTCTTCGATTTATATGTGATATCCATTTTAGTTGTTACTGCTGTGATGTAGTTTGTCTTATTTGGTACAGTAACTTGTGATTATATAGCGCCAGTTCAGAATGTTCAAAGTAGGATGATCTTTGCTAAGACCCGCCAGATTTACTCCTTCAAAGCCTTTTTAACCATTGATCATAGTAAGCGGTTGAATACAGCCAAGAGTTTAAATATTTCTGAGCGAGTTTCACACCATGCATGACATCCATATGAAAAACTCGATCTGACGAGAATATTTAGAAATATGACTTGAGTTTTCAGGTTAATGTTTAAGCTTTTGTCGCAATTTGCGGTATTTGGAGAAACTATCTCTGGCTGCCTCCGACTAGGTGCTTCATGCATATAAATTTGACGTAAGTTGACATTTATCTGTCATAGTTGGCGCGCATTTTTTCATATAAATTCTTTAACAACAAAGAAAGTCACATATACATGACTTTTTATGAAGCAGAACCATAGAGCAACATTATCAATTGAGCCATACACGTAATGCGAGTTCTATCCACGTCCTGGGAATGACGATAAACTACATCCGGCAGCAAGGTATCCGATAAGGAGAGTGGAGGTTTTAATTAAGTTGTTTCCAGGCTCACCCTGACCCGGTGTGATTCCCAGCTATGGGCAAATAGTTAGCCCCCAAACAATACATTTTTATAGTAAAAATACCAGCAAAACATTTTCATAGTAATTAAAATTTCCAGCAATACATTTTTGAAAAAAAAAAAAAAAGAAAAAAAAGGAATACCAACAATACATTTTTTAAAAAAAATGACCAGTAATACATTTTTGCCAAGAAAATGGCTAATACACCCAAGAAAATTAAATTTCAGCATTAAGTGGCCCATAAGGAGTCGATATACTGCTAAACAAATGAATTCTATCCACACTGGATTCTCCACCTTTTTGGCTTTGTGACAGACAAAACATTTGCACAAACATTTAGACCAATTAAGTGCCGTTTGGATGTCTCTGAAAAGACTTTCCGTTAGAATAATTAAAAAAAAAAAAACAAAATAGTCACGTCATATCTCAACAACTTAATACTTAACAGATTTGTAGACAAACTTAATACTTAACAGATTTGTAGACAAACTATTTCTGAGGTCGTGAAGTCTTTGTAGGTGTAAGATAGTTATTAAGAAATGGGAGTACCTTTCAACAAGAGAAAGAAAATCGATTAATAGAGAATTATAATTAAATCCATTATGAATGAACGAACACATAGTAAAAAAAGAGGGCATCTTTTCTAGAGGGGTACAACTTTCTGGACATTATTTGTTGAAATCATTCATCGTTTGTAGAAACCGGTTATTTTCTTCATTGGCTTTCAAATAAAAAATAAAACGAGTTTAAATTTTCTCAATGACAAATGAAAATAAAAAAAACAAAAACAAAATATAAATTGCCATCCTCAAGTAACAATAGTATGACAAATTTGGTTGCAAAGGCTGAGAAAAAATTAATCCCTCTCACCACCGAAAATAATAACTAATTGATAAACATGGGAATTTGCGACTTATTGAATATAAATATGTAGTCTACAAAACACTATTCAAGGTCAACACATACATAATTACCGGCTACTTGAATCCGAGTGCACTCATCTGCTAGGGTATCTAATCAATCCCTGTTGCAGACGCCTGCTCGACACCCACTCACTTCTTGTTTATAATGCAACTAATATAGTGTGGCCTATATAATTTACAAATTTAAATGTCCATTAAGGAATTGTATTCCTGATCAAGCAAAATTCGTAAATAATTATATAGGCCACACTACAACATGTTTGACACGCAGACTCACTCTACACCTTTCTGACCTTAGCTCAATTATATCTCATTTAAATATTCATGAAGACTTACCGGACCCTATTTGTAACATGCTTGTTGACAACACACATATAATAGCATCATCTACATGCAAAAAAGGCTAAAAATAATGAAAGCCTGATTAATCAAAACAAAAAACCAAACACTTAATAATATTAACTTTGAACATGGACACAATATCTTGACCGTGTTTTGAAAAATGAAAACATTTTATAAAACATACATACAACAAACTATTTCTTATTTAACAGTTAAAATATTTAATCCCTGAAAATGGTTAAATGTATAGCCGAAAGCGCTCGGATAAAAAGAACATTCGGACAGTTTTTATATAAATTTATCACCCGAAAAGAAAAAAAATTATTAGATCGCAAGAAAATTTGTATAAAAAAAACTAAATAAAAGCACATTGTCTGTCGTATTCAATGAAATGTGCACATTATATATATATATATATATATATATATATATATAAACTCGGTGGGTGAAAAAACCTGGATCGCACAATTTTCAAATAAATTGGCATCCGAGGAAAAATGGAAAAAAAAAGAAAGCACCAGAAACCTCCAAACAGGGCGAAAGAAATTGTCTAGTACATTAAATCTCTGGCACAAAGAAAAAAAACCCAGTGAGTAATAAGTTATAACGAAGAGTGCTCAATACACTAAGTAGTAAAATAAATAAATCCTAATGATATGACACTGATGATCCCATGTGGTGAAACCTAGGTAGGCAATGCCTGGCTCATTATGAGTTATTTATTTTTACTATATATATATATATATATATATATATATATATATATATATATATATATATATATATATATATATTATAAATTAATTGAAAATATGTTTTCCGCTACACAGTTCTAACCATGTTTCAAAAATGGAAGCTGAAAGCTTGAATTTAATTTTGTAATTAAATTAAAAAATGTCTAATTTAATTACAAAATTAAATTCGAAGCTTTCAGCTTCCATTTTTGAAACATGGTTAGAACTGTGTAGCGAAAAAACATTTTAAATCAATTTATAATATTAATGCTCTGTAAATTTACATTGAGCACTATTTTGTAAAAATAAAAATATCTATAAGAACACAGGATTATATATATATATATATATATATATATATTATAAACTTTATATTATAAACTATATATATATAAACTTTTATATGGCACTCTTGATTCATTAGAAACTACTACTAAATAAGAGATGATAATATTCAATACTTATCGAAGACCGTCGCAGAATTTCTTTCTGAAGACACAAACTTTATCCAGTGTCGTTTCCATTGAATAAGAACTCAAAGAGGGCGGCCGCGTCGGATTCTCTTTGATTTCCTCGACGTCCCTTCAAGTGGGATTTGCTTTTTGGAAAAAGGAAATAATCGCAGGGACGGGATCTGGTGGTTGTCGGACCTTTGGGAATGCTGTTGTTGGCCAAAAACTGCTGCACATGCTATGGCCAATGATCGTGTGGTAAGTCTACCACACTCTACACACTTTCTTTCCAAGCACTGCTATAAACAACGGAAGTGGGAGAGAACGTTATAACCTAGTATGTTATGCGAGACAGAATTCAAGGTCTATCTATGCCAAGCGGCTTCACTCTGCATACGTTAACTTCATTACCACCTACATTTGGTCGTCTACCAAAAGTAACCAGATAATTCCTGGAACATTAAAGCCACACTACACAACCAAAAGTTGTTTTCGTGGAAATATATATATCTGTTATATAGATAGACTTTCTAACCTTTTCTACACTATTATTAAAACATGGACTCGCCCATCCGTTATGGGTACGTTTGCTCAAGAAACAGAAACAAAAAGTGGGTCCCAAATGCGTAGCGCTTTCCAGTTGTACGCTTGCATTCTGAATCCATCTTCTCATCTGCTTAAACCCTTCTTCACTCAACCCTTTGCTTCCAGTGTTTTCCGTTAAGTCTTACTAACCAGCAACTACGAGCGCTATAAGAACTTTATAAAATAATCCATGCAAAGTGTGTCCGGTGGTTAACAGAGTTTGATATTTCCCACCGGCACTCAAAGTGTCTTTAAAAAAAAATGGAATTTAGAAATAGGACATTCAAGCTTCAAAAACAGGTGCAGCCAAATAAGCTTTATAAATATAAGCATGTAAAGGATCGTACAAAATGGACCGCGACTAATTATCTCAAAAGATATCAGATTGGTTTGACCAAAAATATGTTATTACGCACATTTAGTCTTAACTATTTAAAATTATCACTTTAAAGTTTGACAGCCGTCATATTATGCATTAAAAAAATCTGTAAATATTAGCCTAATTTTGTTCGATTCTAATATTGAAGACGTAAGAAAATATTATTTCCAGTATATTTTTTATTCTAAAAAAAAAAATAAAAAAAAAGGTAAAAATGTTTCACAAACCTCATAAATTTTCTCCAACTTATGGAGAAGGTAATGTGAATAACTATACATGTCAAAAGCGGTTTGAGAAGCTTTGTGAGGGAGATTTCTTGTTGACCAATGCTCCACAGTTGGTGGAGTTCAGTTGAGGTTGATAGTGATCGAATCAAGACATTACTTGAAAATACCCATTGTTATGCGATGCCTTTGGAGAAAGGCCACATTCACAATATATCAAGAAAAAAACTGAAAAACATTTTTACAATTTTACTAGTTTGATTTCGCCGGGATATGTGTTTTTAACATCAATGAAGAAAATAAAATGTATTAGATCGTATTTAAATGTTCGTTTCCAAATAAATATAACAGACGATGAAAAGAGGATAACTTACAACATCGTTGAAAACAAGAGATCATGTTGAAAGAAAATGCACTGCCACTACATGTCTTAAAGGATAGTTTTCATGCAAAGAACATGTTACTGTGTATATAGCGTGGGTGGAAGTAACTCTGAGTAGAGTTACTTTCGGAGAAACAGACGACAGATTTGAACAAGTATTCAATTTGACTGGGATGTTTTTACTCATTCTTCATATTCAGTAAGTATTGTAACTTCTGATAGATCTCCCCATTTATTCTGGAATTTAGGGAATTCTGTTAATGAAAAGAAATTCCAATTTGTTGCAAAAAAGCAAGAGGAATTTCTTGCTAAGAAATAAAAAAAAAAGATCTGAAAGGTTGGAATTATGAAGGTGCTCGAAAAAAGGTAGAAAATATTGGAACCACCAGTATGTTGTTTAATAAAGTTAATATCGAAAAGAAAAGAAAAAAAAATTGTAAACGAACAGGGTAGCAAGTATATGCGAGTGAGGGACAGAAAACAGTAATTTTTGACGGAGAGATCAACGTGTAAACAAGATATTATCAAATTAATTGTTAGGGTTATAAATAAACTGGATATCATAAAAAAATCCTTCCTGTTTTTCTACTTTTCACTGCACCATTTCCTTTTTATTATGAAATCTTATTAAAAGGTTACACCCAACCTAAGATTAAAAGAATGCCTTAGAATGTGTAAGGACTAAGTAAGAAATAAAGCATTGATATATTTATATTCTAGATATGCACCAAAAAAAAAAAAAAAAAAAAAAAAAAAAAAAAAAAAAAACGAAAGAATCTTTCAAGTACTTACGTCACATAAAAATATAGGAAGTAAAAAACAAACCTTTTTTGACTATAAAAAAAATGAAATTTACAGAACAATTTTACACCCCCGTGCATGTAACATGGCATTTGGGTAATAAAAAAAATCAATAAATATTTGATTATTTTTTATTAAGTTTCATATTTCTTATTACTTTATACGTTATTTTGAATAGATAAACGTATTTCAGTAGATTTTCATTTTTTTTAAAGCAGTATAATTTTCGTTAACCGTACTGGGTTTTTCGTGAGATTTATTAAAGGATATGTGCACTTTGGCTGGGTTCAAACCTGCGTCCCGTAGGGGAAAACACAGTATAGCCCGGAACCTTTTTTTTTTTTAAATCATGGAGAGTGAAGGAGAATGAGAAGATTTAAATGACGAGGAAGGACAATAAAAGAACGGATTAAGGAAGACAGGAGATGGCGATTAGCATTACATTAAAATTGTTTAAAATTGTAGGTGGCAGGAACGCAAGAAAACGGAAAAGAGTTCCACAGTCGATAAGTGCGAGAAAAGAAATTATAAGAATAGAAACAGTGAGACCTAATTGCCAATCTAGTAGTATACTTGAATTCATGCAGTCGAGGCACCAAGGAGGAAATCTCATCAGAACAATTGCCATGAACATATCTGTAGAAAAGACAGAGGGAAGCTACGTTACGGCGGTGGAAAGGTCACTGGAGTCGAGATGCCAGGTGAGGATTGATTACATTACAGACCCTTTTGAATTTTGTCAAGAATCTCAAGATATATAGTAGCAGCATCAGACCAGATATGGCAGTACTATTGAATGCATGGATAAATGGTAGATTTATAAATGTGCAAGATTGACGAGAAAAATTGTCTGCCACGATACATTGAATCAACTTTCCTACCAGCTTCGAACCCTACTGAAGAGGACATTTTGTTTATTAAAGACCTTTGAAAAGCCTAGGCCAATAGAGGAAAATTATACAGTTTAAAAAAACAAAAAGTGACATCCACTCAAGCACGTATATAGACTAACTATAACGTGTATAGCAATAAGAAATGTTGGATTATAAATAAAAATCAAATACATTCCTTAGAAATTTTATATGTACAGATGACCTAAGATACACCAATCAGTTTTTGCGTAGTGGAGGTATATTCAAATTTTGATCTTGAGGTTCTAAATCGATAGATATTGAACGAAATGAAGATAAACAAAATTCAGCGGTATTAAAGCAAAACAAAAAAACAAACCAAAAAACAAAACAATACAAAAAAAAACAAACAAAAAAAAACAGTATTTACAGAAAAGTAAAATAAATCTACCATCGGTTTCTAATCTCAACTTTTTTTTCTTTAAGAAACAGAACAAATAAATAATTAAAAGAAATATAAGTTTTATAGAATTCTGTAATTTTTATGCCTGGCAATGTTATTTCAGCTTTCGTAGTAAACAATGATGTCGTCTGCCATTTCATATTTTGATGAATTAGTCGAAAGGAGCCAAAAAATATGATGAACTTTATCTAAATAAATCAAAATAATCTAAGTAAATTTATTTAAAGTTATGCCGAATTAATCAAACAAGTGAAAAATACTAAGTTTGCCGAATTATTATTTTGAATTTTTATTCATAAAAACAGAATTATTTAAATATGGTAAAATGTAATTGGATTTAACTGAAACAAGAAAAATAAAATGAACTTAAAGTTAACCGTTTCAATAAGTAAAAATTATCAGTTGTTGAATTCATTTTTCATATTAGAATAAAACCATCACAAAAATATTTAAATACGTAAATATAGCCTGTTATTAAGAGAACTTCTGTTACCACTTTACTCTGTACGAAGGACGGATACTCGGCTAGTACTTAAAATAAACTTACCTCACCGATGTTTTTCATTGATCTCCAGATCGTCGTTACTTCTGATTGGACTGAAACAGACAAAATTCAACTTTTATGTTTTTGTCACATGTGCTAACGTTTTGTTTTTTCTTAAACATTAATTAATTGTCGTATTAAGTGAATAAAATTATCTGATGAAAGTTTGGGATGATAGCTGTAGCTTAAGTTCTTTAGTAAACTAATGGATAAAAATGCAAGTAAACTAATGGATAAAAATGCAAGTAAAACTAACGTGATTTCCTCGACGCCCCGGGTTCAGTCCTTGGGTCTGGTAGTGTAAAAATCAACTGATTTAGTGGAGAAATAGAACGGTATCATTAAAAGCTATGATTAAGAGTTTGGAAAATTCCGCTGGAAGGATACAATTTTCTGGCTGATTTTGTTTAGTGGCATATCAACAGCTTTATGGGTTATTTAAATAACTAAATATTTCGTAACAATTTTATGGCTTCAACTTAAATACATTTTGAGGGCAATTGTATGCTTTCAAATACAGCTAAAATCTTTTGTTGGTCATTTTTTATATATAAAAATGAATTACTGGTATTTTACTATGAGAATGTATTTTTATACTTTCATAGTGTTTTGTTTTTGTTTGGATTTAACTATTTACCCATTGCTGGGACCTTAACAGATGCTACTACCGGAAGTCATCGTGGACCTGGGGATAACAGCAATTATAAGGTGTTTCCAGGCACCTGAAATCTTTCAAATTATCGATCAGAAGCCTTGCTGCCGGATGTAGTTTATCGTCATACCCAGGACTTGGAAAGATACAAGACACGAGGGATAGTGGAATGAGAACAGCAGAATCCTATGCAGCAAATGAAGGCTTCCGTTCAATATTCACAGAATATTAAAAATACGACATCCACTTGAAGAAAATCAGATGGTATTGTGGCCGAAACGTCATGATAAAAATATCAAAATGTAAGGTAAAACTATCTTGAAAGAATAAGTATATAATGGCGGATAACGTAACGGTTATAGGTGCCGAAATTGAAATCGTGGAGCCGACTTCAAATTCCGAGCGATTCTGTTTCGTTCAGGCTTACGGCCACATAACGCTGTAACTGTCATCGAAGTTAAGTAACGTCGAGTCTGGTCAGCACCTAAGTGGGTGACCGCTTGGGAATACCAGCTGCTTTAAGCTTGAATGTGCAAGTGGTGTAATCGATAATGCGACCTCGGTGTTTCCCTTTTTGGGGACATCTCAGACGCTGGATAAGGACCCAAGCCCCCTCCAACAGGAGAGGTACTGGCTGGTTGGATGCTCCCCTACCATCTGGGGCTTGAGCTAATATTAATTTCAAACTTCCCTGGCTGGTTCCAGGTAAATATTAAATATAGTGATTTACTAAGCGTTGCTTACGTGTGATGGTTTACGGCCATATCACATTGAAACATCGGTTCCTGTACGACTACCGAAGTTTAGCAGCGTCGTTTGGGAATACCAGGTGCTGTAAGCTTGGATGTGCGGGTGGTGTAATGGATAATGGCTCAGATTTGTTAATTGGAAAGTAGAGTTCTAATTCCCGTAGAGTTCGTTATATTCACTTGCACGCAAAAGACACTTGGGAAATATAAGAATCCACTTCTTCCTCCTCCTGCTATGGGTTAATTAGTAAGACATATCATTAACCATTATTATCGTGTACAAAAAAAATCTTACAATCTAAAAAATATTATCTGGCTTTAAATAACCTGCAAAAAGTTGATAAACCGTAGAAAACGAATCAAGGTTTCAATCACGTTGCACTATCGTCCGATAAATGGTTGAAGAGAAAGCAAACTGGATTCTGCATCTTTAGTGGCAGCCAGCATCTTCTATGCGCCATGTCTTTTGTTGTACTTCGTCAATTTTGTCTTTTTGCTATCTCTCCTAAACCCTGTTCTGCCATCCATTTACACGAGCTCGTTAGGTAGGTTATACGCTGCTTTCTTTCCCCCCCTTCTTGCTTCCACGGTGTCCTATGAGTGTCAAATTTTTCAAGCTCTCTTTCTTCATTATGTGCCGTAATTTCAGCCTTCTGATGCTACATGCGTCTTTTTTGTTGTTATAGTCTCCAACCTCTCTAATAGTAATCCAATAGAAAACTTGAGGTTCATCTTTAAAAAAAGATATGCATAGGAGAACAGAAAGCAGTATTTAAGCAAAGATCTCTGGGAAGCAATAAAAACTGCAAGTAATGTTAAAGTCAGAACAGTGGCAAGGATAATGAAATCAATGTGTAAAAGACTAATGAAAGTTATAGACTGTTCTTCTTCTATGTGCCATGTCTCTTCAGGATTTTGGTCATCATAACTCTCCTCAGCTTCCTGTCCTTTGTAGCTCTAAGTAAATTTTGTTTTGTTGCTATCTCTCCTAAATCCTGTTCTGGCATCCATCTACACAAGCTCGTTAGGTAGTTTATATGCTGCTTTCTTTTCTTCCTCTTGCCTCCACTATGTCCTGTAAGTGTCAAATTTTCCAAACTCTCTTTCCTCATTATGCGCCGTAGAAATTTCAACTCTAAATTCAAACAGAGGGGAGCTGTTTGGATACCGCGTGGTACATTGAACACCATTTCAGTTATCAGTTCTTCCGAAAAGTGATGCGGGTTCTGCACAAATTTTCACCATCGGAAACAAATTGTCCGTGTGGATAGTATAGCGGCTGCACTATTAGGTTTATATATATATATATATATATCTATATATCTATGCCCACGCAAATGTGATACTTATGTTTAGTACTATATAGGAATTCTGACCAATTGGGATTGTTTTAAAATTTTTGAAACGCCTAGAGAATACACTATTTACATTTTTTGGACTATTGTCCTCAACTTTGTCGCCATATTTATTACAACGTATCGGCCGTTGTACGCTCTGATCTTCTTCTGGTGGTTGGAATGTCGAACTGAACTCTTTATTTCGCTTACTGGGATAGACTGTTTTAGTTTCACGTGCCAGGTCTAATGGATGTCAGTTATCAGCTGTTAATTCCCCTCTCCAAGTTCTCCACCGCCTTAACCAGGTATTGAACTCACACTCTTTGGGTCCTGTCACTGGATCTAATGCCTTTATCCGCTGTGCTATGTGTCCTTGGGGACAATAGTCCGAATAATGTAAATAGTGTACTTAATACCTCATCTCAGAAATATAGACAGTTACGCCTAGAGATAAGAAATTGGCTTTTCATAGGTCTCAGCAGCGGTTTTCCAGAGTTTGAAGCAAAATTTGATGCAGACACATTGCCCGAAATTGTCACTCATTGTAAACATCGCAGAGCCGTTTCAACACAACCTTACAATAGATCAAGTAATAAGCATGAACAATTGACAGATTGGTCCAATAGGTAAGGTACCAACGAACATTATCTGTACTCACATTTCCGTTGCACGGTACAGTAACAGGAACTTTCTGATGCTACCTCATGTATTATTATTGTAAAATATTATGTTTTTATCGTTAAATACATTGGCTTATAGATGGTAAAGAGTATTTGTTTGTCCGTTAGAAACAAAGGAAATAGTGCTTGACTTATGCAGTATCAGTTCTTTTATATGCGAGTGGGTGTTGATCCACCTCCTCATATATGAAGAGACTTTAGACAGAGAGCTGGTTCTACAGAAGAATGCTGAAAATACCATGGACGGAATATGCGAGTAACAAGTAAGTTTAAAAAAAAGTGGGGGCGCTTATACTTAGAATTGGAAAGAGAAATTTGAAACATTTAAGGGCACGTTTTGTGGAAAGAGGGTTTGGACATCGGACACATTGAAAACAAAGTGGGTAGGAAAGCAGTGAATGACCTGCCAACGAAGCGTGTGTAATTGAATGACAGGGATTGGAAGATTATAACGAAAAGATTAACCTTACTAAGAGCTACAAAATAGAGGAAGTTGTGAAAACCCACGATCAATAATGTCTTGACAGTACAACGTACAACGAAGAAGAAAAATTATTGAAGTTTTGTCTGGAGAATATTCACATCGACTTGTAAAATCCAAATATATTTAAAACTGAAATTTGGCGTCTCTTTTTAGTTATACGAAGAGTATGCTTTTGAAATTTGATTTCTATAAAAAAATAAAAAAAATAAAAAAATAAAAAAAATAAAAAAATAAATAAAAAGTAAATGTCACTCGTCCACGCCCAAACTTTCAAACTTAAACTACCCAACTTTTAAATAAATACACACTCATTCCGAATGAATTTGAAGACGCTATTCCATTTATTATATTTCGCCACTAGCATTTCAATTCCGTCTTTCACACTGCCACGCCAGTATATATCGGATGAGATCAGTGAGCATATCGCTAACGTCATAAGCCGAATACACTCTACGCTACTTGTTTGCCCTGTCGCGGGGCGATCCAGATCTGGGCTTGGCACAACAAAATGTCACGCCGTAATTCAGTTTTCCTAAAAAAAACAAAAAAAAAAACAAAAAAAAAATTCCACACACAAAAGAAAGTACGTGACTATACCTACATGTAATTATATATATATATATATATATATATGTGAAGAAATATAGTTTTAAGGTGTGCTATAGTTATAGGATAAAGTGCTCAATATCAGAGATGTATGTAAATATAGAAGTGAACATTGAGGTAAACACAGAGGCAACAGATTGTTTCATGCTAGACACAATCGTCAAGCCGGCCTGACGATTGCGTCTAGCATGAAACGTCCTGTTGCCTCTGAATTGTTGACTTCAATGTTCACTTATTGTTTTTCGTGTTTTCGTTAATTTCCGTGAATTCCCGTCGAATTAAATTTTGACCGTGTGACCATTAGGATGTAGGTCAGCCTACCTCCATAATATGATTCCAGTAACGATGCCTTATTCTCTCCATACCTTTCTTTCTCCAAATAAACAGTACACTACAAACTTGTACCATAGTTTGAAAAATCCTGCGAATTTTAAAATTGTAGGTGAAAGTGGTCATTTACTAAAGGTATCTTAATTCCAATTATATATATATATATATATATATATATATATATATATATATATATTCTTTTTACAGATACAAATATTTAAGTAAATGCTCTGTTTATAATAAACAGTATTAAACAACATTTACCGGCCTGAATATCCGAGAAATTTTCATAGAAAATATTCGTTCTCTTACAGGATTCGAACCTGTATCCTATATGGGACCGTCATTTAGCTTGACGTGCCTTTACCGATTTGGCCACAGAGGAGCGTTCGGTTAGCAAGGTCGAATTTACTGTGTTTGAACTTCAATCTTCTATGAATCTCTCACGTACATACATATCTGCTCATTATTATAAACAGAGCATTTGCTTAAATATTTGTATCTATAAAAAGAATGTATAAGCATAAAAATGTCTTAAAATAATTGTCGGAATTTGTCCATTTCATAATACATTATATATATATATATATATATATATATATATATATATGCGTGTGTGTGGTGTTGAGAGGTTTTCCAGTTTCTAAAATATGGCAAAAAAACATAACGAAACAATTTTTTTTTTAAGATTCCCTTCTTGGCTAAGAGAACTGTCAGCATGCTTTCACCCCCAGATCGAGATTATATATATATATATATATATATATATATATTAGTTATGTTGGTAAAACCTTTCACAATTTACAAAATACTATGCAGAAATATCGGGGAGCGACACTAGACGGATGTAGCGATCCATACGTAAATAATCCCGTATTTTTTTTTACAGCTACTTTGCTAGTATACAAGTATAAGATGTTCTTGTGGCAAACAGTCTTGTTATAAATGAGCACCTGCATTGCTATTCGAACGTTCATTTGATTTCATTTGCAAATTTGTCGAGTACCTCTGCTATTAATTATATACGCTATAATCAATTTTTATAATATATGTGAGAATGAAAGGGGCGTAAAAATACTATATATCTCAAAAGAAAGAAAATTTTAATGACAATACCATAAATGTATGGTGTAGTATAATGGGCTCGGTATGAGAAATCGGAAAGCCGAGTTCGAATTCCAGTCAGGTTCGTTACATTTACTTACCCTTGTAAAAGGGGTATGGATACATCTCTTCTCTCCAAGCTATGGGTTGAGACTGGGTCCTATAGATTTGGTTAGCAACTAGTCTACCGCAAAGGAAACAGTGACTGAGAGATGAGAAAGTAGAAATGAAAAGAAGAGAAGGAAAGGAAACGAGAGGAAGAAAGAAGAGAAGGAAAGGAAACGAGAGGAAGAAAGAAGAGAAGGAAAGGAAACGAGAGGAAGAAAGAAGAGAAGGAAAGGAAACGAGAGGAAGAAAGAAGAGAAGGAAAGGAAAAAAGGGTAGAAAGGAAAGGATGAAAGACGGACGGAAAGGAAAGAATCACAGCTATGCTCTGAATATTTAAAATCATTTGGAGAAAAATAATTCATTTCGATTGAACAGGTGGAATGTCGAAGAGGATTGTCACGGCGTAAATCATTAGGAATAATTTAAGTAGACACGCATAGAAATGGAAAAAAACAAAGACATACACATATTTTAATATATATCGGTATAATGGTTAGCGAGCTTGTCTCGCTAGAACAATTACGACCGAGTAGTGAGTTCCATCCTGACGGTGCCCTTACCTTCGTCCTTGTGCCACATCTACGTTACGTTTGGAAATTATAAATATATAAGCAAATACCTACCTATATCCCCGAACACTAACATTTTCTAAATACAGTGTTATAAGTTGAAGGCATGTGTATAATAATAATACTAATAACAATAATAATTGCAGCAACAATGGTTACCTGTTTCCAACCCCAAGCGTCTGCGAGGATGGCGAGCTTATCTCAGCTGCAGAAACCTGCTCAGTCAGATTTGTATTTCTTAAACACCCACACAACCAGCATACAGTTTATACTGTAACTATCATGAGCAGATCTTATTACAATTTCTGGGAGAGAGCACATAATCTGGTGTGATCAGTAGATGAACAAGGCTGGTATTATCCAACCCTCGTACCCTTTGTACTAGCAAAACCATACAGTTTCCGATTAGTTCTGTCTATCGAATTTCACTCATTTTTTTTCGCTTGGGTCAAACTTTAGTTCAGGCACTTCCCAACGGTGCCTCGGGACGGGATCATTTTTCCCGGTCGGAATATCAAGAAGACATTTCCTTGACAAATCATATATTATATATATGTGTGTGTGTGTTCATCCTGTACAAGGCCCGGGGGCCACTCGATATAGAAGATTACGTTAAGAGGCAATTTGTGCGGATAAGAGAGGAAGATAACCTGTTCAAGGCTAGGATTAACCATTAAGATTGTAGTGATCGGGGAAACATTCACTTAGGAGTCTGTTCCATAGGTTAGCGTTTCGCGTGAAGAATCTGTTTGAGTGGAACTTCTTACCAATGGAATATCGAGGGTATATGGGTGGTTTGCTACTATATAAGTGCCATGGCGTGTCCTTGCCATCAAGGTTTGAACTAGCGGGACCAGGGAATATAGTTCGTCTAAGCACTTTCCGTAGAAAACACAGACCGGAGTTAAGTAAACAATAGTCACATCTGTTTACTGGAAAATTACACGAATTCATAAAACAACGTAAATAGGTGGCACTCTCCTTATGTAGTCATTCTATTTAATCTATCACACTAAAAAATTATTCTTTGTGTTGTAAAGAAAAATATTTTTGCGAGATTGTTTCGCGAGGACACTTGAAAAAAAAATACTCACTAATAAAATTTATTAATAATTTGTAGTGCTGTGTTTGAAAATTGTTTATTTCTTCGCTTTTATTCCGATTCATTATATATATATATATATATATATATATATATATATATATGAGACAAGCGATAAAACTAATAGTTTTAAGAGACCAAAGTCTGGAGCCAAAAGAAAACTACATTTTTTATTGGCTAAAAACAATAACTGTCATTATGAAGGACTATCTGTACATTGATGAATATAGATATTTATTCTTCAACACACTGCAATGCACACTGAAATTGGACAGCCGTCTCCAGGTGCACCCTTCACACAAGCACAAGGCAGATGAACACAAACCCACTCACAACATCGACTGAAAAAAAGTAATAACCTTTAAAAATGTGCATTTTTCTTGAAGTAAAAATTCCTTCAGTATTTAGTTTGGCAGTTTAGAGTTTGGAGATTCTCAATCGTCTTATTTAGAGCGAAACATAAAAACAAATATTGTTTGCGATCACGTGAAGGAAGTTTGGAGTGGAAAAGGATACTTTTGTCATTAGATGAAAAGAATGACTGAATGAATGAATGAATGCGTGACATTTCAAAAGATTTGGTTGTTTGTCTATGTTAGAGTCATGGTTGGGTAAGAAACGTTAGTGTGATAAAGTGAGGTAGAAAGAAAAAAAAAAACACGGAAAGAAAGGAAGTGGGGGAGAAGAAAGAGTCAAAGAAAGAGTGGGAAAAGGAGACAGCAAGAGAGGGAGATAACTATGAAAAGAAAGAGGAAGAAGAAAATGAAATAAGGAGAGCGGAAAGAAAGGAAGAGGGAGCGTTAGGAGAACATATGGAGGAAGAAAATGTAAGCGGAAAGGAGGAGGAAGGACAACAGAGAGAAGAAAGAAATAAAAAAAGTGTAAAATCATCAAAGAAACATAGAAAAGAGAGATAGAGAGAGATAGCAAAAGAAAAAAAAAGAACAGAAAGCAGAGGAGAAAAGAAACGAGGTACGTTATAAGTTTCTCTCCCTACCGAGCTACAAAAGTGGGACAGACGCCCAGTCAGGATCGAAGTCATAATGAGAGAAAGAAGCTAACAGAAAGTGTTACAACGGTAATGAAAACAATGAAGATGGATAAAGTGAGAGCTTGAGTAAATGAAATTGTGGAGTATTTTGCATTGTGGCAGAGAAAGAAAGAGAGAAAGAGCGAGAGAGAGAGAGTGAGGGGGAAACAGAGCGAGAGATCATAAAAGAGGGAGAGAGCTAGAGAAAGAGGGGAAAACAGGATGAGAGAGGGAAAGAGGTAGAGGGAAAAAACAGGATGAGAGAGGGAAAGAGGTAGAGGGGAAAACAGGATGAGAGAGGGAAAGAGGTAGAGGGGAAAACAGGATGAGAGAGGGAAAGAGGTAGAGGGGAAAACAGGATGAGAGAGGGAAAGAGGTAGAGGGGAAAACAGGATGAGAGAGGGAAAGAGGTAGAGGGGAAAGAGAGAGAGAGGGAAAGAGGTAGAGGGAAAAAGAGAGAGAGAGGGAAAGAGGTAGAGGGGAAAGAGAGGAAAGAGAGAGAGAGGGGAAAGAGGTAGAGGGGAAGAGAGAGAGAGGGAAGAGGTAGAGGGGAAGAGAGAGAGAGGGAAAGAGGTAGAGGGGAAGAGGTAGAGGGGAAGAGAGAGAGGGGAAGAGAGAGAGAGAGGGAAAGAGAGAGAGGGAGAGAGAGAGTGAGGGAAAGAGAGAGAGGGAGAGAGAGAGGAGGGAAAGAGAGAGGGGAGAGAGAGAGAGAGAGGGAAAGAGAGAGAGGGAGAGAGAGAGTGAGGGAAAGAGAGAGTGAGGGAAAGAGAGAGAAATACAGGGAAAGAGAGAGAAATACAGGGAAAGAGAGGGAAATACAGGGAAAGAGAGGGAAATACAGGGAAAGAGAGGGAAATACAGGAGAGAGAGAGTGAGTGAAGGAAATAGAGAGAAAGAGAGAGAGAGAAAGAGAGAGAGAGAGAAAGAGAGAGAGAAAGAGAGAGAGAAAGAGAGAAAAGGGAAAAGTGAGAAAAGTTACATGTTGTGAGGGAAACGGAGCCTGTGAAAGTGGAAACTAAAGAGCGAGAAGTGAAATATACAAAGTCTGTGTTCGAGTTCACATGGCCAGAATTTTTAGTGACAATTTTTCGGAAAGCAGATCCTCTCTAATTGTAAGACTGGAGCAATACAATTTTATTTCCACTCATTTCTCCTTTATTTTTGTAAGTTATCCCCACATATCTTTGCCACTTTTGCCAAGAAGTTATTAGGTGGCATTATCTCCATGTGTCGTGGCCCCTCACGACGTAAGCGATCATGGCTCTCCACAATTTCCTATCCTTCGTAGCTCTTAATAGTCTTTTTATTATTTCTCCGAAACCCTGTTCCGCCATTCATTCATCGTTAAATAGGTTATGCGTTGTTTTCCTGTCATCTCTTGTCTTCAATCTGTCTTGTGAGTATCAGATTTTCCAAGTCCTCTTTCCTCATTATGTACCCTAGAAATTTCAATTGTATCTTTCTGATAAGTATAAGTTTCCTTTTTGCTTCAATTTTCTCTAAAGCTTCGTCGTTGCTCCTATAATCGCTCCATGATATCCTCAGCATCCTTCTGTAGAACCAACTTTTTGTTGCTTCAAGTTCTAACAGGTTTTTCTTTTTCTTAATACTCTGCTTAGCATTTAGAAGGCATCTTTCGCCATCCCAATGTGCCTTCGGATTTCAGTGCTGTACTTTCCGTCCTCTATTAAAACACTTTCCAGATATTAAAACTGTTGTACTTGTTTGATTTTGGTACCTCCGATTTGTAGTTGGCATGTTGGACTGTTCTTTTTGCTAAGTATCTATAAAAATGACAGCGAGTATTCGTTGACATTAAAAATGTGGCAACGAGTGTTCTTTGTCACTTTCGTAATGCTCGTTGTAGTAGAGACTTTGTAATCGCAGATACAACTATAGCAACGCCTTTGGACAATACTAGTGAGATTCGCACTAATAGTACTTGCTCGATAATACTCGCTCGAATAGTAACCACCGAATAGTGATCAGTATAGAGAAGAGAATCGCCATCCGTAAATAGTAATAGAGTATAGAATAGAAATGGTGATCCGTATATTAATAGAGTATAGAATAGAAAAAGTGATCCGTATATTATTAGAGGATAGAATAGAAAAAGTGATCCGTATATTAATAGAGGATAGAATAGAAAAAGTGATCCGTATATTAATAGAGGATAGAAGGAAAATGATCCGAATAGAATAGAAAAGTGATCCGTATATTAATAGAGGGATAGGAAAAATGAGTATATTAATAGAGGATAGAATAGAAATGATGATCGATTAGACCACGCTAATTACCATATATACATTTCCTTTGCCATCATGTGATCTACTTATTCAAAATGGGATCGCCTGTGTTTGCTCTCTGGTGTTCTATGTTCAAACTCCAGTGTTGGCAGCGACACTATTTCTATATAACAAAAAACATGACTCTTCCAGTCCTTCTCTTTTTTCCTTTCATGAGGTAGAACTAACTCCAACGAGTCATTGTTCCCGAGTGACTGAACCTTCTTTCTCTCACACACTTAATATATTTATTTTGTATGCATACTGCATATTCTCTTTCTCTCTCTTGTTATTCGGTTATAGAAAAAAAAATTATAAAATTGCATTGTTGAATTTCTTTACGTTTTTTTTTCTTTTTTTACATCCATCATTTACATGTACTACTGTACTGTACTGATGCGGCATTCACCCTGGGCGGATTGAGCCGGCTTCTTCCTGTTATGAGAAGAAGATTCTTGGGATAAATTACAGAAGTAGGGTACCCAGGCCTACTCGGATAACGTTCTTGCTTGCCGCGGGATTCCCACAGACGCAGAGACAGGAACGACCAGAAGCCGCCGGTTACCGATGCAGACGCTCCTTGGATTTTCACCAGAGCCCTTGTTAGTTGGCGTGTGTGTCAGACCTGTCCGCCTTGGTGGCCTACCAGGAACGAAGTTCCGGCGGCATAGCTCTGACATCACTGTTTACCCCCCCCACCGACTGTGAGGTAAGGGTTGGACTTTGGGGGCTTACAGTACCAGGTGTTCCCAAGCGGTCCCCCATCTAAGTACTGACCTGGCTCTACGATGCTTAACTTCGGTGATCGTACGAGAACCGGTGTTTCAGCGTGATTTTACATGTGCGAAATATTGTTGCAAATGCTTTTACTGTAACAGAAATACTAAAATACAAAGATCAGCACTGGAGGAGATGAATAGGAAAAAACAGCAAGGCCTGATGGGATCGGACCAGAAATAACACGTATCGGATGACCTCACTAAATCCATCTTCGTAACATTATCTAAGAGATCAGGTGTAAACATGCTGATTCTGTTAGTTTAATAAGCCACATAACCCAACTAATGATGTGACTCCTGATGAATAGAGCACGAATTAGACCAGAAATCGGACAAGAACGGCGTGGCTTTGTCAAGGACACCGGAACAAGAAATGCGATATTAATGATCAGAATAATATCAGAGACAATGATACAAATGCAGAAGGTTGTGCACTTTGGCTTTATCGATTACGCAAAAGCATTTGACAATGTGCGTCACAAGGATCTATTTAAACTGCTGGAAAACTAAATCTGGAAACCGCCTGCATACAGATAGAAAATAAATGGAGTAGCTATACAAAAACAGAAAGGGACGTGAGACAAGGATGCATCTTCTCCCCAGATTAATTCAACCTTTACAGCGATGCCATGCTAAGAGAACTGGAGACATTACCAGGATTTGTTAACAGTGGGTGTAATCTTAATATAAGATACGCAGATGAGACTGCGTTGATGGTCGACTCGAGAAAGAGGCTATATTACCGCAGACAGAGTGGAAGAAGAAATCCAGAAAAAGAACTAACCATCAATTGCAAGAAGAGTAAATGTATGATCATCAGCAAGAGAAAAGAAAAAGTCTAAAATGCAACTTATGAGTTGGAGATATAGACATCAAGCAGGCAGAGAAGTTCAAAATATCTGGGAAGCGTTTTAACAGAGGATGGAAAATGCGACACCGAGATCCGAACATCCATTGGACTAGCGAAAGAGGCTTTCCAAATGCTAAGCAAGGCATTGAGAAACGGGAAAAATCATTAGGAAAAAAAAAAAAAATAGAAAAATAAAAACTAGAATGCTGTGTTATTCATTGTCCATCACCATCATATAAGACAGTGAATGTTGGACAATTTCCCCAATGATAAGGAAAAACTAGAGGCAGCAGAAATTTGATTCTACAGAAGGATTTTAATAATTCTATGGACGGAGCGAGATTCCTTGGTCACATAATGAGGGTAGAGGGCTTGGAAAGCTTAACCCTCACGAGGCATATTGAGGGTAAGAGATATAGAGGAAGGCAGCGAGGCACGTACCTGGACCAGCTTGTGTGAATGGATGGCAGGACAGGGCGAGGTCCTTAGCAAAGAAAGAAAAACTGCTAAGACCCACACGAGATAGAAAGTTGTGGAGAGCCATAGTCGCCTATGTCCTGAAGGGACGCGGAACACAGAACTGGCGCCGAAAGATTTTAAAAGCAAGAGTGAAAAAAAAAAAGAAAAAAAAGGTAAACGAAGAAAAAGAATGAAAACATAAAAAAGATCAATGAATAAAAAGATAACATTTTTCATTCGTTGTGTGCTAGAATAAAATCGTTTTTATTTTTATTTTGAATACCTACCTTACTTTCAGGTTATTTATGGTGTTTCTGAATAACTTATATAATTTGTTCGTCCTGGGTAAGACGTTAAACTACATCCGCGTCCTGGGTAAGACGTTAAATTACGTCCAGCAGCATGGCCTTTGATCAGCAGGTTTTGAGGAGCGTGGAACCACCTTTTAATTGCTGGTGTTCCCAGGTCCACCTGCTAGGGTCCCAGCTATGGGCAAATAGTTAACTATTACCAGCAATACTTTTTTGAAAAAAAATTATTACCAGCAATACAATTTTGAAGGAAATATATTACCAGAAACAGATTTTTGACAAAACAATATATTACCAGCAATAAAAATTTTTGTCGGCATTAAATAACCCATTGAGGTTGATATGCCGTAAAACAAAATAAACCAAACCAAACTTAGAAAATTCGTCAGTGTCCTCTGAAGTAACGTAATTGCTGAGAGATTTCTTGTTCCGCCTTTTCGAAGCGGATTATTTATCTATCCTCCTTTTATTAACTTACTAGCAGTAGAGCCCGGCGTTGCCCGGTGCTGTAACAGTAAGAGATAGATCAAGTATCGACCATCATAAAGACTGAAAAATAAAATTGACAAAGGTTATTGTTTAAGGTTGACGGACACGCATGTCTTAATTAGTATTTTTTTTTGTTTTGTTTACGAATTGGTCAAACCCAAATTCAAACAAAAACATTGTTTTCAATCGTTATGAGTCTACCGATTTGAATAGAATTTTATTATAAACAATTGTTTTGTAAATGGAATTTTAAAGCATTCTGAATGTAAGAATAAAGAAAAAAACTGTGCAAGACTAGCACTACCTGCCAAAAAAAAAAAAAAAAAAAAAAAAAAGTATTACCAACAATAAAAGTTTTGTCGGCATTAAATAACCCATTGAGGTTGATATGCCGTAAAACAAACCAAACATGCCAAAAATTATTCAAAACGTGAAGTCGGATTAGTATAATAGGATAATATATATAATACAAGTATATACGATAAGTGGTTTCTGTTTTTCTTAATACACTTAAATCACCTGAAGTTTTTCGAATAAACAACTACATGAACAAACTCGTATTTTTGTTTGTTTAAAATTTCGTTTTTAAAGACACTCATCTCTTATTTTAAACTTTTTTATAATTATTATTTCAGAAGAAATTTAAGCGAGAAAATAAAAAAAAGTTTGATATAAACATAAATAATCGAGCAAATAAAATGCGAATGCACAAACACTAAATGTCAAAGGGTACTTCAAGCCATATTCGAGTGTAAGAATTTTAGTAATAATAGTTATTTTACGAGCGACAGGTAAGTAAACAAGCTAGTCTGACAGGTAAGGGAATTAGAAGGAAGGAGTGGTAAAAGTAAAAGGGGTTTCCGTGAAAGAGAAAGATGAGAAAATGAGAGGAGAGAGGATAGAGATTCAATGAAGAAAGAAAAGAGCCTTGGGTGATGATTAAGAAAACAGAGAAAAAGAAGAAGGAAATTGAAATGGTAGAATGGAAGGAACAAAAAAAGAAAATAATTCAGAAAGAATTTTTTTGCGTGTAAGAATAAGAACGGGAAGAGAAAAAAGAGCATGTAGGAATTTTGAAAGAGAGAGAGAGAGAGAGACGAGGAGGAGGAGGATTGAATCGACAAACAGAGAGATACTAAGGAAACATAATCGAGAGATGAGAAAGAGGATAAAGGACACAGCGTGAGAAAAGATTGAGATCGGAGAAAGAAAAACGATATGGCCAGAGACCAGGGAAAGTTAAAACGACACAATGAGATATCGGAGAGGCGGGTCAAAGTAAGACGACAGGGACAGAGGTAGGAGAACGTAAGACGACAGGGACAGAGGTAGGAGAACGTAAGACGACACGGACAGAGGTAGGAGAACGTAAGACGACACGGACAGAGGTAGGAGAACGTAAGACGACACGGACAGAGGTAGGAGAACGTAAGACGACACGGACAGAAGGTAAGGAAGAAACGTAAGACGACACGGACAGAGGGTAGGGAGAACGTAAGACGACACGGACAGAGTGTAGAGAACGTAAGACGACACGGACAGAGGTAGGAGAACGCTAAGACGACACGGACAGAGGTAGGAGAACAGAAAAGACGACACGGACAGAGATCAGAAAAAAGAAAACGACAGAGCTAGAGATCAGAGAAAGAAAAACGACATTGGGGTTCGCATCTTTGTTACCTTTCTCTTAAGGGTTATTTAAAAAAATACAATTTTCGTGCTCTTGCAGGCCGCATAAATTCCTGAAGCAGGCCGTAGATTACCCACGCCTCGTTTAAATAAAAGGGATGGGCAAGAAGATCCAGCATATGCCCAGGTATTTTCAATGTAGGAATCGATTATTTATACAGATGTTGGAATGCTTGCACCTTTACTCAAAAGACATGACTTTCCCTGACATGAAAAATCTGTAACTGTAGGTATATAGTTATCAAAAGAGTCTGGTACAAGGCCACCATTGTAGGGCATCTATTGAGAATCGAACTCACTACTGTAGTAATGGTCTGTGAGACATGTTTGCTAGTACACGGTGATGTTTGCTAAGCATAGTCTGGCACAATCGCTAATCTAGCACCGAGCGAAAACAGGTTTAATAACCTTAGTAATGATTTGTTAGATAAGTATGTCAATCATCGTTCCATGTCGAGCGATTGATATAAATATTGATCTTAGTCTGGCAAATGGCCACAATAATAGAGGCATCATGTATATCTTTACACAATTTATGTCTTTCTCTTTGTGGTGTTCTATTCCGTGTTTTTTCTGATTACATTCGAAATAAAAGAAAACCTTGATTAAACGTCCATGGATTTAAAGAATATCGAATTTAAGAAATCACTTGTGAATCACATTGGCCATAACGAACAGACTTTATTTTTAGTTAACGATAAATGCGACCAGCCATTCATCGAGTCCGTGTTAATTTACGAGGTACATGTCAACTATTCTAGCAATCAAGAGCTTTTACTATAATGAACCAATCTTGGGAATGTTGCATATGTGTGTGCTCATGCGCGAATAATAACCGTCAAAACGTAGAGCCTAAAATTAAAAGAAATGTGAAACAAAGAACGTTGTATTGGGTTGCTTTGCAATATCTACCTCTCTATATGACAGTCTGAGCTGGGCAATTTCGTTACAAATAGTTTAGAAAAACAAACCCCAAAAAACCAAAAAAAAAACAAAAAAAAAACCCAGATCTAGTTTGAATAAAAAACAGTGAGAATATCATAGACAGAGAATTCGATGAAAAAAGGACATTTTAAAGAAAATAGGAATTACATAGAAGTTAAAAATTCCAAAAGTAAGAGAAAAAAATTCCGGTCTCTAAAATATAATATTTACAGCTCTAGTTTTCCAGTATTGTTTAATGTAATTCTTGCTGAAAGGATTTTTGATAATGTTAAAATCATTGAGGAATAGAATTCCGTTTCAGAAACTTCTCAGAAAGTAAAAAGAAAAAAAAAGAAAAAAGGAAGAGAGAGAGAAAAAAGAGAGAAAAAAAGGAAGAGAGAGAGAAAAAAGAGAGAAAAAAAAGGAAGAGAGAGAGAAAAAAGAAAGAAAAAAAGGGAAGAGAGAGAAAAAAAAGGAAGAGAGAGAAAAAAGAAAGAAAAAAAGGAAGAGAGAAAAAGGAAGAGAAAAAAGAGAAAAAAAGGAAGAGGGAGAAAAAAGAGAAAAAAAGGAAGAGGGAGAAAAAAGAGAAAAACAGGAAGAGGGAGAAAAAAGAGAAAAAAGGAAAGAGAAAAAGAAAAAAAAAAGAAGAAAGAAAAAGAGAAAAAAGAAGAGAAAGAAAAAAAAAAGTGAGAAAGAAGAGAGAGAAAAAAAGAAAAAAAAGAAGAGAGAAAAAAGAGAAAAAAAAGAAGAGAGAGAAAAAAGAAAAAAGAAGAGAGAGAAAAAAGAGAAAAAGAAGAGAGAGAAAAAAGAGAAAAAAGAAGAGAGAGAAAAAAGAGAAAAAAGAAGAGAGAGAAAAAAGAGAAAAAAGAAGAGAGAGAAAAAAGAGAAAAAAGAAGAGAGAGAAAAAAGAAGAGAGAGAAAAAAGAAGAGAGAGAAAAAAGAAGAGAGAAAAAAGAAGAGAGAGAAAAAGAGAGAGAAAAAGAAGAGAGAGAAAAAAGAGAGAAAAAAGAAAGAGAAAAGAGAGAAAAAGAAGAGAGAGAAAAAGAGAGAAAAGAAAAGAGAAAAAGAGAGAAAAAGAAGAAAAAAAGAGTCAAAAAAAAAGAGAGAAAAAAAGAAAAAAAAGAATAGAGAGAAAAAGAGAAAAAAGAAGAGAGAGAAAAAGAGAAAAAAGATTAAAAAAGGAAGAGGGAAAAAAGAGAGAAAAAAGGAAGAGGGAGAAAAAGAGAGAGAAAAGGAAGAGAGAAAAAAAGAGAAAAAAAAGGAAGAGGGAGAAAAAAAAGAGAAAAAAAGAGAGAGAAAAAAGAAGAGAGAAAAAGAGAAAAAAAGGAAAAGAGAAAAAAGAAAAAAAAGGAAGAGAAAAAAGAGAAAAAAGGAAGAGAGAAAAAAGAAAAAGGGAGAGAAAAAAGAGAGAAAAAAAAGAGAGAAAAAGAAAAAAAAAGAGAGAAAAAAGAGAAAAAAGGAAGAAGAAAAAGAGAAAAAAGGAAGAGAGAAAAAAGAAAAAAAGAAAGAGAGAAAAAAAGAGAAAAAAGGAAAGAGAGAGAAAAAGAGAAGAAAAAGGAAGAGAGAAAAGAGAGAAAAAAGGAAAGAGAGAAAAAGAGAGAAAAGAAAAGAGAAAAAGAGAAAAAGGAAAGAGAGAAAAAGAAAAAAAGGAAGAGAAAAGAGAAAAAAAAGGAAGAGAAAAAGAAAAGAGAAAAAGAAAAAGGAAGAGAAAAAAAAGAGAAAAAGGAAGAGAAAAAGAGAGAAAAAAAAAAGAGAGAAAAGAGAAAAAAAGGAAGAGAGAGAAAAAGAGAAAAAAAAAGGAAGAGGGAGAAAAAAAAAAAAAGGAAGAGGAGAAAAAAGAGAAAAAAGGAAGAGGGAGAAAAAAGAGAAAAAAAAGGAAAGGGAGAAAAACAGAAAAAAAAGGAAGAGGGAGAAAAAAAGAGAAAAAAAGGAAGAGGGAGAAAAAACAGAGAAAAAAAGGAAGAGGGAGAAAAAACAGAGAAAAAAAGGAAGAGGGAGAAAAAACAGAGAAAAAAAGGAAGAGGGAGAAAAAACAGAGAAAAAATGGAAGAGGGAGAAAAAAGAGTCAAAAAAGAAGAGAGAGAAAAAAGAGTCAAAAAAGACGAGAGAGAAAAAAAGAGAAAAAAAGGAAGAGAAAAAAGAGAAAAAAGGAAGAGAGAAAAAAAGAGAAAAAAGGAAGAGGGAGAAAAAACAGAGAAAAAAAGGAAGGAAGAGAAAAAAAGAGAAAAAAAAAGGAAGAGGGAGAAAAACAGAAAAAAGAAGAGAGAGAAAAAGAGACAAAAAAAGAAAGAGAGAGAAAAAGAGTCAAAAAGAAGAGAGAAAAAGAAACAAAAAAAAGAAGAGAGAAAAAAGAGTCAAAAAAAAAGAAAAGAAAAAAAAAAAAGAGAGAAAAAAAGAGTCAAAAAAAAAAAAGAGAGAAAAAAGAGTCAAAAAAGAAGAGAGAAAAAAAAGTCAAAAAAGAAGAGAGATAAAAAAGTCAAAAAAGAAGAGAGATAAAAAAGTCAAAAAAGAAGAGAGATAAAAAAAGAGAGAAAAAAAAGGAAGAGGGAGAAAAAAGAGAAAAAAAGGAAGAGGGAGAAAAAAGAGAGAAAAAGAAGAGAGAAAAAAGAGAGAAAAAGAGAGAAAAGAAAGAGAAAAAAAAGAGAGAAAAAAAAAAGAGAGAAAGAAAGAGAGAAAAAGAAGAGAGAAAAAAGAAGAGAGAAAAAAGAAGAGAGAAAAAAGAAGAGAGAAAAAAGAGTCAAAAAAGAAGAGAGAGAAAAAAGAAAGAAAAAGAGAGAAAAAAGAAGAGAGAGAAAAAAGAGAAAAAAGAAGAGAGAGAAAAAAAGAAGAGAGAGAAAAAAGAGAGAAAAAAAAGAGAGAAAAAAGAGAGAAAAAGAGAGAAAAAAGAGAGAAAAAGAAGAGAGAGAAAAAAGAGAGAAAAAAGAAGAGAGAAAAAAGAAGAGAGAAAAAAGAAGAGAGAAAAAAAGAGTCAAAAAGAAGAGAGAGAAAAGAGAGAAAAAAGAAAGAGAGAAAAAGAGAGAAAAAAAAGAGAGAAAAAAGAAGAGAGAAAAAAAGAAGAGAGAGAAAAAAGAAGAGAGAGAAAAAAGAAGAGAGAGAAAAAAGAAGAGAGAGAAAAAAGAGAAAAAGAAGAGAGAAAAAAGAGTCAAAAAAGAAGAGAGAAAAAAGAGTCAAAAAGGAAGAGGGAGAAAAAAGAGAGAAAAAAGGAAGAGGGAGAAAAAAGAGAGAAAAAAGGAAGAGAGAGAAAAAAGAGAGAAAAAAGGAAGAGAGAAAAAAGAGAGAAAAAAGGAAGAGAGAAAAAAGAGAGAAAAAGGAAGAGAGAGAAAAAAGAGAGAAAAAGGAAGAGAGAAAAAAGAGAGAAAAAGGAAGAGAGAAAAAAGAGAGAAAAAGGAAGAGAGAAAAAAGAGAGAAAAAAAGGAAGAGAGAAAAAAGAGAGAAAAAAAGGAAGAGAGAAAAAAGAGAGAAAAAAAGGAAGAGAGAAAAAAGAGAGAAAAAAAGGAAGAGAGAAAAAAGAGAGAAAAAAAGGAAGAGAGAAAAAAAGAGAGAAAAAAGGAAGAGAGAGAAAAAGAGAGAAAAAAAGGAAGAGAGAGAAAAAGAGAAAGAGAGAAAAAGAGAAAAAAGGAAGAGAAAAAAAGGAAGAGAGAAAAAGAGAGAAAAAGGAAGAGAGAAAAAAGAGAAAAAAAGGAAGAGAGAAAAAAGAGAAAAAAAGGAAGAGGGAGAAAAAAAGAGAAAAAAAGGAAGAGGGAGAAAAAACAGAGAAAAAAAGGAAGACTCTTTTTTTTCTCTTCTTGACTTTTTTTTTCTCTTCTTGACTTTTTTTTTCTCTTCTTGACTTTTTTTCCCTTGGATTCTTTTTCTCTCTTCTTTTTGACTTTTTCCTCTTCTTTTTCTTTTTTCTTTTCTCTTTCTTTTTTGACTCTTTTTTCTCTTCGACTTTTTTTCCTCTTTTTGACTCTTTTCTCCTTTTGACTTTTTTTCTCCTTTTGACTATTTTTTTTCTTTCTTTTTTTTTTTCTTTTTTTTTCTCTCTTTTTTCTCTTTTTTCTCTCTTTTACTCTCTTTTTTTATCCATAACATACTCGTTGATAATACAAATATATTAGCCTCGTGCACATTTACAAAATGGTTAAAATAATGGAAGCATTATTAATGAAAAAGCCAACACTCAATAATATCAATTATGAACACGGCCACAATGTACTGACAGTGTTTGGAAAATAAAACATTCCTCTAACTCTAGATACATGCATAAAACATTTCATATATCCAGTTAAAAGTAAAATAAAAATAATCCTTGATAATGGCTAAAAGTATAGCCGAAAGTGCTTGAATTATATAAAAATTGTCTGAATGTTATATGTATCCCTATCCGGAAAAGGGGAAAAAAATACGAACATATGAAAAATTATATAAAAACTTAACCACAGCACCTTGTTAGTCGATTGAACGAATCTCTCTCTCCTTTATTTATATATATATATATATATATATATATATATATATATATATGTGTGTGTGTGTGTGTGTGTGTTGAAACGTTATAGTGGATACATCGTATTTGAAAAAGACGTCCTATTTTTATTTATTAATAAGAACTGGGCATTCGAAAAAAAAATGCCTTCCCCAGTAGGGATCTAATCAGTGCCCCTCTTTGTAAAGGAAGTTAGGATCGATTTGTTCTTGTATGTTAAGCCCTGCCATTACATCAGATAAATAATGAAGCACTCGGTTTTGATAGCGAGCTAAGCCGGAAGAAAAAAAAATATATATCAGAGACGCCGTTTGTTTTTACTGAGAAAACGAACGCATACCTAATAAGGAAGAAAAAGAAAGAAAACAGAGGAGAGAGGGCAATAACACTGTCATGCATTTAACGTCTGCTTCAGTGAAATGTAAGAGCTATTCCGATTTTTAATATTTTCCTTTCTACCCTCTTGCATCTTTAAATAATGACCTGCATTCATACTTATTTTGTTAAAACTGTTAAGCTCAAATATTTAACGACGCAATAAGCGAACTTGCATCAATATTTTGTAGTAGTGGAACTCGGAAGGAGCTTATTCAATTATTAACTTAAGAATGATGATTCATCAGAATAGTCAAACTGGTAAATTGTTAGTACAGTGTAATAGAAGTTATGCAGCGAAGAGAAAATTAGTCAATCAATGTAAGCAACCACCAGTTTTTTCTTTATTAAGTCGATAACTTTTACTTACTTTTCATTTAAAGAAAGCATTTGCCCGTTTCTTTTTACCTTATGCAAATTGTCAGGATTAATATTCTTACATTTTTGAGACCATTATTAAGTAAATCTTGAAAGAAACTACCAGCATTTTCTGTGAGGTAGTGTCCCTTCAGAACATGTCAAGACTCTTCATAATTTTATAGCCTTTGAAATATTTGTCGTTCCTCATAATAAGCTACCGTTGTGTCGCGCTGAACGTTAATTTTCTCTCCATAGTCTATGTTACATGTCTACCATTCGTCCATGCTTAGAATATTTTCCGGTGGTCCTGCTATCTATCGAGAGCTTGATAAAATCCAAAGAAAAATCAGCAATATTATTGGTCCCGATCTGGCGCCTCGGCTTTAATAATTTTCTCGCCACCGTAATATTGTCTTCCTTTGCCTTTTCTATAAATACTTTCATAGTAATTGTTCGGACGTGGCCTTCGCCATGATGTCTAGATTCTTCGAATTTAAGTCTCACCAATTTAGAGTTGATCTGGGTAGATGTAACCATAAATTCTGTGCAAACAGTTTCTTTTCTCGCATTTCTCGCTCGTGGAACTCCCTTCCAGTTCCACGTTTTCCATTCAATTATAATCTGCAGAAATTTAAATGCAATGTCAGTCGCCATCTTTTGTCCCGATTACTCTTTCTCTGTCCACACTACTTAGCAATGCTGCTGTTTCTGGTCCTTCCACACACATTAACTATTATGATGTATAAATTGACTATGTGCGAAACTGTTATTAACATTTTTAATAAACATTTTGGAATCATTGCAATACTTTTTTTTCTGCAAACTTGAACCTTTGTGCCCGAAAAAAACAAAAAAAAAACAAAGAAAAAGAACAACGGAGTGTTAAAAGAACGGTTTTTCCATATACATCGCTATTATTTTAACTATCTTCAGTCCTCGACAATCTTGGGCACCTCGACATGGCGTAATGGTTAGCAAGCTTGTCTTGTCAGATCAATTACGAGTGAGTAGTGAGTTCGATTCTCACTGGGTGAGAGTGAGTAGTGAGTTCGATTCTCACTGTGCCACATCTAAGCAACGCTTAGAAAATCATTGGGCACCTTGGCGTGGTGTAATGGTTAGCAAGCTTGTCTCGCTAGATCAATTACGAATGAGTAGTGACTTCGATCCTCATTAGGTGTCCCATACTTTCGGCCTTGTGCCACATCTAAGCTACGCTTAGAAAATAAAGGGCGCCCCGAGGTGGTGTAATGGTTAGCAAACTTGTCTCGCTAGAACAATTACGCTTGAGTAGTGAGTTCGATCCTCACTAGCTGTCCCATACTTTCGGCCTTGTGCCACATCTAAGCTACACTTGGAAAATCACCTCCTCGACAATCTTTATTGTTTTAAAAAGTGATGATAGGATTGTAATAGAGCCTAAACACTAAATGCTATTTATTAGATTGTTTATTTACAAGAATAATTTTATATTTGCAACATTCTAAAAACTAATGCTATTAAAACTAATGCAATGCAATATTTATCATTTACCAATTTATAAAGAAATAAACACGAAAACAATTTTCTATTCATGAAGTTAGAAAAATTTATTAAAATATGTGAACCAACTATAAGTAAATCCTTATTTACCACTTTATAAAGTTCGAGTCAATTGGCAATTAGCCGATGTTTTGCCAACCGTTCTAATAAACAATCTAAAAAGTTTTTATTATTTGTGTTGTCAATTCTCAAGAACAAAGAAAATGTATAGATTCACTTTCATATGCTTATGTTTTATTACAATTCTAATCATCACATTTTTGAAAGAATAAACTGCCGAGAAATGACGGTAGTTAATACAATAGCAGTGTCAATGGAGAAACCTTCTTTTGAGACTCGTTTTTTTTTGGCGGGCACAAATGTCCAAGTTTGCAGAAAAAGGTATTGCAATGATTCCGAAATGATTACTAGAAACGTTAATAACAATTTTGCACATATTTTGGTGCTAGTCAATTTATACGTCGTAGTTAATTTGGGGTCACTCAGTACAATATTCAAGTCCATTTTACTGGTTAACTCCACATCTTGCTGTACAGAACTTAAGTACATTTTTCAATGAAATGACTATAGCCAAATTTCACATAATGTTCAAATTATGACTAGGACCTACAAACACCCACCGAATTCCTGATTGATCAGACACATAATTTTTATATGATGATAAAGGCATAATGACAATGACAGTGAGATTGTATTGTTTAAGTTACGAATAGAAATAATATAAAGTCCTAGGATATAATTGCTTTACATAGTTTGCATCAAACATTTGTGATAGAAATTTGGATTTGTCATGATGATCAAGGTGAAAGATTAAAGTTACGGAAGGATGACATGAAACAAAAGAATAATGGATGACGCCTGCTGGAACTTAAAACAGGACAAATCTAAGCATTGAGGAATAGCAAATAAACTAAAGTTATTGCCATGATTAGTAATTGCATCCAATATTCATATTTTAATCACTTATTGTGTTACAACTTCTGAAATGAGAAAGTAATGTTTTATTTTACACTAAGACTGGGTTTAAGCTTGAAATGAGCATTTATTTTTTCTTCACATTGTCAGTAACCTAACACAATCAACCATTTTGATGCCGAATATAGTAGCCTGGAACAGAAAAAACTATAGCTAATCGTGGAAAAATTTGTTACTTTTGAATTAAGCACTCCAGAATTGTTGAGAATTAGCCAAAATATCCCATGCACCATTTCAACACAGTTTTGTAAGCCTATCTTAATTACTGGCGAGATTGCTAACAAATAATTCAGTATCACCATAGTCTAAAGGATGCCAATTCTAGTAAAGTGTCTCCAAGATTTAATTGTTTCAGTAAGCCACTGATTTTTAGTCAATACAAAGAAAGTAACCGCTGTCTGAAATCTTTGTAAAATACTTTATAGAAGTTTTCGAGGGTATGAAATAAATCCAACATTTCCTTAATAAGATTATTTTTTTAAAATAAGAAGTGATATATATGTTGATGAATAAGACCCATCAACAATCCACTCTTTCAACAATTTACAAACGGCTTCCTTTATTGCAAGCAATTTAGGAAATCTATGTGTTGGTAGTAAAACGGTCATCAGCATGGAAATTTGAGAAGGCGAGCCATGTTCAAATGCAGGTCTGCTCTTTTGCGTTCATTTTCGCACTGATACCCTAGCAAGACGGGCTAAGACGTTCGTTGCAAGACAGTTTCAGAGTTTATTAGTTTGCCTTCCAAAACAAGATACCGCTCCACTATCTTTTCCAAGAAGTAAAATAAAATACAAAATTTAGCAACGCTGTGGTTTCAAAACTAGTCTAGTCTGGTAATGCGAGTTGACATCATATGCAAAAACAGAGAGAGAAAAAAGAGAGAAAAAAAGAGAGAGAAAAAAGAGAGAAAAAAAGAGAGAGAAAAAAGAGAGAGAAAAAAGAGAGAAAAAAGAAGAGAGAGAAAAAAGAAGAGAGAGAAAAAGAAGAGAGAGAAAAAAAAAGAAGAGAGAAAAAAGAAGAGAAAAAAGAGTCAAAAAAGAAGAGAGAAAAAAGAGAGGAAAAAGAAGACAACGAGAAAAAAGAGAGGAAAAAGAAGACAACGAAAAAAAGAGAGGAAAAAGAAGAGAGAAAAAAGAGAGGAAAAAGAAGAGAGAAAAAAGAGAGGAAAAAGAAGAGAGAAAAAAGAGAAAAAAGAGAGGAAAAAGAAGAGAGAAAAAAGAAGAGAAAAAAAAGAGAGAAAAAAAGAGAAAAAAAAGAGAGAGAAAAAAGAGTAAAAAAAGAAGAGAGAAAAAAGAGTCAAAAAAGAGAGAGAAAAAAGAGTCAAAAAAGAAGAGAGAGAAAAAAGAGTCAAAAAAGAAGAGAGAAAAAAGAGTCAAAAAAGAAGAGAGAGAAAAAAGAGTCAAAAAAGAAGAGAGAGAAAAAGTCAAAAAAAGAAGAGAGAGAAAAGAGGAAAAAAAGAGAGAGAGAAAAAGAGAAAAAAGAAAGAGAGAAAAAAGAGTCAAAAATGACGAGAGAAAAAAGAAAAAAAAAGGAAGAGAGAGAAAAAGAAAAAAAGGAAGAGAGAAAAAAAGAGAAAAAAAAAAGAGAGAAAAAGAGAGAAAAAAGGAAGAGAGAAAAGAGAAAAAAAAGGAAGAAAAAAGAGAAAAAAAAGAGAAAAAAGAGAAAAAAGAAGAAAAGAAAAAAAAAGAGAGAGAAAAAGGAAGAGAGAGAAAAAGGAAGAGAGAGAAAAAGGAAAGAGAGAAAAAGGAAGAGAGAAAAAAAGAGAGAAAAAAAAGGAAGAGAAAAAGAGAGAAAAAAGGAAGAGGAGAAAAAGAGAAAAAAAGGAAGAGGGAGAAAAAAGAGAAAAAAAGGAAGAGAGAAAAAAGAGAGAAAAAAAAGAAGAGAGAAAAAAGAGAGAAAAAAAGGAAGAGAGAAAAAAGAGAAAAAAGAAGAGAGAGAAAAAAGAATCAAAAAAGAAGAGAGAAAAAAGAGTCAAAAAAGAAGAGAGAAAAAAGAGTCAAAAAAGAAGAGAGAAAAAAGAGTCAAAAAAGAAGAGAAAAAAGAGTCAAAAAAGAAGAGAAAAAAGAGTCAAAAAAGAAGAGAGAGAAAAAAGTCAAAAAAGAAGAGAGAGAAAAAAGTCAAAAAAGAAGAGAGAGAAAAAAGTCAAAAAAGAAGAGAGAGAAAAAAGTCAAAAAAGAAGAGAGAGAAAAAAGTCAAAAAAGAAGAGAGAGAAAAAAGTCAAAAAAGAAGAGAGAGAAAAACAAAAAAGAAGAGAGAAAAAAGTAAAAAAAGAAGAGAGAGAAAAGTCAAAAAAAAGAAGAGAGAGAAAAGTCAAAAAGAAGAGAGAGAAAAAGTCAAAAAAGAAGAGAGAGAAAAAAGTCAAAAAGAAGAGAGAGAAAAAGTCAAAAAGAAGAGAGAGAAAAAAAAAAAAAGAAGAGAGAAAAAGTCAAAAAAGAAGAGAAAAAGTCAAAAAAAGAAGAGAGAAAAAGTCAAAAAAGAGAGAGAAAAAAGTCAAAAAAAAGAGAGAAAAAGTCAAAAAAAGAGAGAGAAAAAGTCAAAAAAGAAGAGAGAGAAAAAGTCAAAAAGAAGAGAGAGAAAAAGTCAAAAAGAAGAGAGAAAAAAGTCAAAAAAAAAGAGAGAAAAAGAAAAAAAAGAAGAGAGAGAAAAAGAGAAAAAAGAAGAGAGAGAAAAAAGGAGAGAGAAAAAGTCAAAAAGAAGAGAGAAAAAAAAGAGAAAAAGAGAAGAGAGAAAAAAAGAGAGAAAAAGAGAGAAAAGAGAAAAAAAGGAAGAGAGAAAAAAAGAGAAAAAAAGGAAGAGAGAGAAAAAGAGAGAAAAAAAGGAAGAGAGAGAAAAAAGAGAGAAAAAGGAAGAGAGAGAAAAGAGAGAAAAAAAGGAAGAGAGAGAAAAAGAGAAAAAAGGAAGAGAGAGAAAAAGAGAAAAAAGGAAGAGAGAAAAAAAGAGAAAAAAAAGAAGAGAGATAAAAAAAGAGAGAAAAAAAGAAGAGAGATAAAAAAAGAGAGAAAAAGAGAGAAAAAAGAGAAAAAAAGGAAGAGAGAGAAAAAAGAGAGAAAAAAAGGAAGAGAGAGAAAAAAGAGAGAAAAAAAGGAAGAGAGAGAAAAAAGAGAGAAAAAAAGGAAGAGAGAGAAAAAAGAGAGAAAAAAAGGAAGAGAGAGAAAAAACAGAGAAAAAAGAAGAGAGAAAAAACAGAGAAAAAAGAAGAAGAGAGAAAAACAGAGAAAAAAGAGAGAGAAAAAAAGAAAAAAGAAGAGAGAGAAAACAGAGAAAAAAGAAGAGAGAGAAAAAAGAGAAAAAGAAGAGAGAGAAAAACAGAGAAAAAGAAGAGAGAGAAAAACAGAGAAAAAGAAAGAGAGAAAAAACAGAGAAAAAAGAAGAGAGAGAAAAAACAGAGAAAAAAGAAGAGAGAGAAAAAACAGAGAAAAAAGAAGAGAGAGAAAAAACAGAGAAAAAAGAAGAGAGAGAAAAAACAGAGAAAAAAGAAGAGAGAGAAAAAACAGAGAAAAAAGAAGAGAGAGAAAAAACAGTCAAAAAGGAAGAGAGAAAAAAAACAGTCAAAAAGGAAGAGAGAAAAAACAGAAAAAGGAAGAGAAAAAACTATCAAAAAGGAAGAGAGAAAAAAAACAGTCAAAAAGGAAGAGAGAAAAAAACAGTCAAAAAGGAAGAGAGAAAAAAACAGTCAAAAAGGAAGAGAGAAAAAAACAGTCAAAAAGGAAGAGAGAAAAAAAACAGTCAAAAAGGAAGAGAGAAAACAGTCAAAAAAGGAAGAGAGAAAAAATATATAAAAAGGAAGAGAGTGAAAAAAGAGTCAAAAAGGAAGAGAGTGAAAAAAGAGTCAAAAAGGAAGAGAGTGAAAAAAAAGAGTCAAAAAGGAAGAGTGAAAAAAAGAGTCAAAAAGGAAGAGTGAAAAAAAGAGTCAACAAGGAAGAGAGTGAAAAAAAGAGTCAAAAAGGAAGAGTGAAAAAAAGAGTCAAAAAAGAAGAGAAAAAAAGAGTCAAAAAGGAAGAGAGAAAAAAAGAGTCAAAAAGGAAGAGTGAAAAAAAGAGTCAAAAAAGAAGAGAAAAAAAGAGTCAAAAAGGAAGAGAGAAAAAAAGAGTCAAAAAGGAAGAGAGAAAAAAAGAGTCAAAAAGGAAGAGAGAAAAAAAGAGTCAAAAAGGAAGAGAGAAAAAAAAGAGTCAAAAAGGAAGAGAGAAAAAAAAGAGTCAAAAAGGAAGAGAGAAAAAACAGTCAAAAAGGAAGAGAGAAAAAAGAGTCAAAAAGGAAGAGAGAAAAAAAGAGTCAAAAGGAAGAGAGAAAAAGAGTGAAAAAAGGAAAGAGAAAAAAAGAGTCAAAAAAGGAAGAGAGAAAAAAAGAGTCAAAAAAGGAAGAGAGAAAAAACAGTCAAAAAGGAAGAGAGAAAAAACAGTCAAAAAGGAAGAGAGAAAAAAACAGTCAAAAAGGAAGAGAGAAAAAAAACAGTCAAAAAGGAAGAGAGTGAAAAAAGAGTCAAAAAGGAAGAGAGTGAAAAAAAGAGTCAAAAAGGAAGAGAGTGAAAAAAAGAGTCAAAAAGGAAGAGAGTGAAAAAAAGAGTCAAAAAGGAAGAGAAAAAAGAATCAGGAAAGAAGAGAGAAGAATGGAGAGAGAGAAAAAGAAAAACAGATGAAGAGAATAGCCTGTAAAATCTCGAAATGGTATATATTTTTCTAGCTTTATTTTACAAAATTCACCACTTCCAACACACTATCATTTTTTAATTATTTCACCACAAAGAAGGCAAATAGGCAACTAAGACGCACGGGGCTTACCGTGTGTGAAAGACTATGAGAAAAAGTAAAACATTAAAAGAGCAGAAATCAATAGAACAGAAGAACGATTGACATTGATCATCAAATATTTAAATGCAAAGTTGATTCGAAAGCAAGAGGCTGGGAGAAAGGTGAACAAGTGAGAAATACGAGAGAAGAAACGTAGCATAGAACTTGCGGTTGCATCTAACAATTTCAACTTTTTTTGGCATCTGACCAAGTAATGGATTTGTGGTGCGTGTTCTTAGCGCATATATCTATAGTACATTTAACGATTCAAGAAAAAACAACGAAACTCCACTTGTGGATCAACAAATAAATATATATTGAAATATAACAATCATGCAATGAAGTGTAATGATTAAGAAAAAAAAAGTTGTTCCCCTTCAACTGTTTTCTGATTTATGATCGAATGTTCGAAAGAGTTTCTCTTGAATAAGAATGTTCAAGATTCTATGTGGAATAGAGTCTGCTGTTGTTTAATTAACAAATGTGTTGTTTAGAGAAATTAATAGAGTTCTGGTTCATGAACTTGGCTGAGTCACACAGAGAGATATGTATAATGTGTTACAAAAATCTGTGTCTGTGTGTGCGTTTGAAATGTTGTGTGTAAAGTCACAGATTTGTGTGGACAGGCGAAAATAGCTGGACTTTGCTGGCGGCTTGTCGAAAAATTGCTTCTTTTAAAGCTACCGATAGGCTCCCAGCGAAAACGCGGGAAAACTGATTTAGTATTAAAATGTTTGATTGGTTAAAATTTGACCAATTACTGATTTTGTATTAAAGAAACATGTGAGCAAGTTCACGACCGAAAAATTCAAAGTGATGACTGCGATCGCTAAATTGTCTTATAGAAAAGCAGTATTGATTTACTAGCCAATCACAGGCGAATAAATTGTGGGTGTGGAAAGGCATAGCAGCCGCTACAGATTCAATATAGTCTTTCCACTTCATGTCAGCCGAAAATGTTAGCCCGTGAAAGCGCAACTAGTCATTCTCGTGAAAGTTTAGCATCGGCCATTCCGATGGAAGGCAGAAAGGGGTTTCTAAAATGATTCATAGAGAGAACTTTTGTTTTGGAGGCGTTAAAATAAACAAGCCATTCTTTGCCCCTGTTAACAACAGACTGAAAATCTTATGACATCAGTTGCCAATTTTTTCGATTAAGTAAAAATACATTTTTTTGATTGTTGATATTAACTTTATTGAACGACGTAGTCGGAACAAAAATTAATAGCCTTCTTCAAGTGAATTTCAATGTCAGTATTTGGATATTTGTACATGAATCTATTCAACTTATTATCTGTCATTTTGCTCTACTACATTTCATAATATTTGAGTCAGCTTCATGATTCCATCCTCTCAGAACTTGGCATCTTTTTGGGTGACGAACTGGTCTAAGTGGTTTTCCATGTTTTCTGAGAATTGGAGATCTCAGTTTAAGAATTTTGTAGGGACCAAAATAAGTAGTAATCCAAAGATGTAGGTGAGTATTGTGGATGTAGTAAGATTGTACAAATTTCTGCCGGGTGATGTCTGGCGTCACCTTAAATGGAAGATGACACTTTTTCGATTAGCCAATTCCGGGCAGGTTTCATCGGTTGCTGCCTTTAATTAATTCAGTTAGAAATCAGTAACAGTTTGTTTAACGGGAACTTCTTTTTTTAACTAATGTTCAGCCAATACAAGGCCCAATAGCCACTCAAAGTAGAGTGTGGAGTTGCGTAAGAAACGACAAGCGTTAGAGGTACAGATCTGAAACACACTTTAGAAGGAACCGGAAACCGAGCCCTAAATAGGAAACAAGGGATAAACCACTACTCCTGTTCAAAACACTGGGAGTGTGAATCGGATGAGAGACGGAGCTATCTACCCCTATTCACTATTATCACTGGATACACAACATCATCTTCAGATGCAGACCGGCTTTTGGATTATTTAACGGTTGCTAATCTTTTCATCACTTGTGCTCATTACTTTCAAAATGGGTCGTTCTTGTTGCGTTTGAGCAGAGAATTGCTGATAGAAATGTGGACCATTAATTTTTCCCCGTTTAATCCGGAGGCATTGAAACATCGTAAGGATTCACGGATTCCAATTGTTTTTAAATGCCTACAACGCTCATATGAGATGTCCTGTATCGTGTGAGTCCTGGGTATGACGATAAACTACACCTGGCAGCAAGGCCTCTGGTTGGGAGATTGGATGTTTTGAGGAATGTAGAACCACCTCTAAATTGCTGCTGACCCAGGGTGGTAGCACCTGTTAGGGCCCCAGCTATGGCAAATAGTGAAACCCCAAACAAAAACAAGACCCTATGAAAGTAAAAGAAATACATATCTTTATGGCTGTTTATACTTTTTTCCATTTCCAGAAATAAAAAAAAGCGTTAAATGATGGTGGTTTTCTAAGCGTAGCTTACATGTGACAAAAGACCGAAAGTGTGGAGCACCCAGTGAGGATCGAACTCATTATTCGGTTGTAATTGACCTCGCGGGACAAGCTTGCTAACCATTACGCTACGTCGTGTTAAATGATGAAAATTCATTTCAGTTTCTACCATTTTCACTTTTACTGGAAAAAAATTCAAAATTCATAATCAACCAACGAATCGTTTAGAAAGATGCGTTGAAATGTCATCTTCCCGATTATTTATCTATCTTGCGCATTTGTAAGTCTAGCATTACTTCGTACATCAAATATTGCTACCACATCTGGTCTAGTCTTCTCCTATACACCTAGAGATTCTTGGCAAATGAAAAGAATCTGCAATGTTATCGGTCCTGGGCTGACAACTAGGCTTCAGCCACATACCGAGCGTCATAATGTAGCTTCCTTGTGCCTTTTCTATAAATATCTTTATAGTAATTGTTCTGGTGAGTTTTCCTCTGTAGGACCTTGACTTCACGGATTTAAACGCAATACTAGATTGGCACGGGTATCTGCGCGTAAGTGAACGTAACAAACCCGACGGGAATTCGAACTCAACTCTGGGATTTCTTACTCTAAGGCATTACATCACCTGCATATCCACCAGGAAAACCATGAGATATTCATGGGCAGTGCTAGTAATAAAGGGTGTTCCAATAACTCGGACCAATTTTAAATGAATTAACTTTTAGCGTCTAATGATTTTTTCTTTTAGATTTAACAACTTAAGTCTTTGTCAATTTCAACCATGCAAAGATTAAAAATCAAACAACGTGTTAAAGTTGTCGAAGCCTATTTCAAAAATGGACGTTCAAACAGAAATGTTTTTCGCCAACTTCGCGATTTTTTTGGTCAACAATCGACCAACCAATTGGAAACGAATTGTGGAGAGGTTCAATTCCCGCGGGCGGATTTTCGGCCACATTCTCGTGCACTGCAGCAATGTTTTCAGCTGAACAGCGTAAAGGAGCACGCAATGGTGTTTTTACATCTGCCACCGACCCAGTCTGTTTGAATTTACGAACAATTTTTCCAGCCGCATTCTCGGTTGCTCGATTATGTTGACCAAAAAAATTGCGAAGTGCGCGAAATGTATGTCTGTTTGAACATCCATTTTCATAATAGGCTTCGATAACTTTAACATGTTTAATTGTTAATCTTTCCATGGTTGAAATTGCCACAGAATTAAGTTGTTAAATCTGAAAGAAAATGAAAAAAAATCTTTAGTCGCTTAAAATTAATTCACATTTAAAATCGGTTCAAATTATTGGAACACCCGTTATAATGATGTGTGTGTGTATATTCTTGTGTCATAGTTTTTATTGTGTTCAAATCGTCGTCTGTAATTATAGAGTAATCGACAAAACTAACAGAGGAAGTAGATTTTTCAGCGCGCCCACGTCGCTACCAAATATAAAAAAAGTTGAGGTTTATAGTGGATTTAACGGCAATACCGTGGAATAATTGCTCAAGCCCCTTCGGCATTTCCATTTTGCGAGACACCTCAGGCTCCGGGTAATGTCCCCAGACCCTACTCCCCGACGGAGAAGTACTGCCGGTGGGGATGACCCCTGCGGCTTGAGCTTAATATCATTTTGAAATTACCCCAGGCGAAGCCAGATTATTAACAGTTTGCAGTTTTAATTCCTGTCAAGAAAGAAAAGGACAATTACATAAAGGGAGAAGGAAAAAAGATCATGAAAAAGCAAAGTCCAAAAAGAGAGATTTATATAAAGAACTCTAGGGGAGAAAAATTGGGAGAGTAAAATTGTTTCATTTTTCTTAAAAAAAACTGTTGATTAACCCTTTGTGGGTTATTTTAAGTCGAAACACTTTCTTCGATTTTAGGAATAAGTCTATATTTTTGCGAGAATAATGGTTTTTCCAGATACAACACCTACTATTTAACCCATAGTTGGGTAGATTATTCATATATTACCCAGGGGTATTTGAGTATAAGAGAATGTACCTCGACTGAAATAGGAACTCTGCTCTCCAATTTCTCATTTCGTGCCACTATCCATTACACCACCCTCACATCCAGGGGAGGAAGAAAGAGAAAAGACAATTAACATTGTTTAGAATTATTGTGAAGGTCTCCAGTTTAGTACGACAAGAGACTGACTGTAGTTTTTAAAGGGTATTTTGTTTTTCGGAATGTAGATGTCTATCTTAAAGCAAACGACGTCTTTACTAGCTGAGCCTTGACGCTGCTCTCTCAAAGGTAATAGCAACAGTTGTAGGTGTAATAGAAGAAAGACGAGGCAGGGAATTGAATGAAGGCCATTGAAAAAAAATATATGGTTACACCTGGGAGAGCGCAAAAGTACCTGTGTGTGCGTGTGTATATATATATATATATATATATATTATTAGATAGAGAGAGAGACGCGATAAGCTGTTTCAACAATACACACGATGAGAGAGAAGAAAAAATGAAAGGACAAAAAGGACCGAGAGAGTTAAAGGAGGACAGTAAAAAGAAGAAGAAAAAATGGTATGAATTTAAGAAACTAGTATGACAAGTTTTCATATAACCACAATCTCACGTATAAAACACTCAAGCATAAAATGCGAAAGAGAAAGACTGACAGAGGCACAGAGGAGCGTGTGGATGCGAAAAATCTTATCACATATATGGACGTAAGTAGGTATCGTGAAAGTGAAAGAGAGAGGGTCTGGAAGACAGAGAGGGTGTGAAAAGGAGATAGAGAAAGAGAGAGTGAAAGAGCGTGAAAGGGAGAGTGAAAGAGCGTGAAAGAGGGAGTAAGAGTGAAAGGGAGGGAGTAAGAGCGTGAAAGGGAGGGTGTAAGAGAGTGAAAGGGTCTGAAATGGAGAGAGAGAGGGAGTGAAAGAGCGTGTGACAGGGAGAGAGCGTAAAAGAGAATGTGAGAGAAAGAGTAGACGAGAGAAGGAGGGTGAGTGTTTGAAAGAAAAAAGTACACTTCCCTAGATATGAATGTATTTATGTTAGGGAAGGTGTGTAAAGAGGATGGGTGTTTCTTCAACCCGCCATTATATACACATTTGCAAAGTCTTCTTGCCGATATCGCCCTTATTAACTTAATCCAGTGAATCCTCGCTGTGTCTTGTGAGACCCGAACTGTAACAAAGATAAACCCCAGAAAGTAATCACCCTAATAAACACACAACTCCCACGCATACAAATTCTCACTTATACAGAAGAAACACGACAGAAATTTATTTTTCTTAAGAACTTAAACTGACTTTAAATGACTATAAAATATAAAACGAATATATATATATATATATATATATATATATATATATAGAGAGAGAGAGAGAGAGATATATATAGAGAGAGATATAGATAGATATAGATAGATATAGATAGATATAGATAGATAGATAGATATAGAGAGATAGATATAGATAGAAAAGTAAAATATTTTTAGCTTTCAGAAAAATATAAATATCGTCTGTTTTTTCATTTGTTTTCGGTGTCCTTTATATATGGAGTATTTAAAACTCATTTTTGTGTGTGGTTGTTGCTAATCAATTTTTAACGGGTATCAATATTTCTGTGTGCATATGCTGCGGGGATAATTCTTTTCTTTTAATTTTAAACCAAGAGTTTTCTTCTAAGTGTTTCTCGTCTTTAACCAGGGAAATTGGGATAGGCCGATCAACATTCATCCCCCCACTTCCCCAACTATTCATGGCGCTGTAATAGTTCCAAGACCCGTAATTGAAGGCAAAAGGGACAGAGGAAAAATGCATAACATTCTAAGCGAGCTAGGGTAAATGAATGGCGGAACAAGGTTTAAGAGCTGCGAAGGACAGGAAATTGTGGAGAGCCATGACCGCCTGCGTTCTGAAAAGATACGGCAAATAAAGGAGAATTCAAGGGTTAATGCTTGTAACACAAGACTGATTGTTTGGAAATGGGGGTCTTTATAAGCCCCCCCCCTCCTGAACCAGATACTTTTAAAAAATATTTTGCTGTGATTAACCAGACATAAGAATCATTTCGTTTACCGCCTGAACCAAATCCACGTGTTAGCGACATTATTTTTTGTTTCCTTTAGTCGTCATCATCTGCCAGGTAGGGTATTAACGCCTGTTGCTTTCATTGTGTACCTACCTGTACATATGGTGGGAAAAGTGGGAGGTGAGATTTTTTCTCACTTTCATGCTCACCAGTCTACCACTACCAAAAAAGAGAGAGGAGTGAAAAGAGAGAAAAAAAGATTAAAACGAAGAAAAAGGAGTAAAGAAAGAAAGAAAGAAGAGCGAAATCTAGATAAAGAGAAAGAAAAAGGTAACCAATCAAGTTGCCAGTCAGCGGGCTTGACTTGGAAGGAGGAGACTTGGAGAGATAATACGCACATACACACATTGAAACAGAACGCGTCGGAGATCGTAGCTTTTTGTCGCGGCTCGTTTGCCGTTTTTTTTTTCAAGGGAGCTGCAGTCATGATTTTGTTTTGAAGATCAATTTAAACTTTATGGAATGAAAAAAGATGGACTCAAGTTGGATTATACATTTTGTTTCTACAGTTCAACTTTGTTTCACGGAGGCATTAAGCATGCAACATTGATACACCTCAATTGTATCCCAAGCCAGCATAACCCGAGAGGAACGCTAAAGTGCACCTTGTACGCAAATCACTACGGATAGAAAGAGGAAAATACAAGAAAAGAAAAGGTGACGTAAAAAAAAAAAAAAAAAAAAAAAAAAAAGAAAAAGTTATCTTACTCATACAACACGAAAAGATCTTGCGTACACACACACATACGTTTAAACACCTACATTTGTATGGAATACCTTTTACACTGACAAAGCAGCCGCACCACGACTTAAACTAGTTTATTCTATCTATTCACCTCGTTTTTGTTAAATCTTATATATATATATATATATATATATATATATATATATATATATATATATATATATATATGAGAGAGAGATTAATTTAATGATAAAGTGGAACAGTGTTGTTGACTTTTAGATTTTGCTGAATTCAAGAAAACTATAGGTTACTAGAAAACTCACCCAACCTCATTTTAAATCTTAATTTTTTACTGTTCTTACTGATAATTGTTCCTCATCAAAATGGTGATCGACGGAGAAAAATCTCTATTCCAGTGCCGCGTACTTTATATTGGTAGTGCTGTCCCCCTTGAAAAAGCCAAGGGCATCGAAGCCATCCAACAACCTCTTAGGGAGCGTTACCAAGTGGACGATGAAAAAAGCATTAATGGAGTGGACGCTGTACTAGCTGTTCTACCGTCCGAAATTCAAATGACTTACAGCGAAGATTCAAAAACTTTGGTTTGCTTTCCGATATCATCTTTAATTTTCTGTGCTGCCGTGCGTTGTATCCATCTTATGAACAACCTCGGTACCAAGGTGTCTCGATTCGTCTCTCTGAACTCGCCAGCGGCCGGTGGCGTAAATGCACGTAGGCCAGCTATCTTTGCGGCCATAACCCGCAGAATGAAAGGTCGGAAGGTGCTCGAGTGTCATGCATTTTTATGCGCCACACCGAGTGACGCTCAGAATCTGGTCCACGCATCAAAAATGGCGGACAGAGTCTACAAGAATGGACTAGGATTTACTGGTTTCAGCTCTGTCTACGGTAATTCACTGGCCAGCACGCTCAACTCACGTCCCGAGGCCGATTCGAAAGTGCATCTAATTCCCGCTGACCAGAAATCAACGAAGAGCGAAGTACCCCAAGAATTTTTCGATGCGCCACCCGCACACGGTTATTTCTACAGCGCAGGGCCAGATAATGTGAAGAGTTACACAGTTGAAAGGGTTGCCGATAGTTTACCCAATGGGAACATATCAAACGAAGCAAGGACTTTGGACCGATCTTCCTTTAGAAGCGCGGCATCAATGCAACCCAACGTTTTAGTACCGCACCCTATGGCCCCTATGCGTCCTCAATTCATTCGTCATATAGCTCCCATGAGTATGAAAAAAGGTGGATCAATTCTTGTTAACACGTTGCCGCCTCCCAGAAGGTTCCTTTCCCCACCAACGCAGCCAATGTCTCGAAATGCGAGTCGAAAGGATCCTTATATTTACATGCAACCCCATATACCTAATTACCCACCATACGCATATCGGATGCCACTCCAGCTACGCAAAGACCACTCTCCTTCGTCCTGTCAGTCTTCTGGAAGCGGGGAAACTGCAAAAGCTAATTTGTCTCCGTCAAACTCGGCAAAATCAAACAGCAAAAAGGATGACCTGACTACAAATGGAAACGAAGCTGGTTCATCAAGTGATTCATCACGGCCAAACACCCCACCTCGAGACTATGAGGTATTCACTGCGCCTGATATTCAAAAGTCCCGCCTCAGTCGTCGGGAACAGCACGAGATGCAAAAAAGGAGATCGATGTCACCGGGAATGGTTCAACCGATGATCTACCCTTATAACCCTTACATCTATCCGGCCTACTACTATCCACATCCCATACCAGCACGCCCCAGATCCCTGCCTCCACCACTTGACAGCAAAAAATCATCTAAGAGTTCTCGGAAAAAGAAAGAGAAGAAATCCAAGAAAAAGACGAAAGGAAAACCTGTTGATGACCCTTCCAGTGATCATTTCGGCTATAATTCGGAGGTACCAACAGGAACAGAACCTTTCATTCGGTCGTCACTTGATAGGTCACGGACGTTCCAAAATGAGAGGGCTTTTGCTTATAGCATAGCCGAGGAGAGAAAACGAAGATCATTCACTCAAACTCCGACACCCTATGGACAATTCGATGAGAAAGATACCGACTTTCTTTATTAGATCAAGGCTATTCAATCTCAAGCTCCGTGTAAATAGAGATAGAGTAAAAATAAATTCATACTGGTGGGAAAAGAAGAGGAGCCAGAGGAAAGTAATTAATATATCTACAATGATACCTGGGTCGAAAGAAGAAATGCCAAATATCAAGAATAGTACATTGTACAAAGCCTTTTTAAGCATGTAAGAAAAATTGAATAATATTAAAAATGTCTTCCTTATTTAAAAAAAACAAAAAAACAAACAAACAAAACAAACAAAAACATAATAATAATAACAATTATTAGCAGCTTCAGTGTAAAGCGCCAATTACTACTAATGCGGACCATCACTGACTAATGATAATTATAATCTCGATAGTACTTGCTGTATCCAAGTACGCATGTGGAAAAATGGTTACAGTACCAGCTACAAGTGTAAAATTATATACTGAATTATGCGCTTAGTCATAATTATAGGCTTTGCGAAAGGAGAGAAATGCCGCGTTTTGTTTAAACAGACAACCCCCACACCAAAAAAAAAAAAAAATAAATAAAAAAATAAAAATAAATAAAAAAGTAAAAACAAAAATAAAACAAAAAGCAAAAACAAAATAAAACAACAAAATCGCAATATGGATACTAATTACAACATGAATTTCACCGTGTATATTTTCTCTCCAATTCGGACAGACATATTTTAAGACGTTTTCGTGTAAAAAGGATTTGGACATCACATCTCTTCTTTAAAGAAGGGGAACAAACGAAAAGCACTAAGAACTGAGTGCCTGTAAAAATAACCCCTTAAAAAAAAAAAAAGCGACACGGGGCCGGCCTCGAGTGGATATTGTATGTTCGAAAACAAAACATAAGTATACCCCCCCCCACAAACAAATGTATAATTAACATTTTTATAATCATTACTGCTTTATGAAAAAAAAAATTAAACATCTGCTCTCTACTACAAACATTTAAAATATACACTTTATACTATATTATACTATATAAAGGCCAGCTAAGGATTAAATTTATACAGTGTAACCCGGATATAAGAGAGATTTTCTCTGGTCCCAAATTAGAGCCTGTGTTGCCTAAACAAAATGGACCAAACCCGGGCATAAGAGAAACCCGGATATAAGAGACTTCTTCTCCCCCTTCCCGACAACCATGTTATATCCGGGTTACACTGTATTATATGTTATTTAGTAGATACGAGTATTTGAAATATGTCTCATTTTTATTTTTACTTTAAACAATATATTACGTCTATCGGCCTGTGTATTCTGGTATGTGGCCGTTTCACAAGGATGTTACTCTTACATGTTGAAAACAATTTATCGCGTACTTATAATCGATCAGTTGAGTGACATTGGATAAAAATTAAACGACAGAAATTACTTATATAAACAATGCTTATATTGTATATAATCAAATCTTGTGTGTGCGTCTTATATCCGATTTTAAGAATACCCAACTTAGATAAAAGTAGTTGAACCAAATTAACTAAATTTTTCATCTGTGCGTATTATTTACTAATATTAATGAAAGAAAAATAAGAAAGTATTATAGATGCTGAAATATTGAAATATTATATATTCTGTTGTTCGTATAACACACACACAATATATATATATTACACATGAGCATATATTTACACTATTCTAGATTAATTCAAGTTGAACACAAACACTATTTCTAAAGCGAAATCTACATAATTATATTTTGGGCCCAACAGACGTTCATTTCGTCCATCTTCTATTTTTAACAGAAGTAGAGCTGAATATAATTAATAATAATAATTAAAAAAAACAGATGAAGAAAGGAGAAAAAATGTCTGCTTCAAAAAAAAAAAAAAAAAAAACCAACAAAAAACAAAAAGCCAAAAAAACCCCCAAAAAACAACAACAACAAAAAACAAACACCAACTATCATCGTGAAAATCTTGTAACTGTAATAACAACCGGGCCATTTTCGTTGATTTGCGTTTCTTCGGAATTACAATACCTTTGAAATACCAAATGTTTTATGCTACTTTTTTTGGTAATGCTCTTGAACCAACGAATTGAATTATGGAGAAATTTTGTCCATTTTTCTGGACTACGACCTCTAACCCGACCCCAGACCAGATTAACACATGACATTCGTTATAAAAATCGTTTATGCTTTCCTCTATGTAATTCTGTCATCACCGGTTGTCTTTGACAGTATTTATTTTGTTGACTCGATACAATATTTATCTTCTCCCAAGCTCCTGCCGCTGTTACTAAGCCCTTTTTAATTGTATCATAATAACGCCATGTTCTCGCCAGGTGTCGCTGCTAATGCCTTTTTTTTTATTCTTTTGTAAGCAAAGCCAGCGTCGATTACATGATGGATTTCACTCAACCTGCTCAATTCGAGTGTTTTTTTTCTATTAAATTGATTATACTTTGATAGATATGCAAAATATGTTATTTAAACTATAAAATTTATCTGAAAATAATGTTTAAAAATAAGAATAACAAAAAATGTAACTAAAAACAGCTTCCGTTATCTCTTGCCAGACAGATTTCTTGAAATTTATAAAAATATATTAGTATACAAACAACAATTATTTGCGTACATACATTTTCAGAGTGGCGTAGTTACGCATAAGTGTATTATTCTTAAATTCAATTTATATATACGTATACAATCAAATGAAAAATACTTCTGCCAAAAAATCATAAGCAAATATAAACGGGGTGTCCATACCCTCCGGCCACATCCAATCTACGCTCAGAAAAATCACCATACGCAAATATAGACGCGCATATCAGGAGGTCTATTAATATTATATTTACACAGGTTCAAAGACAAAAACGCGTCTTTTTGTTCACATTTTACATGGTCGAGAAAACCAGAAAAAACACATTTGGCATATTACATTGATTTTGGGTCCAAACTAATATTTTCATGCAAAGATGTCTGTCCTTGAACAATGGGGAGGGAGTCATTCGCGTAGGGTATTGTCAATGAGTTAAATCCTAATTGAATGCCTCACTATTGTAGTGGATCGAACAAAGAGGTAGTTAATAAACATTCTCTAATACCTGCACGTATACACAGTAAATATCGCAAACAGGACGCCTGGCGTAGAGCAACAGTTAGTGAACTAGTTACTACATTGTGTCAGGTTAAAGTAAGATTAATTAGTACATTTTTTTTTTTTTTACTTGTATACTCACATGACCATATAAGCATACAAACAATCTGCCCTCCTTTGTCCATAATCACAAACTTTAACGAAACTCTTTTGTAGATACATTAACACCTCGATTTAACGGACGTAAAGGGGGTGGTTAGAGTGAAAAAAAAGGTTTCTGTTAAAGCTGAATATAACGTAAGACGCCATTTGCTTTTTTGCTCATTGAAAATTTTTAATGTATAAGAAAAAATTCTTTAATACAAAATACAGTATTATAAACAAAAATAAATTAGAATAAAGAATTTTAAGTATTTTCTCACCGTTTTAAGTGCTGATGAATGGCATTTAAACATTTTAGCAATGCTATGAAATCATCTCTCAAATCTATCATGGACATCAAAGTTCACATAAAAAAAATGTATTTAATCTAAAATGGTCATCATTACAAAAAGAAAAGAAAGATTTACAATATTCTATTAATGTCTTATGAATAAATAAAAAGAACGGACCTGTGATAAGATCCCTAAAAATTGAAGGCCCTTATATCGGGGTCTGTTAAATCGAGGATTTATTGTATTTTTCAAAAAGTCGAAAAGGTATTTTGTAATCGTTCGCAACTCTCACTCCATTTCGACTGTTCCGGAAGATTTTTGTTTTAATCCTAAACCGATTAAATGTTTCCAGTTAATCTAATCCGATAATTTTTTTATCTATTAAATCGTTTTAATTTTTTAAATACTGTTTTTGTCTTGCATTTATTCTTGTATTTAAAATATTTTTGTTTATCGTTACTTTTTTTAATGCGATATTTCCGACTTAAAACCAAATCACATTTAATCAAATCGATTCACATCATTGGCAAAGTGGCACAATCGTTTCGGACATAATTTAATACTGGCAGGCGTCTTTAGCTTGTTTATACTAAAGACGTCTGCCAGTATTAGATCATAATGCCATCATAATATCACTTCTGAAATCATCAGCCACCGTGAATGTGTTATATGCATATTTAACTTCTCCGTTGCTGCACACGTACATATACGTCTTTATGAACTTTATGACTGCTGTCGACGTATATATACGTTTTTGAAGACACGGAAATGCCCTTCCTTCGCATTTGCGTTATAAATTAAATGCCACTCAGGGATATTTCCAAATCAGCGGAGGAATATAATAGTCTATAGTACGACCTGTTTTCTGACTTTTTTTTTAAAGTTATATTGTATATTAGGGTCTCGTTTTGTTTAGTCTAGATTGCAGAGTATTCTGTTGAATCCCAAATAACAGTGCCTCTGAGAATTCGCCATCGGCATCGTTATAGTCAATTTATTTCCATTTTTCCTCAAAATAGGCTAGCATAAGCAGGCATCAATACAGCGATTTATGTTTGCGTTGGTATTGATTGTGATCATTTACGAGTTCTGATTGCCGCGGCAATATTTTGACAACTTCGAATACAGAAAGTTATATCTCTTAAAGAAAGATAGCGAAAGTTACATTTTAGTAGGGTTAAAACAGTTTTTGTGTAAGTAGCGAACATTGAGTGACCTAACAGAAAAACAAAATCAGCATCCTCTACTAAGTGTTCCAAGAAATAGGACCAAGATAAACCTTTCCAAAACAGAAACTGTGATCTGGAATTGGAATGAAAGCAGTGATGGCGCATACTCTGAATCCATAACATTTCAGGATATAGAATTAATCAACTCGAAACAGTTCAAATACCTCGACGTGTGGATCAGTTTTAACACATTTAATATAGGAGATATTGTTGGTTCTAATCATACTGAGAACGACTGCAAAACACTTTCTCCAATCCAATTTATAGGTAGAAGCATACAAATGCATGCTGGGATTTCTTCCTAGCCAATAAAATACCAAGTGTTCGAAGAAATAGGACCCAAGATAAACTTTTCCAAAACAGAAACTATGATCTGGAATTGGATGAAAGCGGTGATGGCAGATAATCTGAATCCATCATAAAAATTCAGTGTGAGGAATTAGTAAATACCAAACACTTCAGATACACAGTTTGGTTTTCGTTCTGGTAAAAGGTGTAATGATGGCATATGTCACCAGACAACTGCAGGAAATTGCATAGATAGCTCCGTTATGATTGACTTTTTAAACATCCTATCAGTCAGTTGGGTGTCATGCGTGATACACGCTTAGGCGATCATGTATCTCTTTCGATACATGACTGACGAAGCAGATTTTTTTCCGCAGTAGGTTGCCATTTCTTTCTGCGGTAGACCATCCAAGCCTACAGAACCCGGTCTGTCCTGCTATTTACCCATAGTTGGGGAGAAGAGGAGGATTCATACCTTTCCCAAGGCTATTAGTACGTAAGTGAATGTAATGGATTCGACTGGAATTCGAACTTGGTTCTCCGATTCCTCAATCCGAGCTACCATATCCTAAAGTAATCTACTAATAGAAAACAGCATGCCTGCTTTCCCTTCTAAAACCAATGTACTGATAATGAGGCTGGGTGGATCTGCTGATGACATAGGTATTCATAGATTGGAATAAGAATAAGAATGCTATTAAAAAAAAATCAAAGTCTCCTACCAAGTGTTCCAAGAAATAGGTCTCAAGATAAACGTTTCCAAAATAGAAAATAGGATTTGGAATTAGAATGAAATCAGCGATGACACATACTCTAAAGTCCATCTTAAAAATATAGGATGTGGAATTAGTAAATACTCAGTTTATGTATCAATTACAACACATTTAGTATAGAAGAAAAGGAAACTGAACATAGAATAGGCTGCGCTGGAGGTAGTTTCACCCAACACTGAAAATGGTTACAAAATCAAAACATTAAACCCAAAAGGAGTCATGTTCTTAAATAGCCTCGTACAATCGAGACTTCCATATAGATGTCATGCATGACACCAAATCCGTTCAGAAATATCGAAACCGTCAGCTGTTTACAACAACTTTCTAAGATCAATGGTTAAAAATGGCTTTCAGCGAGTGATGCGTGTGGGTTTTGGTGGAGTTCATCCTTCTTTGAACATTGTGGACAGGCGCTACAGAATCACTGTACCAAACAACAAAAACAATATCACTTGAGAATTTTCAACAACAGCAACACATAAAATGTATAACACATGGAACTCAAAGAGAAAATAAAGAAAACCAAGTGATTTACGTTCCACACTACTTAAAATAAAAGCTTGACTTGATTAGAGAAACTTATTTTCCTGAAAAAAATTGTTTTAAGAGAAAGATTTTATAAATTTCAACCGACGGTGGTACTGGCTGCTCGGTCAATGAATTCCGAATGTTTCCTTATAAGGAAACGGCTAATATTACCATATAATATTACAATGTGACGTTGATCATGATTAACGTAACCAAATTAGATTTGTCGATCCACCACACATGCAACAGCTGCAGTGGTTATGGGCAAGATAGCATGACGAAACCCATCCCTCTCCAGGTTCTGGAACTTTCTTCTATACTAGTTGCCCTCCCTAAGCTAGAAGTCCCGGTCTACCCCGTCGTAGAGTAATGGGTAGTTTTGTAATGTTGTCCGGGAGTGGTTATTGAAATAATAACTAGAACGGAAACTTACAATGTATAAGGGTTTCTTTTAACCAAGAACAATACAAGTAAATAGTTACAAATTCGTCTGAAGCCGGAAAGCGCCCCCCCCGACCAACATCATAGATGTTTATATTCCTAATGGAACAGTCCATTTAATAGATGTGTATCAGGTCTTTGTATATTGAGAGTTATCGGTTCGTTCCCTACAACAGGTAGCAAACTAATCTCATAAATTATTAATAGCGAATTCGACCTATACCGGTGTCCTAAACTTGCGATCCTGTTCTAAAACAAGGCCAAGGTTTGTAAATTACGGAATGTCTATCTTTGTAATATTTCCTGATTTACAGGACGCAGTTCTTCTGAAATAAAAGGATCCAATACTTTCGCTACGTTCAATGCAATAATCTTACGGACAGGCGACCGAACGATTGTGTAGGGCCTCAACACGCATTGTGAGCAGCACAAGTGTAAAATGCAATTAAAGAAGTTATGTGCTTTATTAACCAACAAACACAGAAAATGTTTTAATTGTGTTGTTTAAATGACGAACTTTGATTTTAAATGCTATCGTTTATTAATAGCTCGGTTGCTAAATAAAACTTCGGCTTAAAATTCTTATAATTATATAAGACATGATTTCGTCAATCTATCGAAATTTCGTTCTCTCGTATGGATTAGCTTTATAGTATAATAAAATATTTATTTCTATGTCATCTATTTTTTAAAGGTGCCATGTTTTTCCTACGTGCATGTCCAAAAGAGACTATATTTGATATTATCACATTTCATCGTTTTGATAATTATTGTCTAAAGTATAAGGAAAAAGCATTATCAAAATATAGGAACCTTTTTTTTTTTTTCATTTCTGACAAATTTCAATGGACAGGTTCTTCGGACTCATTCAGATGTATTTTGAATCTATTAATCTTTGAGGGTCACTGAAAAATTTAGGCATTTATTCGTCCTCCCCACCCCCGGCGACGTGATGCGAAACAAGGTCGGGTTTAATTAGGGGCATCCAAGCGTGTACATCCGGCCCAGGGCAAAGATTGTTCAGTCCCCGCAACCGTCGATTGCACTGGCATCGATATTACTACCGACCCCCCCTTTTTTTAGTGTAAGTGGATACTGTCGCGGGCAACTGTTTCCCGGAACTGGGCACCTCTCAGTATTTTTTCCCAGCTGCGTGTCTGTCCAAAGACGGAGACATAACCGAGTTGCACCCTGTCCGAAGACAGAAACACAAACCTCATAATGATAATGTCGGATATCTTTCCAAGGTGCAATTTTTCATATCATGACCGCTTGGGAATACCAGATGCTCTAAACTTGGATGTGCCTGTGGCGTAATGGATAAAGGCTCGGAATTGGAAATCGGAGAGCAGAGTTCGAATTCGGGTTCGTTATATTGGCTTACGCGCAAGTATCATATGGGAAAAGTATAACGCCAACTCTTTTCTCCCAGCTATGGGGTAATTGGTAGAACTTCTATCAGTAAATCTTTATTATCTCCAAAAAAGTCTTACAATTTAGAAGATATTTCTGTGTTTAAACAACCTGCACAAAGTTTGTTAAGCCATAAAAACAAATCAGTTCACAGGTGCGTTAGTCTGCCATC
>CAHIKZ030001181.1:70000-87500 GCA_903632075.3 Acanthosepion pharaonis
TTGTATTTCGGGAACAAGTGTTTCGTTTTAGTGCCCCACTTTGAATTACAAAATACATTTCAAATTTTCGTACAGGGACTTTTTTTAAAAATAATTTTACCCCAAGCAAGGCAATAAAAACCACAAGGATGCAAAGAGTTACCGAGAAGGAAAGAAACGGAGAGGACAAAAGAACAGGATTAACGAGACAGATGATGACGATCGACATTACATTTAAACATTTGAAGATAAAATTTCACTGGAAAGCAAGAAACTGGAAGAGAGTTCCACAAGCGAGAAGTGCGAGAGAAGAAACTATTAGCACAGAACTTATCGTTACAATTAGCAATTTAAAGTGAAACTATGAAAAATAACTGCCAATCTACTACTGCACTTAAACTTATGAAGTCAAGGTACCAAATCTTGAGAGGTTATCAGAATAATTACCGTAAAAATATTTATAGAAAAGTGACAGGAAATTACATTACGGCGGTGGGAAGTTAACGAAGCTGAGATGCCAGGTCAGGACCGATAATGTTGCAGATTCTACTTGTTTCTTTTTGTCAAGAAGCTTTAGATATATAGAAGATGTAACAGACCAGCAATATTCGAAGGACGGACGAATGGTATAATTATAAGTGTGCAAGACAGATTCTGGCGAGAAAGACAGATTCTGGCGAGAAAGACAGATTCTGGCGAGAAAGACAGATTCTGGCGAGAAAGACAGATTCTGGCGAGAAAGACAGATTCTGGCGAGAAAGACAGATTCTGGGAGAAAGACAGATTCTGGCGAGACAGATTCTGGCGAGAAGACAGATTCTGGCGAGAAAGACAGATTCTGGCGAGAAAGACAGAAAGACAGATTCTGGTGAGAAAGACAGAAAGACAGATTCTGGTGAGAAAGACAGAAAGACAGATTCTGGTGAGAAAGACAGAAAGACAGATTCTGGTGAGAAAGACAGAAAGACAGATTCTGGTGAGAAAGATAGTCTCGCTTGACATGGTGAACCGATTTTCCTCGCAGCAGACTTAACGATTGATTTGATCTCGTCGTTCTACTTAGACCAAGAAGAGGCAGTGAGTTGATATGTCGGAAGTTACCATCAGCCGTGCAAATGATAACTTCATGTAGTTGCATTCATTTGGGTTTCTCTCATTTCTTTAGCTTGGCCTTCGCTGATCACTCCCGCAGTCAGCGTTTGAAGACACTTCAGAATGAAAAACTGAATTTCTACATCGGTTGTTGATGAACAACTAGTATATCTGGTTCCTTGTGTATCTCCCTACGCTTACCCACATTCGCAAACAAGCAAGAAGAAAAGAACAAACATTAATTGCAGGAAGATAGAGCGCATGGTTGTTAGCAAAAGGAACAATTTCAAATTAACAATTGGCGATACAAAGCTGAACCCGTCAACAATTTAAATATTTGGGAAGTTTTTTTAACAGAAGCCAGAAAGTGCGACACTGAAATCTGAAGGCGCATTGGAATAGAAAAGAGTACGGAACTGTTACGTAATATCAGTCCTCTTATATGGCAGTGAATGCTGGACAATCTCCTTACAGATGAAAAATTGAAGCAATAGAAATGTGGTTCTACAGGAAGATGATGAGAATACCATAAACCGTGTGCAACAACGAAGTTTTAGAGAAATTGGAAATAAAAAGAACACTTAACATCAGGAAGAGACAGTTGAAATTTCTAGGGCACATAAGGAGGAAAGAGGGATTGGACAATTTAATACTCACATAACAAGAGGGACAGAGGAAAACAATGGATAACCGGCGTTTTTAAGCCAGAAAGAAACAGAAAACACAAAAAACATAACAAAAAACACAAAAACATAACAAAAAACACAAAAAACATAAGAAAACAATAAAAAAACAAAAAACACAAAAAACATAAAATGAACCAAAAATATAAAAAGGAACAAAAAACACAAAAAACATAAAATGAACCAACATAAAATGAACCAAAAACATAAAAAGAAACAAAAAACACAAAAAACATAAAAAGAAACAAAAACCACAAAAAACAAAAAAGAAACAAAAACCACAAAAAACATAAAAAGAAACAAAAACCACAAAAAACATAAAAAGAAACAAAAAACAAAAACACTGAAGTGAAAGATTTTTACAATTTTACAAAATTGACAGTATTCCAAAACGCACTTCCTCTTTTTTTATCTTATATTAATCCGGCTCCTCTTTCATTTTTTCGTTCTTAGTATATGATTCGGGATTATTCTTACAACGTCTCCATTCTCCTTTCGCATATTCCAATGGTAATCTTCCGCTGTCCCCATTTCCTGTTTTCCATTATCCCCGCATTAAATCCAAGTGATGATTGTGAATTTACATAAAATCATGTATTCCGTATCTATGCCTGTGTTAAATGAAATATCATGTAATTTCAAAGCTTTCTTTGCTTTTTCGGATGTTATCCTCATTGTGTAAATGATAGTTTCAGTTAAATCCGACCGACAGTTTTCAAAACATCTTGCTCTTTACTCTTCTATATAGGGTTTATTGATGGGAATTTCTCGTATTTACGTTATCGTTATTGTGTTCATACGTTATCGTGTGGAGGTGGCAGTTTGTGAAAATGTTGTTATTCGTGAAAGCTGATGGGTTTGTTTCTCTATTTTTAATTCACAGTCACGTGATTATAAATATATCGCCGTTTGTGATGCAATGAGAAACAAATACAGATTTTATGCTATTTGTAATGTGAACTGGTAGGAATTGATTTTAAATAGCTTCCATCGTAATCATTGGTCTTTCTTAGCTAAATCTTGTTTAATAATTAACAATAATTCACAGTGTGAATACCAGACTAGATTTAAAAAAAAAAAAAAAAGTAATGAGAACATCTTCGCTAAGTGGTAGGAGGCATATATTGTTTGATTTTTAAAACTTCTGTATACAATGCTGGACTGTCCACTATCATCGCGAAAGAGTTAAAAATAAAATAAAAAAATATAAGGCAAGGTCATTTAAATCTGAAATGTTTTGTTTTTTTAATCATATCACCCATGTATGTATGTATGTATATATATATGTATGTATAGCTGGCCACTCGTATTCGAGGATACCCATCAATTAGGGCGGCTAGCCAATCCCTATTGCAGGCGCCTACTCCGGCGCATTTGTGTTTATTCAACACCCAGAGAGTCTATCTGTGGTTTATACTGCAACTATGCTGAGTTACAGTTTCTGGGAACTAGAGTGAGCAACAATTTGAACAAGCCAGCCTCGGTCACGATGACTTGAGACTTCGTGCTAGCACAGCTATCGACGGCACCTAAGGGTTCCGTCTACCCAATTTTACTCACAAGGCTTGGGACAACCCGTGGTATGGTTTTCAGGTACTTTCCAAAAGGTGCCGCAAGCTGGGATCGATCCCTCCAGTCCGATAACACAAGGAAGTCTCCTTCCTGACAAATCGACCATGGTGAGATTCGAACCCGGGTCTCATGGTCAGAATGCGAACATTCTAACCACTCAGCCCACCCCATGCTAAACAGTAAAGCAACTAAAACAAAAGGGGTTACAGAGTGTGAAAGAGTAAGAAAGAAAAGGAAAGAGAAGCATTATTAAGGAGGGAGAACAATAGAAGAGAGTAAATCAAGAAGACTGTAAACAATGATTGACATTGCATTTGAATTTTTTTAAGATCAAAGTTGACTGGAAAGCATGGAACTGGAAGAGAGTTCCACTAGCGAGAAGTGCGAGAAAAGACTTAACATAGAACTTACGGTTGCATCTAGCTAATTCAACTGAATTGATGAGACTTTGACACCAATCTAGTACTACGCTTAAATTGATAAAGCTTACGTACCATTGTTGAAAGTTCATCAGAACAGTTACCATGAAAGTATTTATAGAAAAGACAGAGGGAAGCAACATTACGACGGTGGGAAAGTGACTGAAGCCGAGATGCCAGGTCAGGACCAATATGAAGTGGCGGGGACATTAAACATTAAATAAATAAAAGATAAAAAAAATACGCATCCAGACAGATAAATTTATCCAATTGTAAATATAGCAGCAATATTCAATCTGTAATTTTCGCATTCATTCCTGACCATTGACATCCACCTTTCATGCTTTTTCCGTTCGAAAGCATACAGACTTCTGAAATTTTCTAAAAGGTATTTCTATTAAGAAGTTGCAATATTCAGCAATTTAATTTTTTCTACCGTCAAAAACAGTGTGTGAATAATGGCAATTGATAAGTCAATAAGTTGAGCAGTGGTAACATCATTGAGTAGTGATAAGAAGCGAAATCTTAACTACGTATAACGCGTTCAAAGGTGGTCGACGCTAAAATACAATCGTAATTGTGGTTTACTTTCTTCATCCATTACCGCCAAAATTTATTATTAATATCATTATCATCATGTGCAATGGATTTTTTAGGCATGTTTTCATAAAAAGCTAATTATTAAAATTAATGAATATTTCGATGTACTTGTTTAATAAATGCAACTCGTGCTCATATGGCTTCGATTAATAATCAATTTCCGATAAGACTATCGTTCTATATATGAAATTAGATAGATACTTACCTGACACAGGGCTCCGTCCCTGTGCTGGTGGTAACACGGCTATGACTAGCTTAGACCAGCTCTGACCAAGCTATGACCAGCTTAGACCAGCGGCCCGTGTGAAAACACTCGGTTCCCCACGTTAAAAACTGACCTTGTGTCACAACCTGACTCGGGGTGGGGGGTTCAAGTAAATATCTATATGAACTCAGATAAGAAATGACCCAGCAGATCTTCCAAATTCCTACTAATGGAAATTCGGGAAATTGTATTAAGTAATTATAGAATTTAAAAATTTCGAATATTTTCGTAGTTTTAATAGTATTTCCTTTGTTTTTAGCCGAAGACACAAATGTGACTTTTTCAAAAGAAAATGATCAAATAATTTATTTTTTACTGATTGATAAACTTAGAAGAATTACTGTATGTTATATTAAATTACAATTCAATTAGGTGCCACAAAATTGGTCAAAATTTTTAAGTGCATTGATACTGTTAAATTTCGTTGGATTGTATCGCATGAACACCATTTTCAGAGATTGATATCTAAAGCTTTCTTTCATAGTGTTACAAAATCTAATTATTGCCATGAAAAGACATCCAGTAAACTGAGGAAAATCTGAAAGAAAGTAACAAAGTGTATAAACATCACAAAAAAAGGGGTGGGAGGTAAACATCACACAAAAAGGGGGTGGGAGGTAAACATCACACAAAAAGGGGGTGGAGGTAAACATCACACAAAAGGGGGGTGGGAGGTAAACATCACACAAAAAGGGGTGGGAGGTAAACATCACACAAAAAAGGGGTGGGAGGTAAACATCACAAAAAAAAGGGGTGGGAGGTAAACATCACACAAAAAGGGGGTGGGAGGTAAACATCACACAAAAAGGGGGTGGGAGGTAAACATCACACAAAAAGGGGGTGGGAGGTAAACATCACACAAAAAGGGGGTGGGAGGTAAACATCACACAAAAAGGGGGGGGAGGTAAACATCACACAAAAAAGGGGGTGGAGGTAAACATCACACAAAAAGGGGGGTGGGAGGTAAACATCACACAAAAAGGGGGTGGGAGGTAAACATCACACAAAAAGGGGGTGGGAGGTAAGCATCACACAAAAAGTGGGGGAGATATAAAGAAAACAAAAACAACTAAAAACAAAACAGTGCTATGGGTTCGTAAGTAGACATTCATTATTTTTGGAACATTTTCCAAAGTGATTGATCTGCGCTATATAGAGTGAAAGTAGATCCAGTATTTCAGAACTGGTCTAACTTTATTCTAAGCACAAGTATTTGTGAAGTTAAGATCATTTGAAGTTAAAATTCTTGTATGTTTAATCATTTACTTTCAGATTCCCATTTCTGAAGAGTTAGCTTACAGCCATATAACGTTGAAACACCGGTTCCCATAGGATCACTGTAATTAAGCAACGTCGAGCCTGGTCAGTACCTAGATGGGTAACCGCTTAGGAATACCAGGTGCTGTTAGCTTGGATGGGTGGATGGTATAATGGATAATGGCTCGGAATTGTTAATCAGAGAGCCGAGTTTCAATTGGGTTCGTTATGTTCACTTTACGCGCAAATCCTCTTGGGAAACGTATGAATCCACCTCTTCTCCCCCCAGATATGAGTTAATTAGCAAGACTTGTATCACTATATCATTATCTCAACAGCAAAAATCTTACAATCTAAAAATATTTTCTAGCTTTAAATAACCTACAAAGGGTTGATAAGCCGTAAAAACGAACAAATCGATCAAACAATTTCTGAAGAGTTGCATTTTCTGCCTACTTTTGCTAGAAAATTCATTGGAATTTTGTTAAATTATTTGTCATAAATGAAAAAAAATTACGCACTTTCTAAAATGACCTACATCAAGTGGATTTGTGGGTAATAAATTCAGTAAAATTAACCCAATCTTTGCCTGCTTTTTTGTCCTTGATCCCCAACCTTCGAAGAAGACTGACAAAAATATCATGGACAAAGTGTTTTCTTCTCTCTTTTAGACTAAATTCCCAAATATTAAATCAGTTTAAACCTGCAAAATGTAAAGAATTGTTCTCGGGGAGATATTTAAAACCTAATCTGTTCATTTCAAACATTAAATTGATTATTATCTGCTTTTGGTACCAAATATCAGTTTTCAACAGATCTTTCCTCGTATTTATCAGAAAATAATGATATAGACCTCTATTCATATGTATTGGCGGGGGTGAGTAGAGAGCATATGACATGTCCTTAATCTATTTCGTTACGAAAACACACCGGAAGGAGTCTAAATAGGCCAAATGCAAAAGTTATTTTCAGTAATTTTACTCTTCCCTGCAGTTCAGGGTTTCCAGATCTAACCCCGTCCTATTTTTCTATGATTAAAACCAAATACCTTTATTGTGGTAGCCTACTGTTTTTTTTTGGGTTTTTTTTTCGAGTTACTATTTATAGTGACTATACCCCTTTTTTCTTATTTTTCCTCTCATTTTATTGAAGATGACTGATGGCAATAATTATATTTAAATCCTGATAATTTAACTTGCGTTATTTTAAACAGAGTTAATATTGAATCATCTGGTTAGCATAGGTAGATACAAATATACTTACTACTTATAAATTGTTTATTTGTATTATATCACGACCTTCCAGTTATCAGTAATATTCTACGCTTGTCAACCTGCCAGAAACACTAAGTACAAATTTTGCATGTCAAAAAGAAAAATTCCAAATATAATAATAAAAGTCTTCATTCTTGCTTTATGTTAAATTAATTTACATAACCAAAAATAGGCATATTTTTAAAAACCTATAAGAAGCGATTAATGTTATTGCAGTATGTGGCTGACCTCTGTAACTGTGTCATAAGCCTTCCCGTGAGTCATTGGTCCCAAGTAAAGCATTCAAACTAGATTGAAGTGAATAATGAAGTATAAGACTCCATAAATAATATGTTTGGCAAAGAATTTTACGAATTTCTAATGACTACTTTTGCTGGAAAACCGATTTGGTTATATTGTCTTTTTTACAAATGGGTACAAATTATTTATAAACCTTAATCTATTTAAATGTCTTTTATAGATTTTTAAATTTTTAATAAAAATTCTATTATGAAAGAGCTAATTAGAAACATTGTGGTAGACGGCATGCTACAATAGCACACAATGTACTTATGAATTTATAATTGATTATATATATATATATATATATATATATATATATATATATATATATATATATATATATATATATATATAAGAAACATATTTGAAAAAAAATAATTATAATTTAACCTCCACTTCTGTATCGAGTACTGTTTTTTAAAAATAAAACAAATACTAAAGAACTTTGGATTATTATTTGACTGTTCTTTCCTATTACATCACACACACATTATATATATATATATATATATATATATATATATATATATATATATATATATATATATTATATATATATATATATATATATATATGTGTGTGTGTGTGTATGGTATTTAACACACACACATATATATATATATATGTGTGTGTGTTTGTGTGTGTGTTGGGTAACCCATACTTTCGGCCTTGTGCCACATCTAAGCTACGCTTGGAAAATCACTATATATATATGTGTGTATGTATGTATGTATGTATGTATGTATGTCCTTAGTACGACATAAAGAAACAGGGAACACAAATACAGCATATGTACATAACTTATTTTGCTATGTCATCCATACATATATGGCTTAGATCCTTGACAGACAAATATAAAATGCTGAACGGATTAACTGCCGCTTCGACAGCCTTCTTCATTAGCCAGTTGCAGTCACAGAGTTTTTGATACTTAACTCTGGTAAAACGTGGGCCGAGCAATACAACTTTAAGATGTCAAGCTTTCTGCGGAGGGGGGGGTCAAGAATAAAATATCCTTGAAGAATAGCTATTATAACATGTAATATAAGACAACTATTAAAAAAGTGCATAGAAAAAAAAATGAAGCTATAATTGTGAAAAGGTACTAACTTCTACTATTCTATATCGACATAGCTCTGTGCTGCACTGCGAATTCTCTACATGCATACGTCAAAAAGTGCGGTAAATGTGAAGTTGAAATCTCAGTTTGTAATTTTGGATTAAGCGTTTGAATCATTCTGTGTTAACTTTCAGTTTTAGATGGTGAAAACTGAAACAAAACCCTTTAAATAAAGATCGAATTTCAGTTTCAGAAGCATTGCTATCAGAACAAAAGGAGAAATTATTTCTTAACGGAAGCTGCACCCAACTACTTTTATTCAGATATGAGAAAATATACATGACAAAAGAAATATTTTTTTAACTGGAAAAAACAACAAAAACACAAAGCTACAAAGGAATTTAGAAATATGGAAATCATGGGAAGAGACCAGTTTACGAACACGTTTAGATCAAGGAGCTGTTAGAAACAAAACATTGGTGAACATATTTTGCTAATGTTATTCAAAAACGAACAAGTTTTGAAGAATATTTAACAACAACGCACAAAGTATTTCGAAAACTGTATGAGCGAAATAAGTTATGATCAATGCACAAGTTATTTTGTTTATTACTTGGTATATATACGAGTCCGTCCAAAAAATGTATACACATTTCAGGAAAGGAAAAACTTGTATAGATATTGTAATACTAAATTTATTCTAAATAAAAATGTTATATTTGGACTCTACAATCACAAGAGATGTTCAAAATTGTGGACTTTAGCGCCCAGTACGCCGAACTACTGCTTGGGCAACGTTGGTCAAAGTGTTCAGTCAGATGGTGCACATGCATTTTCAATCTCTTGTCTAAGGCCGCCGATGTAATGCCATCTGTCGAGAAAATATTGTACGTCAGTAGAGAGTGTTATCGCAATTTGATAAATCTACGAAAGACAGTTTTTCCTTTCCTGAAGTGTGCATACATTTTTTTGGTGGTGGTGGGGGGTCTCTCTCTCACACACACACACACACACACACACACATATATATATAACTAAATTTAGCCAAATTATCTGGTTAATAAAAGTTGACTAAACAAAGAACTGGTTGCCTTTTTGTTATACTTAGGGATTCCAATCTTTTTTACTATTTAACACCAACTAATTCTTTATTTGGTAAGACTAATAAACTTTGGGCGTATGAACACGTTCACTGCTGCATTGTTATAACATTGTTGCCTTGCTGTGCTGGCCTGATTTAAAAAAAAACAAAAAAACAACAGGAAATTGTCATTTCTTTTATGTTCAGTTTCATTTCAATATTTGCGTGATCATGACTCTCCACAATTTCTATACTGTAGCCCTAAGCAATGTTTGTCTCCTTACTAATTTTCCCTGTTCATGATCTGTCATCCATTTACACAAGTATACACACCATTTCCCTCCGTACCTCTTGCCTTCAGCATGCCTTGTGAGTGTTAAACCCCCTAGACCTCTTCTCATTATGTGCCCTAGAAATTATAAATACTCTTTCCGATTTTAAACAAAAGTGTTCCCATACCCATTTTCCTTAAAAAAAAAAAACCCTCAGTCTATGGTATACACAGCGTTCTTCTGTTTTCTCTTCGTGTATGAGGAAAAGTGTCCAGCATTCATTGCCTCATAAGAGGATTGATATTACATAACTGCTTAGAACTTATATTTGTTTTCAGCGAAACGTACCTAATATATACTTTTTTGTGCGCTATTATACGCCTACGTCAAGATGAATGCGAGAATAACCTAATGTTAAAAACAAAAGCTATTTAGTTACCTGCAAAGATATAATTATTAACTATTTAATTACCTGCAAAGATTTAGATTTGGATATACGCGAATATAATATATGTATATGAAATTTAAGGAAAGTATAATGAATATTTTCATATTGAAGCCATTAATGTCTGGTCGATTTAAAATTAGCCCATCCCAAGTGGGTTATTGTTTTTGTTCTTTTAATGTTATACAAGGCCCAAAAGCCACTCAAGGTATAAGATTACTGAAATTTTTTTTGTGACCGGAAAGTGTAAGAGGCTCAGTTTATGAGAATATATGGGAAAGATGACCTGTTAACGTCTTAGGTTAACCGTTAAGATTGTAGTGGCTGAGGAAGCACCCCCTTGGGAGTTGGTTTCCCAAAGTAGCGGTTTTGCGGAAAAAGCTGTTCGAGTGGAACTTCTCTCTAATTGAATATGGAATGAGGGTGGTTCTCTACAGTCTGAACTGGTTGGACCAAGGAATGTAGCTCGTCTGAACATTTTCCATGGAAATAGCGATAGAGTAACGAGAGGCTTGCAATGTTTCGTCAATCATCATAACTATTAGTTCGATTACCGTATTGTGCTACTATTGCTTTTGGGATGATGTATAAGCCCGGTCCGCGGTTAAAGAGGGAATTGTGAGATCAGTGCACATGCAATACATTTACCTCTTAGTGAGTTCTTCTCTTTTCTAAAGAGGCGGTATTTTATTAGGTCGCAGTTGATCGTAGCCAGATGTAAAAAAAAAAAATTATAGTTGTCCGTAACATCTGATAAGGTTAAGTTTATTTATTACCTCGTCATCTGTCTCATTCTGATTTGAAGACGCCTGCCAGACGGAGGCGAAACGCTTTGTCTGTAAAAGTTTGCTTACGTTTGTTCGGACACTATTCCACTATTTTTTTTCTATTTACCCGTTGTGTACAAGTGTCTAGGAGTCAACAGTTATCTATCCTACATAGACTCACAATCTGCACCTCTTACAACGACCTTATTTAGTGAATCTCTACCTGAAGTGACTCTTGGGCCTTTTATTGGGTGAATAATAATATAAAATACCGAAAGGTTGACTACTTCATAACACAGTTAAATACGACTCATTTCTGTAACTAACAAAATTTGCATATGCTGTCGAAAATATCATTAACTTATAACACTTTAAATGAAATGCGTGCTATATAAACAACATGTTTACATAGCGTTTTAAGACCAGTCTAAAAAAGTTTCATATTACTTGAGGATACGCCTTCAATTGATACCATCTACGCTAACAATATCTTTGTATGCATGATGACTTGTTTGAATAACAATATAAAATTTAGTCACTATTTCTCGTGTCTGCTCTAAATTGAGATAAGGGTAAAATGAGTTAAGTCTATGACTAAAAGTCAGTGAGGGCTCTTCGATCTCATTGGGTGCTCCATATTTTCGGCCTTGTGCCATATTTAAGCTGCGCTTTGTAAATCGCTATGAACTTGAAAGTCAGCGAACTGCCGAGACAATCTTGTCGTGGTAAAAATCGTGGTAGTAGTAAATATAGTTATCGTTGTCTGTTTAAAAAAGAAAAAAAAAAGGAGGAGGTTGCTTAACATTTCATGTCCCATTTACCAAATTAGCCCCTTTATCCTATCGTCCGGTTCACACTCTTCCCCGGCATTTTCAACAAGAGTAGAGGTTTATCCCTTGTTTTCGGTTTAGGACTGGGTTTCTGGTTTCGTCTAAATTCTTTCTTCATTCTCTTTAACTCCCAGTAGCCCCCTTGCGTCTTAGTGTCATTATCGCCTTGATGGGGTGAACTAATTTAAACCTGAATTATTATTATATTCTATGCTATTCGGACCAGCATATTTATCTTGTTTATTATACGCCATGTAATTTCGGCTGTTGACCACTCCGGCCTTCTTCAGGTGTCCCCTTGTTTATTATACTCTCAATATCTCTGAGAATAGGTATTATGATTATTTACATTATTCGGACTATAACAATGTACCCCAGTGGACGAAATAAAAGGTTCGGTTCGAAATTCCAATCATCTGAAGAAGGACGGGGCGTACAACGGTCGAAACGTTGTGAATATGGTAATGAAGATGAACATTCCGAATAATGTAAATATGCTCTCCGTGTTTGGCTTTTATTCAGGTGTATGTCGTAGTACTCGGTAACCTTCGAATTTGAAACCGAACTCTTTATTCAATCCATGGGGATACGTTGTTCTCATTCTACGCTTTTATATTAACTAATTATCAGTTTTCCTGTTTGTGGCATTTCGGTACCACCAGACTTAGGGATTGAACCCACATCTGTCAAGAAACGATATGTGTTTTAACCAACGCTGTCATCCATAGACCAAATGGTAAAATTTCGGGATTTAAAAAAATGTCTGTACTCAGGTAATGAAACTGTGTGAGTGTTCAAACCCAGGTGGTTATATTCAACTTGTGCGTTTTTTTTTTGTTTTTTTTTTTAATTTTTTTAAGCATTACGCCCTGAGCAAGACGTGAAGCCACTAGGATGCAGGGGGTTGCAGAAGATTTGGAGCGAGAGCAGATAGGAGTGATAGAGGAAAGGACGAGGAGAAGGATAGTGGATAGATCAAGGAACTGGAGATGTCGATTGACATTACATTTGAATAGTTGGAGATTATAGCTCTCAGGGAAACAGGGAAGGGTGTTCCACAAGCGAGAGATGCGAGGTATGAAGCTATTGAAGTAGAAGAGACGGCTACATTTAAAAGTTTCTACAGTGTAAGGGTGAGAGCGGGATGCCAGCCTCGTAGGGCGCTTGAATTCATGAAGTCTGGGAACCAGTGAAAGCAGCTCATCGGAGCAATTATCATGAAAGTATTTGTAAAAAAGACAGAGAGAGGCGACGGCGCGTCTGTGAGAGAGCAACTGTAGACGAGATGCCAGATCAGGGCCAATTATATTACATATCTGCCTCTGGATCTTGTCAAGAACTCTGAGGTAAACAGAAGGTGCACCAGACCATATATGGCAGCAATACTCCGTGCAAGATTGAATGGTTGATTTGTATATTTGAAGTATCGATTCCGGGGAGAAAAATTTCCTGGCGCGGCACAGAGAGCCAACTTTCCTCGCGGTGGACGAAGCAATCTTTTCCTAATAAGCTTCCCAGATTATATTGATCATAATGCCGGATCAACTGAGGAAGTTGTTAGTTTCTAACATGAGCCTAGATTCTTTCAGTCGTCTTATCACCCAGTGTTCTGTATTATCCTGACTTCATTCCACAGGAATGGAGGACCCACCCCTTTTCCATCCGTACTCACATTCCTTCCCGGTACTTTGAACAGAAGTAGAGGTTTATCCCTTGTTTCATTTTCCTTCTAATGTATTTTCATTCCCTTGCGTTTTATTATAGCTTTGAATTGTTTAAATATATATGATCAGCCATGACTGATTTCAATGTCTCTCCCATCCTTAATTTTAGGACGCATGTATCTGTGTAATTTTGAAATTACTTCTCTAATTCTTTTGCTTTTTTGTCTTTTCTCTTGGTTCGAACTGAACACATGGCACAGTGGATAAAGGCGTTAGTTAGATCCAGTGACAGGACCCAAAGAATGTGAGTTCAATACCTGTTTAAGGCCGGAGCGTACAACGGCCGAAACGTTGTGATAAATATGGCAACAAAGATGAGGACGATAGTCCGAACAATGTAAATAGTGTATATATATATATATATATATATATATATATGAGAGAGAGAGAGACATAAATAAATCTGATGTATTGAATTACTTTTGGATACTCCATTGTATGAACCGCAGAACTTTTGAATCTTTCCAGAAGGTACCTTTAATGTATGGCAGACAGACCATGAGTGACTTTTGATTGTTGTCTTCGACTATTCTCGAAACATGCTTTGAAAAAATTATATGTATTATATTTATAGAAAATGGTTTTAACTCTTTAAACAATTTGCTTTGTATTCACATACATTCTTTCATTCAAATAAACTAATCTTTCTGAACTAATCTTTCCCACCTCTTCAAATTTTTCCACGCCCCCGCTTATTCGAAACCCACCCTTTTAACCAAGTCCTGATAGTAACTGAAATCCGGCGATGCTATTTAATTTCTGGTTAAACTCTTGTTCTATTCCTGGCTTCAATGCACATCACCGAAAAAAACAAAAAAAACAAAAAACAAAAACAAAACAAAACAAAAAAACGTTGGCGCTAGAAGTCTTAGAAGATATCTTCTTTGAAAATACACAGCTCTTTTTACTATTCGAAAATATTAGCGTTACTTTTAACAAAGTTTAAATAACAATTGTAAAAGTTTAGTGACATAAACGATAAAGAGGAAATGAATTGCATTAATTTCGTAGAAGTGAACGTTTCTATTCGGGTGAGGTGGATAGTGTTAAACTTTATAGAACCATATTTATTTGCATCAAACATGGTAACTTTACAGTTATTCCAGTCTTAATAGTAACTTTGATCGGTTCGATAAGGTCAAAACGACAGCAAAGATAACCTACATTCTGTTAGGCTTGTTCATTTTAGCACCTCTAAAACGAAACTACTCTCTTTTAATTATCTAAGAGATCCCTTCCCCACTTCCATCAGCATGGCTAATGCTAACCTCCAGGAAAGTGACTTGTTGAGTCTTTTGGGCCTAACGTTTTCCACTGGTATGAAGTAGAATATATTGAATCAATTGCTACGTCTGCAACAGAGATGGATTCATATATTTGGGAAAGGTATGAATCCATCTCACCCCATCACCACGGGGAAGACTGGGTCTTATAGCCATATGTGGCCACCGGTCACATAGAAGGAAAAACTATTCAAAACCAGCCTAGGGTGGGTTGGGTTCCATCAGGTTAACTTGCCCAGGAAACACTATTGCTGCAGCACAGGTGGTGCCCCTACGATCCTGATGGTTTACGGGTCTCGTGATCGTGAAAATCTGCTAGATGTTAAATCACCCTACTCCGAATATATTCTCTCTATTAGTTCGTATACTGCATTGTGCTGCTATTGCGATGACATAATGCATGAGCCTGGTCGTAGGTTTATCGTTGAGAATATATGTTAAAATTTAAAATAACAAAAACAAATAAAAATGTTCTTCCATTAACAGCTGTTTTATCTATTACAAAAAAAAAAGAAAGAAAAAAATTAACAGAACAGTTTTAGTTGCAAAATAACTTATAGAGAAAAAGAATTTATGATCTGAAAAGGAACTCCGTTCACAATGAAATCTACTGATGATTGGACCAAATTTCCATAAGGAAGAAAGAGAGTAATGAGAAAACGCTTGAATGAGTTTCTTGTTTAGATGAGAATATATGGTCGTAAAAACAGATAGAGTGAAGTTTTCTAGGAAAGTCGGGTACCTCCTTTTGTATTTTGCACAAAAAGAAACTCATATCGACCCATCCACAGGAGCATAAAACAGCTGTATACAGAGAATGTGTCATGTCTCTTTAGTACGTTGGCGATCATAGCTCTTCACAAATTTCCTGTGCATTGTAACTCTGCTGGCTAAGTAGATTATGCATAGTTTTCCTTCTAGCAATGTTTGTCCCACCTTATCTCCCCAGATCATGTTCAATCATTATTTTATACAAGATCGTTAGGTAGGTTACTGTTAGCCTTTCTGCTTCTCTTGCTTTCGGTATGTCCTGTGCTTGTCGAATTCTCCAAGTCCTCTTTCCTCATTCTGTGTTTCTTTGTGATTCTAACTTCTTTTTGTTTCTATTTTCCTTAAAACTTCTTCACTGCTCACATGCCCCAGCCATGGCGCACTCAGCATCCTTCTAGCACCTGTTGCCTCAGGCCTTCCATTCATCTGTGAGGAAATTGTCCTGCTATTCACTGCTATATAGGAATTAATACGATAATGCATAGAAACAAGAGTGCTGGACTGCTAAGGAAATTTTCCTGTTAATACTTTGCTTAACTTCTGGAAGGCATTTTCACTATTCACTGCCATATAGGACGGCTGATATTACACAGCAGTTCAACATTCTTTTCTTCGTTTCATATATTTTAGGCATGTTGGGTACTGATGACCAGTTTGTTAAAAAAGAAATATTGATTTCCTTGATAGTTGGTTATGTTTCGAATTTCTTTTTTTTTTTTTTTCAAAGTTTTATATTTGATTTGTTATCGCCATCTTTTTCGATCTGTACGCCGCATCAAACACGTTTCCTGTGCTTCTTCGTATGAGACACTGTTGACTTCTTATGGGTCGTTCCTCCTAGCCTGTTCACATCATCGAAATCTATAGACCTTCATGAACTGGTTGCATAAGGCATGTATCGCACATTTAAACCTCAATTTTTGATCTATCAATATATCATATGACAGACTTAGCAGAGTTTCGTATCTATATCTACAGCAGGTAGCCTAAGTGTTTTTCTTAGGCTATACTTCTATATATATTACACCTGTTGGCAAGACAAACTGTTTGTGTATAAACGTAACCGTCTATCAAAATCAGCCACTTATCAATCCTCTTTACCGCGACACAATGTTTTCATTCCAAGCTTAACACAAACCGTCATTAAAACGTTTCAGCAAACAATATCAACTATCTACCAACATACTGAACACTTTGCCGGTATTCAGATAAATATAAGGTAAGCAATAGCCAAATCAAAATATTGTAATTTGCATTGGCAACAGCTTAAATGACCCCTAACTTTATAATTTGAGGCATTTGTCGGGAGGTGGGTAGAGAAGCCGGTGAGCATTCTCCCAACACCACGACAACCGCGAATTAATGCTGGTCTTTGCAGACGTAAGACTAGAATAATTTGAAATGTCGACTGTTTGAAGAGTAAATATATGCGTTAGGTGATTTGCAAGGAGCTCTGATGGAGGATGCATATCTGTTATTATTGCTAGTTGCTATTATTAAGGTGTCCAAAAATAAAAAGATCATTTTGGAAAGGTAAGTGACAGGTAATTTAAAAACAAAAAAAAAAAAAAACCCAAAAAACCCAACAAAAAACAAAACAATAAAAAACGACTACAAAAACTCAAAGTACAACTTATCAAATGATGCTCCGTTGACTTCAACATATTTCTGATAACGTGTAATGTCACTACTCTGGTGTCCATTGCAAACATCGGAATTTTCATGGTCAATAAAACGCTTGTCCTATTACCAAAGTTAAGCAACGGTGTGCCTAGTCAGTACTCAAACAGGTGACCGCTGGAGAATACCATGTGCTGTAAGCTACGCGACAATCCTCGTAAGCC
>CAHIKZ030001181.1:90000-152500 GCA_903632075.3 Acanthosepion pharaonis
TGACGCATTTGAACAATTTTTGTCCTGTCATTATTGCTTAACGAAGCTTCACGGCTCGTGTTGCATGAAACTGGAGCGGCGGCGACGAAGCAAATTGCACGAAAACGGTTGCCATTTGAATACTGTCACGCGCAATCGCGTATTATTGAGCACTATTGCGTAGGTCAGTGTTGCCTAACGTTTGGCCGAATTAATACACACTGTCGATATCTTAAAAAAAAAAAAGAAGTGACTTGCATATTGGCGTCTGTCTCAGTATTCGTCAAGATAGGCGGCCATTTTAAATTACAATCATTTATGTTAGTAAGCGTTTACAACTATGTTTATACAGTGCGCGCACCTGTGGGGGGGTGTCTGCTTGTAACGCGTGGATGAAGGGATCAGAGAGAGAGAGAGAGGGGAAAAGAGAAAGAGAGAGGGCTAATCTTTCCTATTATTCTGACGGAGGATTAGTTTTAGGGGTCAGAGATAACAAGGCTACAGAAATCCATTCATTAATACCCCTACGCACGCACTCTCATTGCAAATAAGCTGGGATCCTCGCGCGGTTAATGGTTAGCGATGTAGCAATAATTATGATGGTAATATTAGCCGTTTCCTCATAAGGAAACAGTCATCGACCGAGTAATCAGTGCCGCTATTGGTTGAAATTTATAAAATATTCCTTAAAAACAATAAGTTTAGTAGCTGTTATCGCTCTTTCCAGCAATATTGATGGGGTTTTCTTTCCTAGAATTTTGTTTGAGTTAGTGTGGTGAGTCAGTATTTTGATTATATCATTCTCTCCGAATCACTTGTTACTTTTGAAAGTTCTCAAGTGATGTGCTTCCTGATATCTAGTACAGTTCGTTTCGATTCTGTAGCGCCAGTCCACAAGGCTGGAGGAAGTATGGTCCTCAATAAAACATTTCGGCTTAATTCACTCGAAACTACTTTCAACCATTGATCTGAGAAAGAGTTTGCATACAACTGACAATTTAAATATTTCTGAACACGGTTGGCACCATGTATGTCATCCATATTAAAGTCTCAATTGGACGAAACTAAAATAAGAGTCGACTTTTTAGGCTAATGCTTTGGTTTTGTTGCAGTCTGTGGGGTTGGGTGAATTTACCTCTAGTGCAGCCTATTCTATGTTCAATTTCCTTGTCTCTCATACTAAACTTGTTATAACTGATCCATACACCTGGGTATTTGAAATATTTTGTATTTACTATTTCCTGAATTTTAATGTTAAATTCAGGGTAGATGTCAAACTTTTAAAAATGGTTCACACTCGAAAATGGCATTAAGCTTTACAGTTTTCGCTTCTTCAAACATGTCTTCTATATGAATAAATGCGAAATTGGAGCTCAATTTTCCCACGAATTCAGAGGTTAAAAAGTCCCAAAACTACTTTATAGTAATTTGGTATTTACTCGACCACCTCGCACGAAGTCGCATTGTAACACAAGGTCGGTTTAATGTGGGGAGCATGAGAGCTACACCGGGCTTAGGAACAAAAATTTCCCGACCCCCCTGCAACCTGCGCCCGGTAAGTATCAATGTGTATACCACCCATGAGAAAGGAATTTACACTGTATTTAAATCCCCCCACCCCCAAACTGAGTCAGGTTGTGACACAAGGTCAGTTTTTAACGTGGTCTTAGCTTGTCCAAGATATTCAGTCACTTTCTCAATGACCAGTTAAATGTCTAATATCTATTTTTTCTTCTTGATACCAATTTTCATTGAACTTGCTTCAAACGAAAATTGTTGTTTTTTTTTTTGGCATGTGTTTTCTATTATTATATCTGTGAAAATACTTTGAAAGAACCATAATTCAAATGACAACTTTGGTTTAAAAATATTCTAAGTCCGCCAGTTTTTGCAAATCTCTTTCGCTTTCTGACCCCTAATATGAGAATGGAACTCAATGGAGATGAAACAGCAAAGGAATTTAGTGACCTCCTTTTAAATATTGAAAAACGGAGAAATTTCACGTGATCAAGATGGACAAATCAGCTTTCCTGAAGGTTTTGGCACTCTGGTCAAGAGCATTGAGGAATTAATTTTTAAAGTATACCCCAATATAGCAGATAACATACAGAATATTGATTGGTTGTGTGAGTGAGTCAGAAGATTCTGCAACAATATATCCCAAAGAACATACCTATCCAATGATACAACTGTGGATTCAGACAAAGCAGTTAACTTCCTTATTGAATTTTTGAATTCTTTGGATCTTCCAGGAATGCCATCACACAAGTTGCTAATAAAACAAGGAGTACCATTAATGTTGCTAAGAAATCTTGATCCCCCAAAGTTATGTAATGGTACTCGTCTTATTGTGAAGAAAATGTTACATCACTTATTGGAAGCTCTTATAACTAATCAAGGGAAAGGAGAGACTGTAATGATTCCAAGAATTTCATTGATTCCAACAGATATGTCTTTTGATTTTAAACGATTGCAATTCTCAGTCAGAGTAAGTTTTGTAATGACTATTAATAAATCACAAAGTCAATCAATGAAAGTTACTGGACTTCACCTTATGCAACCCTGATTTTCTCATGGTCAATTATACGTTTGCCTGTTCAAGAGTTGGAAATGCAAGGAATTTATTTATACTTGCTCCAAATAAAAAAAAAAACAAAAAATGTAGTTTATCCTGCTGTATTACAGTAATTATTTCAGAACATTTCTTGCATTGTGAATAGTTTACACTTGTATAGATGTAAAAATAACTGTCACGACTTCAAGCAGAAAGAATGAACGAATTTCAAACGATAAACATATGGCTGACACATATATACATACCAGGTACGTGTCGCCTAGGTAAGCAGTGCTTTCCCTGAATAAAATAGATCAGCAGCAACATTTTGGCTCTGTGGCACAATATGCACCTAATCCCCCCACCAAAGAAAATTATGAAGGTTACTTAGATTATTATGCATAAGACGCAAAATATTTTGTTTGCTTTTTTTAAAATTAACTACATAAGAGGTCACAAGCTGCCTACACTGAGAAAATACTGATGGTACGTTTTTAAATTGTCCAATACAAAGTAGAGCAATATATTATTAATAAAGTTTTATAAGAGATTATAATAAAAACACTTAAATCGCTACACCAAAGCTTTCATGTTTCAGTACTATGAATGTGACACCTGAAGAAATATATCCATAGTATTGAAACATGAAAGCTTTTGTGTAGCGATTTCAAAAATGTTTTTTTTATAATCTCTTATAATAAAAAGATTATATATATATATATATATATATATATATGCATGAGAGCGCCTGTATAACAAATAGGCGTAAGTTATATTACACAAGAACTTTACAAGCAGCCTTGTATGTATTGTACGTATTTCTGTATAAATCAACATTAAGTACCTACCCACACATGAAGGTATGCAATACCTTACAAACTGATAAATCGAAGGTTAATAAAAAATAATCGATAAACTGAAGGCGAGTCAAGAAATAAATATATTAGCAGGGGACAGGAAGAGAAAACATAGCTCATTGATTATTACACTAAGTAATTCACGTTTCTATTTTTAACTTCGAACCCAGTCCCTTCACTCCGTGTACAGACCTCTACAAATAACATCTCATCAGCCATAATCTTCCAAACATACACATATTTTATTAAGAGTAATGTTTTAACAGCAGGTTTATTCAGGAAGCGTACATTTCGAGCTGGGAATACTGCTATGCCACATTTTTAACACTTCTACACCTGCGTTGTAATAGCATTATTGTCTGTTCGTGCTGACCTATTTTGAAGAACAAAAAAAGAAATTGCCACTTATTGGAAATAAATGATTACAAAGAACAATGACGACAATTTCTCATAGCCGCCGCCATTTTTGGTTTTGATTGAATACGCTACAGGAGAAGCGACGCTAAACGCAGCCACAACTTAATATGTTACAAAACAGGTAGTATTGTACACGTATGTTTACTCTAGTTTGAAAATCCCACAAAGCATTAGTGGTATCGCAATTTGACAGTGTCTTGAAAATATACATCAGCAGCAAGCAAAATTTTCTTTTTAATAATTCATGCCCCAAAATGTCAAATATCGTACACAATTTACATATATAATTTAATGTTATATTCTAATGCATTAACTCTGCGTTTTTTTTTTTTTGTTTTTGTTTCCCCCAAGGAAACTTATCCATTCGCAACTCATATGCAAGTTTCCGAGGAGAATAATTTGTTACCTTTTTTGGATGTCTTTCCTAAAAAATGAGAAGCACGTATCGTCCATAGAACAAATGCTATTTGATTCTTGTGCGCATGCGCCTGTCAACCTATAGTTTCCGAGGAAAAAAAAATTACTTATCTGCATCTTAATCTTTTATAGATATTATGAGAATTCTACGAGCCTAAAAAAAATACATTAAATTTTACGTATTTTGATAGGCATTATTAATTTGTAGTATTATTAAGTGAGTCGTTCAGCCTTCTCAAGCTAACGTTCTCAGCTGACATGAAGTGGAAAGACTATGTTGAATCCATTGCTAGATCATCTACCTAGAAAATCGGTTTACTGTGTCGTGCGAGACAATTTTTCTCTCCAAAATCCATCTTGGATACCTATAAGTTTACCATTCGTCCATGCTTAGAAAATTGCAGCCACATATGGTCCGGTGCCCCTGCTATTTACCTTGAGCGCCTTGATAAGATCCAGAGAAGAATCAGCAATATTATTGGTCCTGATCTGGAGGCTCGGCTTCAGTCACTTTCCCACCGGCGTAAGGTTGCCTCTCTGTGCCTTTTCTATAAATAACTTCTCGGTAATTGTTTGGATGATCTCTTCGCTATGGTACCTAGACTTCATGAATTTAAGCGCAGTACTAGACTGGCGTCGAGATCTAATCAATTGGCAGTTGAACTGGCTAGATGTAGCCGTAAGTTTCTAAAGTTTCTTTTCTCGCACTCCTCGCTTGTGGAACTCCCTTCCGGCTCCATCCTTTCCAACCAACTATAATCTGCAAAAATTTAAATGCAATGTCAATCGCTATCTACTGTCCTCCTGATTACTCTTTTTCTTTCCAGTCATTAATGTTTCTGTTCCTAATTGTTCTACACCTTATAATACCTTGTGATTTAGTTGCTTTACTTCCTTGCATGGGGTGATACCGATTTTTTTATATATATATATATATATATATATATACACACACAGTGTAACCCGGATATAAGAGTTGTCGGGACCAGAGAAGAAGTCTCTTATATCGGGGTTTCTCTTATATCCGGGTTTGGTCTATTTTATATACATTAACACAGGCTCTAATTTGGGACCAGAGAAAATCTCTTATATCCGGGTTACAATATATATATATATATATATATATATATATATATATATATATTTATTTCTATTTCCTTTACCTCTATGGAGTCATAAAAACTGCTCTTCTACATCTTGTTAGACAAGAGTTGATGCTCTCTTCTATGTACTGCTTCCGTCCAGGGCATACGCGATCATGGCTCTCCACAACTTCCTATCTCACCTGTCTCTTACCATTTTTTCTCCCTTTGCTAAGTTTCCCCGCAAGTTCCGCCATCCATCCATACAAGCTCATCAGTTGATCCCTCTTCTCTCAATATGCCCCGTGGGGGTTAAGTTTTCTAAGCCCCCCTTCTCATTATGTGTCCAAGGATTTTTTTTAATGCTAGCTGTATTTAATCTTGTGTACCAAATACTAGTGTCGGCAGGATTAAATTTATTTCCTTCAATCTTTTAGAAACGATCAGTTAATCGCTGCCGGGCTAATCCCTTTTATTTCCAAAACTCCCGGTTCTTGTGTCATACTTGAATCTTGCTTAAATCACGATGTAAAACCATGCCAGTTTCACATTGATGCTGCTTTGCCAGATACTGATGAAGCCGAAAATTATAATCAATAGATCTACTAATTAATAAAAGATGAAATAACAGTCGATAACAAGGCTGAACTAAGAAAACATTTTTAATTGTAGAGTTATTTTATGTTGTCAGTCGCAAAAGACTTTAATCTGATCCCTTTGACATCGATTCAACATAGTGAACCTAAGTCCCGGGAGATGAGCGTTATCATTTCGAGTTCTTGTCGAGTATTTGTTTTCAAATGGCGGTTTCATGAACATTAGAATTTGAAAATTTTTCACTTTAATATTTAAATAAAAAAAATATTTGAAGTAAATAAAATTTTTCATCTTTAATTTAAAATTAAGCTTTGGGCAAATGGATTTTCATAATGGGAACATTTCAGAATAGCAAGATCATTAAAAAATAGTTTAAAATCTTTTAATGCAGTCAATTGTACGTTTTGCTGTTGGTGTAACATGCACTGACCCCGTTTAAACGTTTAATTGCATGAAATTACAGGATGGTGATTTGCAGGGACTACTAATCGGAAAATTATTAAAATTCTCAGGAGATTAGGTTGAATGGTTAAGAATAAAAAAACAGATTAAAAGTTAAATTTTGAAATAAAATTAATTTAAGAACAGTTCAAATGACAACCGAATCCAGAATTAAGCCAAGATTCAGTAAAATTGAACAAAACCAAACTTTCCCACCCTGACAACTTCCCGCCAATAAACAAGACATGATTAACCGTCCTGAGAAATTAAATTCGGAAGTTTGTTTACATTATGCTATCTGTCCAAATTCTGTATGGTCACAGAAAAGAATTATTCAAATTATTTCAGAAAAAGAACAAAGCATCAGTTTTATTGTTAATCCGCAAGATTGAGAACACCGTTATCTTTACAGAAACATATCTAGACTATTCTAAACAAAGAGAGTGCCATATGGTTAATTAACGAGATAACGGTTGGAGTGGGGGAGTTTGATACATCAGTGTCAAATTACGGTGGGGTGTCTATATAAACGACAGACTCCAGGCCAACAGACCGTCGGAGAATCGGCCCCGGCAAAGAAGATCAGAGATTAGTTCCGGTTGCATTTCCCGTGAACGGAGCGAAAAGGAAAACAGAGACGGGCCCAGGAGAAGTTGGCTCCTAGCTAACCATGATTGCTCGTAAGACGGCCGTCGCTAAAGAACACACACGCAATTCCTGTGGCCAGAGCGAAAATACAGACACATGCAGGACTGAAGAATTGAGAAAGAGTGAGTTTGTTATTACTTTAAAACGTTTGCGACTAGAGAACAGCTATTTTATTCAACTAGTTTTTCTTTATATTCAATAAACCTGTTGTTAGAGTTATCAACAGTGTTGTACATTTTATTGAAGGAGTTATTATTCCAGCTGAATTCGCAGAGTAGTGCTAGGACGCGAAGAGACCAAAGTTACTACGTAATTTTGTCTTTGGTACAAAACACAGCTAGATCCACGTTATACTTTGCCGTCAACCACCAACGTTGGAAGGTTTTGGTAAACCTGAATTAAATCTATCGAAACAATACACCGGCCCCAAACTAGGAGAGAAAGGAAGACTGATGAGCCGTAAGGTTAACAAATCTAGTGAAGATTATATATATATATATATATATATATATATATATATATATATATATATATATAAAAGTGAACATAAGTCAACATAGGCGACAGTCTATTTCATGCTATATGCAATCATCAGGTGGCCTGACGATTGCATATAGCATGAAACAGACTGTCGCCTCTAAGTGTTGACTTCTATGTTCACTTTTATATTTACACACGCTCTATCTCTGATATTGAGCACTTTATCCCATAAATATAGCAGACCTTAAAACTATATTTCTTCATATATATATATATATATATATATATATATATATATATATATATATATATATCCCAAAAATAACTAATACCAGTTCATTTCAAACTCCGTTAACAACATAAACACTCCACTATCTCTTGACGTCTACCTTCTTTAATAACAAAGGGCCAACAATTATTAAATGTATTCAGAACATTACGCGCAATTTCACCAAGTTTCCACTTGAGATCAGACGACTTATTCGGCCCCAGGAGAAACTCAAAGACTAACAAAAATTACTTGTCCGTTCTTGTCAAATAAAACATGTTTAAACGGATGACTGCAGACAAACTATCTTTATTATATATCATTTCATCCCAAGCAAGGCAATAAAGCCATTGGGGTAGAAGGGATTACAGGTGTTTAAGGAAAGTGAAGATAGCAATTGACATTTTATTTCAATTTCAAGATCATAGTCGACAGGAAAGCAACAAAACAGTCCTACAAATGAAAAATATGAGAAGAAACAATTGGTATAAAAAAACTTATGGTTACAACTAGCAATTTGGACAGTGGATTTAGGAGACCAAATTGCTCCCAAACTAAGCAAAGTGAATACGAGAAGAGAGCACTAGTGGTTGCTCGCATTAATGTAAAATGATCTATAGGAGTGACCATTCAAGACAACTTTCATTACGCAGTTTGACAAGAAAAAATTAATTAAATAGAGTTTTTTTTATATGTGGATTATTATAACTATTGTCAGGTGCTTTCCAATCTGAAATTTCAAGTTTGCCTCTTTTTTCTTTTTTTTTATAAATTTCTGTAGAGCAGTGACTATATTGCTTTCGAAAACATAAAAAAATATGCTAAGAATCTCTGCACCCAAAAAGAAATACAAGGTATGTATTTGGTATCCGGTCTCACTGTTTAGTAATGAAATACCATTATAGTAACAAGAAACGTGTTCGCATCAAATGTGTTGAGCAATGTATTGTGTTACAATAACAACGTATTGAGACCAGGTTATGTGACCGGTAGACCACATCATGTGTCTATAGAGACATTTGCCTTGATAAAGTCCATCAGAGAACTAAACGCTTCGGTAAAGAGTTGCTTTTGTCTTTATTCATATAGTCTTTTTACAAGATATATAAAACTTATTTGCATTAAAGTCAATTTCGTGACTAACAAATAATATCTTTCTTGTATCTTAAATTTATATATAAAACGAATTTTTCTTCTTGGCTGCCTGTGCTTATTGTTAAATTGCATGATGGGATCAATCGTAAAATTATATCAAAAGTTGTGTCAGCTGGGAAAAGTAAAAAAGTGATGAATAAAAACGCTCAGAATTCCAGAATCAGAATATAGGCATTTTTTTTAAATTGTCTAACCTGTTTAAGAAGATCAAGCGGAGATTTAATGTGTCTGTGTGTGTTACTTTTATTGTAGATATTTCTCACTAATCTCATAGCAAAACACACTTCATAAAAATTGTTTAGTCGACGACGTGTGAAAACTTGACGGGAAATATAAGGTGATTTCTAGTTACCAAACACCTTGCAACGCAAATATCTTTCTTGACGTAGACTCATATGATCCCTACTTTTATTCGGAAAATTATGAATTTAAAAGAAAAAATGTACCACCCACACCCCAAACAAACAAACATTCAAAATGCAACTAATTCAACTGTTTTTTTTTTCGTTAGTAAAAACGGAAATTTTTAAAGATTAAAAGATTTAGTTCCAAATTTGTGACTAATGAATGAATAATAAAAAAGTTTTTTTAAAATAAAACAAAATTAAGTATTATCGTTTCCAAGTTTCTAAAATCTTGTATCAAATTATAGTTTAGGTTTCCAAACTTTGGCTCTACCTGGTTCAGGAAACAATTTATTGATGATTATGAAAGAAACTAATTTACTCAAATAAGATTGCTAGAAAAAGAAAAGAGCCTTACTCACGTCCATCGAAATAAATCCGACTGTATTTTTCGTTTTATTTTTGATGCAGAAATGTATCAATGGGTAAAAATATTCTGAAACAGAAAAAAAAAACAAAAAAAAACTGAGCTGTTAACTGAATTTCGGACACAGAGAAGAATTGATTTAATTATTATACCCCACCCACCGTAACTTCCGAAACTGATACATCCCACGTAAGGTCACAATGAAGACGGAAAATCAGAAATTGCCCAAATTGTTCCCGGTACTTTCATTTTTCTCGGACTCCAAGATGAAGATGGTGCTTACGGAATTTTCATTTTGGACAAATGTAATTTAAAAAACATATTTAAAAAAAGAAAAAGAGAGAAAAAAATGAAAGAGAGAGGGAGAAATGAAAGAGAGAGAAAATGAAAAACAAAGCCAACCATCATCTGCAAGAAGACAAAGTCATCATCAACAGAAAAAGCTGAACATATTTGTTACGATTTGGAGATATAAACATCAAGCAGGTGCACAAATTCAAATACCTGGGAAGCGTTTTAACAGAGGGTGGAAAATACGACACCGAGATTCGAACATCCATTGGACTAGCGAAAGAGGCTTTCCAAACGCTACATAACGTCCTGAGAAACGAGAAAATTTCGTTAGAAACAGAGAGAAGAGTGCTGGATTTCTATGTGGTATCCATCCTCTCATATGACAGTGAGGATTGGACAATTTCTCAAAGGATGACGGAAAAAAATATATAGAGGCAACAGAAGTGTGATTTTACAGAAGGATACTGAGAATTGCATGGACGAATCGAGTAAGCAACAAGTCTTTAAAAAGGACAACAGAAAGTACCCTTATACTCAAAGTTACATGGTGAAGAAGAAGAGTTTGGAAATTTTAGCCTTCACGGGCGAATTGAGGGCAAGAGAGATAGGGGAAGGCAGTTAACTGACGAGCTTGTGTGAATAGATGACGGAACGGGTGTCTTACCGACGGGAGAAAAAAACTGCTCAGAGCCACACTAGATAGAATGTTGTGAAGAGCCATGATCGCCTATGTCCTGAAGGGACGCAGCACATAGAAGAAATAACATCTGCTCAGGGATACAAATTAACGTCTAACTACATAGCTGATTAAAAGTAATAATATAGACAATATTTTTTCTATAACTGAACATTATGAAACAATGAACGAGAGTGCGGTTCCAAGTAAACAGCGGTTAACAAGAGAGAGTATGGCAGACTAGCGTATTTGTAGTATCATTGTACAGTATTCAAATGCCATTTTGTGCCAGATACACAGTTGTGACCTTGAGCAAGAATAAACTAAGCTAAATACAACTATAAACAATGAATTCGTTTATTGCCGCTCCGATAACATACATTATTAACTAGATGTAATCACAATATTTTTACAGTTTAGCTCTAGTAACAAGCTGCTACGTGATGTGAAGGTGTTCCAGTGAAGAATAGATATTAACGAAGTATTGCACGCAAGAAACATTAGTACCCAAATGACCTATTACATAGGTAAATAAATTATTTAAAAGAAAAAAAATTAAGGATAATTCTCTTAGACTAATTTGTATTGTGAAAGTATTATGACCTACAAATAATCTGCGGTTAATATATGACTATGTTTTTTTTTTTAACTCTATGATATTTTCTTATTAGAGTGGGATACGAAAGACCTAAAAACAAATGAATATATAAATAAAAACCGAGTTTAATTTATTAAAATCAAGTTTAAAAAAATTATAGTTCAAGTACAATAAAAAAACAAAAAACAAAACAAAAAAACCGTTCACTGTCTCGCTAATCTCGAGACTACAACGATATCTTCTAAGATAGGGTCAGATCCAGACCACGAAGGATTTTTGTACAACTTAACACTTGGACACTAATTAATTTGTGGATCATGTGGCAGAAGAATATCAGTGGGGTTAATTGACTTACAATGAGACGAATTTTTAAAATCAAAATTTAATTCCGAATCCACTGTGGATTTCTACAAGAAATGTTTTGCCCAGTGGAAAAATATAAAAGCCTATTGAATAGTGCAGAAATGATGGTATCATTATTTGGAAGTACATATGCTTGCGAACAAGTTTTTTTTCGAAAATGAAATATACTAAAAATCGTTTAAGACCGAGGTTTGGTGATGCTCACCTGGCTGACGTTTTGCTCCCGTCAGACAAAATATTTCACCTGACGTGGAGAAGTTACTGAATCAGAAACCAGCGTCTATATTAAATAATTTGGCATTTCTAACTGTATTTCATTTTTTTAGTAAGGAATTTGCATTTTTCATTGTGTTAGTTGTTATCCTGTTATTCCTGCAGTAAAATAAGGAACTTTGTTTAAATAATATAACATTAACTTTGTTGTTTTTTTTCTTTAACCTCCCCCCCCCCCGCCCCAAGAACAAGGCAATCTTCTGGTCTGAGGTAAAGACAATTTATTATAGTAGATTTGATATCATGGCCCTCCTCCGAGATACTATATATATATATATATACATATATATATATATATATATATATATAATCTAAGGTTGCCAACCCCCTTTTTAATGCATATAGATATTTATATCAGATATTTATCAGAAAGCATATAAAAAAAAGAAAGAGAACAATTGGAAGTGAAAAAAAAAAAAAAATGAATAAATATAATTACTTACCACCATTCAAAGAAAAGTACCTGATAAATTCGAACAGCATTTTATATTTCCATCCCGATACCAAATATTCCACAAGGGAGAAAAAAAAAACAGGGGTGATTTTTTCTTGGAATAAAAACAACGACACATATGCTAATTCCGAGTTATTTTGGAAAAGTCCATTAATTGCAGGTGTACTTTAATCCTGCTCTAGTTACAGGTGTTTTGCTACCAAAAATGTTTTAAAACACTCGTTATTCCTAGTTTGCAACTTGTTTTCTTTTGCTCCCTCTCATTATTCTCGTGACTCGGTAAGGGTGTGTAGAACGCGGAGTGGCGCAGTTGTAATGGGAGGCAGACGCCAGGAGACCATCCATTTTCGGAAAGCCGAGGCTGACTAACGCAGGGTTAAGAAAAGACAAAGTAAATGATTAAATGATTTTTTGGTACCGCTTTAGCGTGTGTCCTACCGATCAGTGTATCCTAAGACCACATGTGTATCATACATTATCTAACGTAAGCAGAAAAGCAAAAACAGAAGGAGGGATGACATATATACATGTGATATAAAATTTAAAATAAAATAATTATAAATTACGAATTTTGGTGAAAAAAAATTCACAAAAAAGATATTTGAAACCTTTAAATAAAAACATTCTGAATGTCTTTTAACATATCGAGAAAAAAAATCGGGCAATGCCTTAATAATGTAGGATACAAATATGGTGGTAGGATACACACTAAAGCAGAAAATGGTCGGTAGGATACACGCTAAAGCGACACCGATTTTTTCAATCGTACCCCCCCCCCCCCAACCTCAAACAAGGCTAGAAAATCCACTAACATGCAACGGGTTGCTAAGTGAAAGAAACAGAACAAAAAAATAAATAAAAGAACACGAATTGAGGAGACGGAAGATGACGAGTGACGCTGCGTCTAAATTTTTGAAAATTGTAGTTGACAGGAAGACCGGAAGAGAGTTCCACAAGCGAGAAGCACGAGAGAAGAAACTATTAGTATAGAGGTTTAAAAAAAATTTAACATAAAATTATGAGACCTAACTGCCAATCTAGTACTGCGTTAAAATTCATAATGTTTAGGCATCAAAGAGGGAAGCTCATCGGAACAATTACCATGAAAATATTTATAGAAAACGTACAGATTATTCTTTGGATTCTATCAAGAATCTCTAGATGCATAACAGTAGCACCACACAAGATGGAGCAGCAATATTTTATGTACAGACAATTGATATATTCATCAGGTGTATATCAATCCGGATAACTTACAAAGAATTTCGAACTGAACTCCTTTCTTAATCCACGGGGCAGATTGTTCTCGTTCTACTGCCCGTGTCCAGGGATATCTCGTCTAGTTCTTATTTTGTACTGCCCAGTTATTATTCGCCCCGTTTTCACTGCGCAGCACAGGGGTGACACTCACAACTAAGTCACCAAACTCATGAACCAACGCTTTAATCCACTTTGGTATTATCCCATACGATCTTTCCTCATTGTTTCATAATTTTCTGCTTTCTCATTCCGATTGTAAGTATCCCTTTTCCTGAAGTTGCCATATTGCTTAAAACTTCCACATTGCTCACATGTTGTGCCCATGGTATTCTCAGCATTCGTTGGTAGAATTACAAGTCTGTTTTTTTTTAATTCGCGAGGAGACAGTCCAATATAAGAGAGGAGATATGTAGCAGTTAAGCACTGTTTCTAAGGATATTTTCATATCTCTTAATATTTTGCTTGGCTTCTGGCAGGCAACATTTACTATTCCTCTGCGTTTTGAGATTTATGTCACATTTTGCATTGTCTGTTACAACTCTATTCCTACAGTTATATACCTATTTGATCCTGACATTCCCACTTGGGAGCTCACACCTTGGGTTGACTCTTTTGTTGATGACCCCTACAATCAATCTTCTTAAATAGTTAGTCCTTTTTCTTGTTACTACCTTGTCTAAGAGCATTTTCAGTTTTTAAGTAATTTTGAATAAGGTTTTAGTGTAAATATAACGTTCCTTAATAAGACAGTATAAAGATAAATATTTGATATTTAACAAAGGCTAAATAACAGATTGTGTGGTTTACTATAAATTGAAAAAGGAATTGTTTATATTATTTTATTTTTTTGCTGAGTTCAACAAATTCATGAAAAAAAAAATTAATTTAGGCCACTAAAAGTGAAAAACAATTTTGTTCTTTAGCGGAAAGGACATAATTATTCACTGGAGATTAGATATCACATAGCAGCTAAAGACTACACATTCTATCTTACACTCTTAAATATCATTTTTTTTCTTGCTGTTTATTAATACATTGTCTAAAAGATTTTTCAGTTTCTTTTTGAGTCTCTTATCAAAACAGTGTCACCTTCATATACACTACAGTTCAAAAATCGAGGTAATTTTTAAAATGGCCCCAAAAGTAGTTTTGTATTTTAAATAAGAGAAAATTATTATACATAGTTAAAAAAAAGTGAGACATGATTTTTATTAGAAATTTTATTATGACAAAAAGAAAAAAAAAGTTATGATTAATTTTGCTCTCGTCAAAATATCCTCCTTTAGCCTTGGTTACTGCAGCTCAAATTTTGGGTATTGGTTGCAACAATTTCTCAAAGTATAAGTTTGATAATCGATTCCATTCTTTTTTCAATGACTCTAAGAGCTCTTTTTCTTTTTTTTTTCTTTTGCACTCTTCTGTCATGTTCACCCCATGCAAATTCTGGGGTGGCTTCAAACTTTTGAACTGTAGTGCACATTATGTTGTTGTCATTCTGATTGTAAGTCTAAGTTTCCTTAAGTCTTCTTTGTTGTTCTCTATTTCTTCTTTCCTGTGCTAAGTCCTTTCAGAAGATAAGTGATCATGGCCCTCCACAGCTTCCTGTTTTTGCTGTTCTAATTTTTAACCAATTACCATCCCACCTTGTCCTCATTCTGCCATCATTCATCCATGATTACTTGCAATCACCCACTGCTTCTCTTACCTTCAGTATGTCCTGTGAGTGTTAAATTCTCTAGGCTTTCTTTCCTCAATTTATACTCCAGAAATTTCAGCTCTTTCTGTATATGTTTCCTTGTTGTTCTCATTTTCCTTAAGACTTCTTTGTTGTTCATATTTTCTATCCATGTTATTCTCAGCATTTCTCAGCAGAACCATATCTGTCACTTAGTCTCTTTTTGATTTGTGAGGAAATTGTCCTGAGTTCACTGGAGATTAGATATTACATATCAGTTAAACAATTTCTTTTCTTTTTTAACAATATTTTCCTATGTCTTCTTAGTATTTTGTTTACTTTGGCAAACATCTTTCATTATTTCTATGTGCCTCTGGATTTCTGTATCTCATTTCTTTGTCATCCATTGCTACTCTATCCAGATAAATAAATTTCTGTATCTGCTTGGTTTTGACATCCCCACTATGTAGCTCACATATTGGGCTGTCTCTTTTGTTGACGACCATGCATTCTATATTTTTACTTTTAATAGGTAACACTTTCCTCTTGCTTTCCATTACAGCCTTGTCAACGAGGTTTTACAGTTTTGTTTCTGATTCGGCCATTAACAAAATGTTATTCACGTATCATTTTAAGATGTGCATTCACCGAACACATCCTCACCCCGCATACAGGGATTTTGTTTTAACTAAAATGGCTAAATTTAAGAAATAAAAAATAATTCTAACTAACCAAAGGTCACCTCAACGTGTGGCAGTGATTAGTGAACTAGTCTGATTGTCCATTATCACTTGAGTAGTAAATTCGTTATCCTCATTGAGGGATCCATACACGTAAAATATGCTTTAGGTGAAGTTGTCTGTGCGTGGACCACTCCGAAAGTAATGCCTCTTATTTATTTTCACAGAAACTACAGCAGATAAGGAAACGCAATAACAGTTTTTGAATAGAGTAAGTTTGTAGTTACAAAACATTCCTCCCTCCCTCCCTCCCCCCACATTGTTTTTGCGTTATTAGCATCGAGTAATTTTGGCTAAGTCTGCTCATGTTTAGCAAACTTTCAAATTTGAGCCTTATTTCGTGTTTCTTTCATGCTCCAGTTATTTTCTGTAAGTTGAGATGGGGGTAAGATTAAGTTAAAAAAAAATCTGAAACTCGCTTCAAGCTGACAGTATGCATAATTTGGGGACTGACCTGGACCTTGTCATTCTTCATTCTATAAACAAAAAATACAAAAAAAAAAAAAAAAAACAAAAAAAAAAAACTGTGTAGTCGCCGCCATTGGCTATGCATTTTTTTTTTATTCCGTAGGTTGCCACAGATGTAGAACCGGAATGTAGCTTGTTACACACATTGCTGTTATTACGCATTGCCCACCGGCCAACTATGTTCATATCCACTGTTTGGTTTCCGCAAACAATCAGCAAGTGTTGATGAATGGCAATAGGTGATTTTTCCCAAGGAAGAATCCAGTGATTCGCCATTGGTTTGTATGCACTTTCGTGTCAGATGTCATTCTGCCAGACTGCTATCTGTAACAGAGCAAAAAAAAAAAAGGTTTATTTTCACAATAACCACCTTTGACGTTGTAGGCTAACATAATAATTAAGAGGCAATACTTTCGAAGCAACTCACGCAAAAAAAAAAAAATGTTCAGAAGTAAACAAGATCAAACAGCAGCTAATAAGAAACTCTTATGACAGTGCATCAGAGTGTCTCGCCGTGAAGCAATAACTAAGAAGATACTCTTGCAGGTCAGTACTTCTATAGTGATTCTTCACTGGGTGCTTCAAAATTATGGCCATGTACCGTAGGTTAAATTTTGTAAACATCTATGATAATTTTAAAACTTTTTCGAAAACGACTGGTTTCGCGTTTTACATACCTGATATCCAAACACTTTCAAAAAACTTCTGGGCATTAATAATAAATCGCAGGATTAACCGGCATTGCCCGGCAAAATAATTTCAAATATTATAGAAAAAATAAAACGTATTTTTTAATTTATTTTAATCCGACCGTGGAGGTCAGCTCTAACCTATCTTCGTCTGGCCAAGTTACTTACACATACCAATTTACCCATCAAAGATTAAAATTAGCCGCGATACAGATTATAAAACCCCCAAAATATAATTCTTCTTCAAATGACTAACTACTAGCATCTTCGAGGTTCAGATATATATTATGCTTCATATACTGAGCTTTTACGTGACATCTGTCTTTTACGGCAGCGAATGTTGGATGATTTCCTCAAAGATGAAGAGACTCGAGGCGACGGAGAAGTGGTTCTACAGAAGGATATCATGGGCCGAGCGTGTGATGAGGTCTTAGAGAGTTTATAAACAAGGAGGAGGTTCATGCTTAACATCAGGAAGAGGCAGCTGAAGTTCCTGGGACAGATAATGAGGAAGGAGGGCCTTGAGAATCTGATACTCATGAGTCGAATAGAGGGAAAGACAAGGGAAAACAACGCATGACATATCTGGCGGACTTGAGCAAGTCGTTGACAGAAAGTGGTCTGGGAGGAGGTGGCAGAGGGAAGAAACTTGTTGAGAGCTGCAAACGATAGAGGGAGGTGGAGAGCCATGATCGCCTACGTCCTGAAAGAACACGGTACATAGAAAGAAAAAAAAAGAATCTCACTCGAATTTGCTACAAAGTGCTTTATTTGCCTATATAACATTCTGTGCTCTTTGATGACCTCAAATAACTTCTGAGATCAGATGCATATAGTCTGTGTAATTCTTGTGAATTTTCATACTAAAAATGAAGTCAGCGGGCTTTGTCATTTGAACATGCTTACGACACGAACGAGCAAGGCATTGCTAAGGTATTAATTTTGTATAGAAATCGCAATTAGAAGATAGAAACAATTATTTTTTTCTGAAATTGTAGATATATATATATATACTTTTAATAAATATATAAGACACTTTTGGAAAACTTATTTTGACATGTTTCCCTCATCGAACAGCGACAACAGAAAAATGGATTTTAGTTTCACCAGATATGCATAATAGGATGACCCCAAAAAACGGGAACTTTTTAACAATCCAATAAAACCAAGAGTGATGGAAGAAAAATATTTTATTCATAGTAATTGAAACCTTAAAATATGCCATTTAAGAAACAATGATGGAATTTTCATTTTTTAAAAATTACGTCCTGTACGAATGCATTCTTGAAATCTGCTGTTGAGATTCCTCATTGACTGCTGCAACATCCCAGCTGGGATACTGTGAATTTCATCTTGAATTCTAAATGTTGAAATATTTACTTGCTCAAGGTCACTGTCTCGCAGTGTTGCCACTTGCTCATGTCTGGCAATACGCACCCTGTACATTCACGTTTGTCATATGAGCTGTAGATTTTTTTTTTTTTTTTTAACTGGATCCTTTTTTAAACTATATTTTACTAATTTAACTCATTTGTTATTTATATATTTATTTGTTATAAAATTGTTGTATGTCACATTGTTTCAACACAAGTTTAGGAAAAAAACAAAAAAAAACAAGTGACAGACTGAAGAAGCCCGGATGTATATTAACCGCAGGTGATTCGGAGATTATGGCACTTTCAATACCGCTTCATCTGAGTAATTCATTTTTTTTATTAATTGAATTACCTAGGTAATAGATCTATGACATTTAATTACCTAGGTAATAAATAATACCCGATGCTGCATAAATATTTACCCATTTTTTAAAACAAGAATGTACTCATGATTCAAATTGAAATATACCTATTCGTAAAAATAGTTTCAAATTTTGCGTAAGATTTCCTAATATTCTTTTGTTTTATTGTTTACAGTTTAATTAAATATGGCGGCTCAAACAAAACGGCATCATATTGTCGTATTGAAAATGGCTGGTATGAAGAATTATAAGGGGATAAAAGAAGTCGGATGTTTGCAGCTAAACTGTTTTTAATGTGGTAAAACTTTAGAGAGAGGCAAACAATTTCACCAAATCCAATTCCAGGGAGAAACCATTCAGTTCTTACAAGGAGAGTCATAGAAGCCGTCAAGAAGAGGGTGAAGAGAAATTCACGAAGAAGCATAAAGAAGCTGGCAAAGGAGCCGAATGTTTCAAATAGGTTGCTAAGGATGATTGTGAAAGAGGATTTATGGCTACCACCATACAAAATTCACTAACGACATTTGCTCTTTTGTGCCTTTAATTAAAAACGAATTGGCAGAGAGAAAATGTTGGAGATGCCGTGAGCCTCAAAGTTTTTGTTTGGTCAGGCGAGAAATTTTTAACTGTAGAAAAAAAATGCGCTTTCCGAAAGCAGAGGGAAACCGTACTTAGATCCGACGTGACTGAAACGACTCGGCCACGAAGAAGCTTTACCGATCGTATCTAAAGACTTTTTCTCTCTGTCCAGAGGGACGCAGGTTCGAATTCTACATGAGCGCGCTTATTTTCTTAAATAAGATTTATCGAATATTCAGGCCGGTAGACTAAAATAAAGAAATATATTGTTTAATAAATAAACGGAGCGTCTACTCAAATATGGGCATCCTCTAAAAATAACGTTTAAAGTGATTAAAATCTGTGATTAATAAATAAAAAAAATCTATTACTGCTTTTAAGATCAACTTGTGGACTTGCCTTAGCAAAAAACTAAAACGTTTTATTTTTTTAAATAAAGTCAGTAACGGATAAATATCTATCGCACCCGGTAAATCTATAAAATTTAATTACCTATCTAATGAACATAATAACATTTTATTTGCCTACGCAATAAATAATATATCTATGAAATTTACCTAAGTAATGAATAATAGACTTTTAATAATTTATTTACTTATGTAATAAATAAGAAATCTACGAAATAAATAATGAATAAATAATATATTTAGGAAGTACGAGGGTCAGCTGAAAAGTTCATAGGCTGACCAAGATATTTTCATGGAATCTGATCAAATAAAGTTTCTTTTCCAATATAATCCTCTTTCGGTCCGCACACGTCTTCTAGTTGTGTTACGGTGCTTGTATCCCACTGCTGAAGAATCTTTCATCCTGTTAATCAAAAAAAAAAAAGTCATCAAAAGCAGATATGACCAATCTTTCTCGTTTATATGCCGTGTCTCTTCCTGGCTTTATAAGTTTATTAAATATTAATAAATGAAAAAGAATTATGAAAGGTTAATGTCTGTGCGTGATTTATTCGCCCGATATTACAATTTCAGTCGAGTTTGTATTATTTTTGTTGGTTTAAATTTGCTGATCAGTGGAGATGTAGTCGACCCCTTGTGGAGTAGGATGAGGCTGACTGCTCACGGTTGGACGAGGGGAAAGGCTAAATCTGGGTAAATGGCTTTGCACTCCTTCGTTTTGATGAAAACTGTGTGCAGTTATTTAAACATGGCTAAAAAAAGTGTCGAAAAGGCGGATATTAAATTGGTGACATAAAAGATGTCATATCGTCTTATATTGGTATGTCATTTCTTTGAATTAATTATTGTTGGGTTAATCACAGTTTTTTCTTTATTTTTTTCATCCTTACGCACCATCAAATTGAATTTTTGAGATGATTGTATAAAAAAAAATGCAATTAGGTAGAAAATCAATTTCATACTACGGCTTAATATCTCTGATATTCACATAAGCAAAAATAACATAATTGACCAAAATTTAGTGTTTTTTTCAAGTTTTTCACACACACACACACATATATATATATATATACATATATTTGCATAAAATGTTAGAATGCATTGTCTGTATATATAAAAACGTTATCAGACAAAAATCACACTTATTGATAGGATCAGTCATATATATATATATATATATGGTTGGTGCATAATTATCAGGCGTTTTTAAACAATATTTATTATGAAAAAAGAAGCATAATTCAACAATAACATTTTTAAATGATTATTCCGGTGCGTATGATTATCGACACGCATTTTTATAACCTGAAAATAAAAATTTGATCTTAAAAAAAAATGGAAATTCAATGTTAATCGTCATCTGTTTCTTTTAGTGGCTTTTATTGCCTTGCTTGGAGGTAAAATAATTTGTTGTAGAGTAGGGCAATGTACTTCTTGCTCTTACCTACTACTGTGACAATGGACTGCTCCTAATTATAAATATGTCAAGTAGCCACATTAGAGGAGGATTTGAGTAGTATTTGATTTACTTAAGTTATTCTGTAATATGTATGATTATTTAATAAACCTTTACCTAGTCTTCTGTCCCTTCAATACTGTCTAACTACGGCCTTCCTAATTCTCAGATATTTTGGACAAAGACAACATTACAAGTTATTGGCAGTGCTAAATAAGGAACAAGCAGAATTATATCATTTTTTTTTATTCATGTTCACTTAATGCTATTTATTTTTAAACTTTATTTACTAAGACTAGAAAGGAAGATACATACTGTAGGTGTCATTTGTATTTTAATATTGCTGTTATTCTTTCTTTCGTCGTACTCTGAACCAAAGCGGAAAATTACAAGAAAACAGGTTTAAAACTTAACAATCATGTCTTCAGGGTGCTCTTACCTACTACTGTAACAATGGGCTGCTTCTACTTATAAATATGGTAAGTAGCTACATTAGAGTAGGATTTGAGTAGTATTTGATTTACTTATGTTATTCCGTTCTATGTATGAATATTTAATAAACCTCTTTTTTCTTTGTTTCCTCTACCTAGTCTTCTGTTTATTCAATACTCTAACTACGACCTTCCTAATTCTCGGCTGTTTTGAACAAAGACAAAATTACAACATAATTTTTAAAAAAATAGCCCAAAAGATAAATTCTGGCTTATAAATTTCAATAAGACCAAAATCAAGTTAGTATCGATTCATCATCAACGCTTAGAACCGGAGTTTTTCCTGCCACGGTGAAAGGATGCATTCTCAATGAAGCTCCATACTTGAAACGTCTCTTGGATTAGAAGTTCACTTCAGGCATCATATATACGATCCATTATTAAAAGGTGCTGGGAAAATGGTCGACTCATTCTATCTATCCAAGAAGTACCTGGATTTTCTTTACAAAAGTCAGATTTGTCTAAATTTAGAATATTGCTGCCTAATCCTTACTTACCAGTCTTGATCGAGTTCAAAGTCATTTACGTGGTCTTGTGTGTGTGTGTGTGTGGGGGGGGGTATTTTCTATTCTGAAGTCTCTTTCCCAAAGACGCTGTATCGTAAATTTATTGCTACACTGTCGCCATTCCCTTGGTAAATTTTCAGATAAGCTTCATTCTTTAGTGCCATCAGTTCAGACATTTATTGTTAGTACACGCAATGCTATTTCCACAAAGTCGAAACACCTTCATTTTCTTCGTGTTTCAAAGGTAAGGCGAAAGATCCACTCAGTTTTTCCTAAGAATCGCCACTGTAAGAGAACTTACTCTAGCTGCTAGTATAATTTTAACCTCTTCAAGTGAAAGGAAAATCGTTATCTATATTCTTTTTATCTGGATAATATTCTCTTTCATTCATATAGCTCATCTCGTTCAGTAAAAATTAAGTGACTTTCAAGCCTTACATTGAGTGCATTCTAGTATCGAGAGAAAATGACATGAGAAAGTGTCTTAACACTAGTCTTTTTCAAGCATTAGTCCACCGTTCGCAATAACCCAATTAGCCCACGGTTCGCAATAAATTTTAAAAGTATCACGAATCTATTGAAAATACTCTTAGCATTTAATCTGAGGATTCAAATTTCTAAATGGTGTAAATACATGACAAGTCACATTCTTTGTTCTTTCGTCTTCCAAGGACGCTCGATAAAATCGTAAATGACAAAACTTATTAAATTGGGAAGAAAGTCCGAATAAGAAACATCGCCTAAGTCCACGTGCTTGTTAAGACTCCCACCCGTATTCCCATCGGATATTGTTTGAACGACAATAAAATGATGAGACGTGGAAAGTAAACCAGGCCAAAGAGATTTGTGTAAGAGAACTGTTCTCAAGCTAAATGTATTTTTGTGAGGCTTCATATGGGCGCCATATTCAATAAAAGATTTTGTTTTGTTTTTATAAAACAAAAATCGATCAACATAAAATAATTCTTCATATTTTCTAATTTCAGTTTATTTATATATATATATATATATATATATATATATACACACACACACCTTTATATCAACGCACTTTTCTATATATTCATTTCTATGTTCATATCTATATATCATAGACGAACGCGAAGAGATAGACGGCAGCAAATAGACGAACGCGAAGAGATAGACGGCAGCAAATAGACGAACGCGAAGAGATAGACGAACGGCAGCCAAATAGACGAACGCGAAGAGATAGACGGCAGCAAATAGACGAACGCGAAGAGATAGACGGCAGCAAATAGACGAACGCGAAGAGATAGACGGCAGCAAATAGACGAAAGATAGACGGCGCAAATAGACGAACGCGAAGAGATAGACGGCAGCAAATAGACGAACGCGAAGAGATAGACGGCAGCAAATAGACGAACGCGAAGAAGAGAGCAAATAGACGAACGCGAAGAGATAGACGGCAGCAAATAGACGAACGCGAAGAGATAGACGGCAGCAAATAGACGAACGCGAAGAGATAGACGGCAGCAAATAGACGAACGCGAAGAGATAGACGGCAGCAAATAGACGAACGCGAAGAGATAGACGCAAATAGACGAACGAAGAGATAGACGGCAGCAAATAGACGAACGCGCAAATAGACGAACGCGAAGAGATAGACGGCAGCAAATAGACGAACGCGAAGAGATAGACGGCAGCAAATAGACGAACGCGAAGAGATAGACGGCAGCAAATAGACGAACGCGAAAATAGATAGACGAACGCGAAGAGATAGACGGCAGCAAATAGACGAACGCGAAGAGATAGACAAATAGACGAACGCGAAGAATAGACGGCAGCAAATAGACGAACGCGAAGAGATAGAGACGGACGAACGCGAAGAGAAACGGCAGCAAATAGACGAACGCGAAAGATAGAGCAAATAGACGAACGAGACGCGAAGAGATAGACGGCAGCAAATAGACGAACGCGAAGAGATAGACGGCAGCAAATAGACGAACGCGAAGAGATAGACGGCAGCAAATAGACGAACGCGAAGAGATAGACGGCAGCAAATAGACGAACGCGAAGAGATAGACGGCAGCAAATAGACGAACGCGAAGAGCAAATAGACGAACGCGAAGAGATAGACGGCAGCAAATAGACGAACGCGCGAAGAGAGAGATAGACGGCAGCAAATAGACGAACGCGAAGAGATAGACGGCAGCAAATAGACGAACGCGAAGAGATAGACGGCAGCAAATAGACGAACGCGAAGAGATAGACGGCAGCAAATAGACGAACGCGAAGAGATAGACGGCAGCAAATAGACGAACGCGAAGAGATAGACGGCAGCAAATAGACGAACGCGAAGAGATAGACGGCAGCAAATAGACGAACGCGAAGAGATAGACGGCAGCAATAGACGAACGCGAAGAGATAGACGGCAGCAAATAGACGAACGCGAAGAGATAGACGGCAGCAAATAGACGAACGCGAAGAGATAGACGGCAGCAAATAGACGAACGCGAAGAGATAGACGGCAGCAAATAGACGAACGCGAAGAGATAGACGGCAGCAAATAGACGAACGCGAAGAGATAGACGGCAGCAAATAGACGAACGCGAAGAGATAGACGGCAGCAAATAGACGAAAATAGACGAACGACGAAGAGATAGAGACGGCAGCAAATAGACGAACGCGAAGCAAATAGACGAACGACGAAGAGATAGACGGCAGCAAATAGACGAACGCGAAGAGATAGACGGCAGCAAATAGACGAACGCGAAGAGATAGACGGCAGCAAATAGACGAACGCGAAGAGATAGACGGCAGCAAATAGACGAACGCGAAGAGATAGACGGCAGCAAATAGACGAACGCGAAGAGATAGACGAAGAGATAGACAAGCAAATAGACGAACGCGAAGAGATAGACGGCAGCAAATAGACGAACGCGAAGAGATAGACGCGAAGAGATAGACGGCAGCAAACGAACGCGAAGAAATAGACGAACGCGAAGAGATAGACGGCAGCAAATAGACGAACGCGAAGAGATAGACGGCAGCAAATAGACGAACGCGAAGAGATAGACGGCAGCAAATAGACGAACGCGAAGAGATAGACGGCAGCAAATAGACGAACGCGAAGAGATAGACGGCAGCAAATAGACGAACGCGAAGAGATAGACGGCACGAATAGACGGCAGCAAATAGACGAACGCGAAGAGATAGACGGCAGCAAATAGACGAACGCGAAGAGATAGACGGCAGCAAATAGACGAACGCGAAGAGATAGAGCAAATAGACGAACGCGAAAGAGACGAACGCGAAGAGATAGACGGCAGCAAATAGACGAACGCGAAGAGATAGACGGCAGCAAATAGACGAACGCGAAGAGATAGACGGCAGCAAATAGACGAACGCGAAGAGATAGACGAAAAAAAATAGACGAACGCGAAGAGATAGACGGCAGCAAATAGACGAACGCGAAGAGATAGACGGCAGCAAATAGACGAACGCGAAGAGATAGACGGCAGCAAATAGACGAACGCGAAGAGATAGACGGCAGCAAATAGACGAACGCGAAGAGATAGACGGCAGCAAATAGACGAACGCGAAGAGATAGACGGCAGCAAATAGACGAACGCGAAGAGATAGACGGCAGCAAATAGACGAACGCGAAGAGATAGACGGCAGCAAATAGACGAACGCGAAAGATAGACGGCAGCAAATAGACGAACGCGAAGAGATAGACGGCAGCAAATAGACGAACGCGAAGAGATAGACGGCAGCAAATAGACGAACGCGAAGAGATAGACGGCAGCAAATAGACGAACGCGAAGAGATAGACGGCAGCAAATAGACGAACGCGAAGAGATAGACGGCAGCAAATAGACGAACGCGAAGAGATAGACGGCAGCAAATAGACGAACGCGAAGAGATAGACGGCAGCAAATAGACGAACGCGAAGAGATAGACGGCAGCAAATAGACGAACGCGAAGAGATAGACGGCAGCAAATAGACGAACGCGAAGAGATAGACGGCAGCAAATAGACGAACGCGAAGAGATAGACGGCAGCAAATAGACGAACGCGAAGAGATAGACGGCAGCAAATAGACGAACGCGAAGAGATAGACGGCAGCAAATAGACGAACGCGAAGAGATAGACGGCAGCAAATAGACGAACGCGAAGAGATAGACGGCAGCAAATAGACGAACGCGAAGAGATAGACGGCAGACGGCAAATAGACGAACGCGAAGAGATAGACGGCAGCAAATAGACGAACGCGAAGAGATAGACGGCAGCAAATAGACGAACGCGAAGAGATAGACGGCAGCAAATAGACGAACGCGAAGAGATAGACGGCAGCAAATAGACGAACGCGAAGAGATAGACGGCAGCAAATAGACGAACGCGAAGAGATAGACGGCAGCAAATAGACGAACGCGAAGAGATAGACGGCAGCAAATAGACGAACGCGAAGAGATAGACGGCAGCAAATAGACGAACGCGAAGAGATAGACGGCAGCAAATAGACGAACGCGAAGAGATAGACGGCAGCAAATAGACGAACGCGAAGAGATAGACGGCAGCAAATAGACGAACGCGAAGAGATAGACGGCAGCAAATAGACGAACGCGAAGAGATAGACGGCAGCAAATAGACGAACGCGAAGAGATAGACGGCAGCAAATAGACGAACGCGAAGAGATAGACGGCAGCAAATAGACGAACGCGAAGAGATAGACGGCAGCAAATAGACGAACGCGAAGAGATAGACGGCAGCAAATAGACGAACGCGAAGAGATAGACGGCAGCAAATAGACGAACGCGAAGAGATAGACGGCAGCAAATAGACGAACGCGAAGAGATAGACGGCAGCAAATAGACGAACGCGAAGAGATAGACGGCAGCAAATAGACGAACGCGAAGAGATAGACGGCAGCAAATAGACGAACGCGAAGAGATAGACGGCAGCAAATAGACGAACGCGAAGAGATAGACGGCAGCAAATAGACGAACGCGAAGAGATAGACGGCAGCAAATAGACGAACGCGAAGAGATAGACGGCAGCAAATAGACGAACGCGAAGAGATAGACGGCAGCAAATAGACGAACGCGAAGAGATAGACGGCAGCAAATAGACGAACGCGAAGAGATAGACGGCAGCAAATAGACGAACGCGAAGAAGAGATAGACGGCAGCAAATAGACGAACGCGAAGAGATAGACGGCAGCAAATAGACGAACGCGAAGAGATAGACGGCAGCAAATAGACGAACGCGAAGAGATAGACGGCAGCAAATAGACGAACGCGAAGAGATAGACGGCAGCAAATAGACGAACGCGAAGAGATAGACGGCAGCAAATAGACGAACGCGAAGAGATAGACGGCAGCAAATAGACGAACGCGAAGAGATAGACGGCAGCAAATAGACGAACGCGAAGAGATAGACGGCAGCAAATAGACGAACGCGAAGAGATAGACGGCAGCAAATAGACGAACGCGAAGAGATAGACGGCAGCAAATAGACGAACGCGAAGAGATAGACGGCAGCAAATAGACGAACGCGAAGAGACAGACGCAGCAAATAGACGAACGCGAAGAGATAGACGGCAGCAAATAGACGAACGCGAAGAGATAGACGGCAGCAAATAGACGAACGCGAAGAGAGACGGCAGCAAATAGACGAACGCGAAGAGAGCAAACGACGAACGCGAAGAGAGCAGACAAATAGACGAACGCACAGACGCTCAGTAGTTATAAACAGAGTAACATCGATATGAAAACAATAAGGATCATTGATTGTTATCAATCTTAGTCACACCATATCTATTTTAAAATATTCGAACTCGCATTGAAAGACAAAGAAATCATCAGATAAAAATATATAACTAACCTTTCATCTTTTGAATTTACTCTTATGTTATTTTAAATTAATGTTTCAGCATTTTGTCAATCATTTCAAATCCACCAAAACGGCATGTGTAACAAAAATTCCAAGTCTTTCTTTTAATTCAATCATGTTTTAGGATGGTTTAGGCAATTTACTTTCAAGCCAGAGAAAGAAAGATAGGTTGGAAAATTCACTGGAAATTAATATTTTTGTGACAAATAAAAGGAGGCAGTAGGAGATTAAAATAAACGGACATTCTGAGAAAAAAATAAAAAAATAAAATAACCAGGCTGAGTCGGGATCTGTAATAGCGGTGGGTAAAATGGAAAAAAAATTTCACAACTGAAATTACTGGGCAGGCCTGTATGTCCCAAATGGGAAAAAAAATATATATATATATATATATATATATATATATATATATATATATATATATATATATATTTTTTACTACGTTTTGTTAGTGGAAAGCATAGTAGTAACAAACTGATCCCCATGATATTACCAGCATGAATTGTTTTTGTTGGATATAATACAAACACATTCTCCAACCCTGTTAGTTTGAAAGAATGAATGAAATGTTCATTTATTTCAGAAAATTAGTGAAAAGGTAAATAAATAAAAGACGCAAAAGTAATCATTTAGAAAAAATAATTAAGCAGATTTGCTTAACTAAAGAAATATATGCAGGTCCCGTGACATCTATTTTCAAATGGATGTCACGCCATAGGTCGTGTTATCGATGAGGGTCGTTGGCGCACCCTGTATATTGCTATTCGTGTGTCTAAGGCAAGGTAACCTGACAGAACCAGTCACTTTTCATCCTTCATTTTCCTTCAAGATTAGTTGGCACCTCAAGGTAAAAGAGCGCAGTCAGAAATGTTATTTAACCCATAACTTGTAGTATAACATATCTTATATATATATATATATAAGTTACAGTTTTTAGGGAAGCATCCACACGGAAGCATGTTCTACAAAGTAGTAGTTCTCTAGAAAAATTTGTTTGAGTGAAACTTTCTCCTGACAAATTCTATTTTAGGCATTGACATGGTTCTGTGAAGAGTCACGGCAACAAGCAACAAGTATTATTAGCAAAATATCTAGAATAATTGTCAGAAAGTATAGCCGCAACAGTACACTTCGATATATCATCAAGAGAGCCTATTTAAAACTACTGCATGGCCGAGATCCCATTCACGAAATGGTAATACACTAGCAGTGATATTATATACAACTGCTGATATAACAACATCCTTGGTCCACGACAGATTCGCTGAACAAGTAATCAACCTTACGGCATGTTTTTTTTTTTTTTTTAAGATAGCATGTCGGTTTTTGGTCAAAAATGTTATGGTCGGAGTATGCTCACAAAGGGATGAAGTTGGGGAAATGATTCATTCGGAAGCCCGAAAGACAACACAAGGCACTCTTTGATTAAATAAGCTATCTTTATTGGTTCGACAGCACTTCTGAGGGGCGGCGGTGCATGTGACATTGGCGCTCGACGCGGCAACCGACGGAGGCTCTGCACAACAATCTCCGTACAGTCTGGTGATCCTCTTACCAAACGGGGAATTCGGCGAGATCGCAGAATCCTAACCATTAGACCATTTATGAAGTTTTCTTTTGTATAAGTGGTCATGTGTCTATTTAAATAGGCCAGTAGTATTCACTTCCGTTACTAATAGTTTTATTTAACCAATTCTAGTTCAATTACGTAGTTGACCTAATTACTAATAAATAAGTTAGAAGTTTACTATCAGGTGGCTATGTGCGTTATTACATTCACTTATGTGCTAATACTCTAGGGAAAGGTATGAATCTTCTCCCTCCACCTATGGGTAAATAACAGGACAGACCGGATTTTATAGACTACCGCAGAAAGAAATGGCAACCTACTACTGGAAAAAAATCTGCCTCGTCAGTCATATATCGAAAGATAACTGACTGATGTGCGTGCTGGAGGAAAAACCGTTTGATAGATAGATCTCTGAGGAGAGTTCGGTGGTATCCCATGCATCACAGGCGAGAATGTAAGGACCACGTTTCGGATGAAAGTTTTGGAGGTTGCGCCCAACAAACTGTCCGAGAATAATTGATAAAGTGAAATCTGAAATAAAATGCCATAGTAAATATAAAAGGTTCAAGTCTCGTGTTATTAATTAAACAAAATATGCTATCATTAACCAACGCATACCATTTCATCATATAGTATGGTCAGCTTGACTAGCATCGCTAACTCTTATCTCGCGCCGAATAGCCTATTTTGTATCAGTTGTGTATAAACTCCGAGCTGCGTTCACAAATGATCCAATTTTAATTTTTCTCGCCAAAACTAATGCCGTGTGGGCAAAACCCTTTGGGTGGGATGTGACGCCAGCCTTCCCATGCACTCATGAACATTTTCGTGCCCGTAGGTCGCATTAGTTCTCGGCTGTTACGACTAGAGTACAGACATGTAGTGCGCGCTTGTCGGATTTATCGTTTTTAAGCAAGATAACCGAACGCCTCGAACAGAAAAATTGTATCAAGTTTTGCCAAAATCTTGCTGATGCCCAAGCCATCCAGAAGATTTAATAGGCCTTTAGCGATGATCCCATGGGCAAAACTCAGATCAAGGGGTGGCACAACTGCTTCAAATATGGCCGCACGTTAGTGGAGATCGAGGAACGCTCAGGCAGGCCATCCTCAAGCCGAAATGAGGAGCCGATTGAAAAGGTTCAGCGAATAGTAATAAAAGACCGTCGTGTATTCAGGAAATTGCTCACGAAGTGGAAATATGCAAAGGATCAGTTCATTCCATTTTAATAGAGAATTTGTACATGGGGAAAGTGTCGGCGAAATTCACCTGTTCATTCTGCCCACATAATGCAAGTTTTCCTGGTCAAGGACAACACACCACTTGTTCGACAGGCTCCCTGCTCTCCTGACTTGGCACCATGTGACTTATGGCTCTTCCCCAATCCGAAAACCACGCTGAAAGGGAAGCAATTTGAGTCACGAAAGGAAATTATAAGAAAAGGGATGGTAGAGCTCCATAGCATTTTAGAGGTGTTACCAGTAGTGTCAGAACCGCTCGGAGAAGTGTAAACTCCCAAGGGGAGTGTTTTCAAGGTGATGGATAAAATTTGGGAAATCTACAAAACTGATTTTTTTTTTATGCCCAAAGGTCGGATATTTTTAATGCACCGCGTACAAATGTTAGTTTAAAAAATATCCATAAAGCTGTGGATCAACCGGTGCAGCGAGTGTTCCACTTAAAAATGGTCACGCCTAATCTCTTAGAGAAAAGCCCAGCGACAATGGCTGACTCAGGTCACGGTGATAATCAAAGAAAAAGAAAGATCGAGGCAGGCTGAACGAATGACGTTAATTCAATTCAAAGTTATTGTTACTATGCCGCCGATCATGTTCCCGTATGACGGGGAGTGATTTTTTGTTTTGTTCTCATCGAAAACTTTCTAAATACTAAACTCAGATAAAAGAAACAAGTATCTTTTCCATATTTCTATTCACAAACAACCGAATTTGATCCACACCGGGCGCTCAAACACTGATACCGTGTGATTAGGTTAGTAACTGTAAAAAACTATGTAAGACTTTTACTTGTCAATGTTTTCACAATAAAATTAGTATTAACCAATCAATACTGGTAAAAATAAAATCAGGATATATTTATATCAGTCAAATATGATGAAAGTTTTTTTTTTTTTTTTTTTTTTACAATGATGTTCACCCTGTTCAAGGCCCAAGAGGCACTGAGGTAAATGAGTGTAAGAAACGCCATCCGAAACAAGATGATAATGTCAGATGGTCGTAAAGGGCCACCGGAAGGAAAAGAAAAAGATATAGGGGATTGGAAACCCAATCCTAATAGGAAACAAAGGACTTACCTCTACTCCTGTTCAAAAAATCGTGGAAGAGTAAAATAAATTATATATATATATATATAAGTTTTTTTTTTCCCCCATCTTCCAAACTACACACCATGCTACTCTTGGCAATTTATTTATATATACACGCGCGCAGGAACATCAATTAATTCGTAGCTTAATGAAAAAGGTATTTTGCTCAGCAATTTTTTATTTTTTTTAAAAGAATCATTTATTTCAATGTTGCATATTATCCTCAACCTTAAAAAAATAATAAAAAAAGTCAAATTTTTGTCAAGTTAAAAAGCGAATCGGACACAAAGATGTCGTCCAACATATTTTTTTATTGTTTAAAAATGTGGATTTTATGTGGAAGCCACACATTAAAGCCACTACCAAACTACCTGTTGCAAATGGTTTTCAGAGCTTGATACCATCTGCATCATAAATCATTCCTTTTTTTTTTTCTCTAGTAATGTCTTAGTTTGATCGTTATCAGCGTTAACTGCTCTATCCGACCGCGGAGCACCGTTCAGCGAAAAATGTCCAGCCTGTAACTTCGGAAACCATTTTTGACAAATTCAATAATTAAGCGTGTTACTAGTCTCATCGTTTTGCTGTTGAAATATACAGATGTAACCATAAATTATTTTCTAATACTTTTCTGTTACTTCAGGTTTCACCAAAGATTTAAAAAATTTAAATGCAACACCAATCGCCATATTTTGTCTTCTTGAATCCTGTTCTTTTATACTCTTTTCTTCTCGCTAAAGTTTTCTCATTCTCTTTTACACTTAATAACCCCTCAGTGTTAGCGTCATTGTCACCTTGTTATACTCCACGAAGGTCAAAGAATAGGTCCATCGAAATATCGTAATAAAATCGACAAAGATATTTGTCCGAATAATTCACGGGGTAATAAATGACCACCGTGGGAATTTAGACTCGAAAAAAGACGGTAATCTATTGGTTTGGAATCTGCCTCAGTTGATTCAAGAAGCAGCCGTATTATCCGAGAAGTGCACCTGGCGACACTATAGACGCCCGATATATTTGCATAGACTTAAAAAGTCGCGTCTGTAACAGGTTATAAGATACCCGACAAGGACAGAAAAATCACAAATGTACTTTGGAGGTCAGTTTTGATTTTAGCGACATAATATTTACATAAACGTATCGACAACATAAGAGGGAGTGTTAAAAAGCTTTCAACTACGCCTGGTTCCCAAAATATGACCAAATGACCAAACAGTAGAATATTTTTTTAATCTCTTCTTAGTTTGACTGAATCCTTTCAGAATACTCTCGTATAGCGTCCTTCTTTGATATACCTTACCTCTTCAAGGCGTGAACGATCGTGTCTCTCGACTGGCAATGTTTCTCCATTTACTCTCTTTGCCAGTCCCTGTTCTACCACCCATTTACACGAGCTCCTTGGGTAATTTATTCATTGTTTACCCTCACCACTCTTGCCTACATTATGTCCTAAGAGTATCAACTTCTCAAAGTTTTCTTTCCTCGATATACGCCCTAGAATTTTCAACTGCCTTTTTCTGATTCGTGGGAACACCAGGTGCTGTAAATTTGGGTGTGCGGGTGGTGTAATGGATAACGGCACCGAATTGTTAATTGGAAAGCCGAGTTCCAACTCCAGTTGGGTTTGTTATATTCACTTATGCTCAAATACCCTTGGGAAAGATATGGATTCACTTCTCCCTCCTCCCCAACCCATGAGTTAACTTGTTAGACTTGCATCCCTAAAACATTATTATCTAAAAAAATAAAAATTCTTGAAATCTAAAAATATTTTCTGGCTTCAACTAACCTGCAAATGGTTGATAAGCCGTAGAAAACGAATCAATCTTATTGATGTCGGAATGACGTCATTTTTGTTTCCATTTTCCTTAAAACTTACTCGTTGCTCACATGTTCTGTTCATGTTATTCCTAGTATCGTTCAATAGAACAGCATGTCTGTTGCCTCATGTCTATTCTTCATCTTTGAGGAAATTGTTCAGTATTCATAGCCACATAAGACGATTGATATTACGTAGTTCAGTCCTCTTTTTGATCGTAACGAGATTCTTCCATTTTTTTAAAATACTTTTGGAATCAATTCATCAAAAATCCTATTTGCAGTACTTTATTAAACTTAAATGTGCACCGAGTATAATGAATTGTATGTATATTAAATTCAGAGAAACTTATTTTTTTTTAAATATTTCACTGTGTTGAAGTCCTGTCAAGCAAGGTTGAGTTTGCAACTATAGTCAGTAGCATATGACCAAATCTTTCTTCTGATGTTGTTGCAACCAGTCCCCGCCAGTTGCTTCTTTACGATTAATGTTAGTTTTTGAAATTTCAACTGTCTCTTTCTGATTTTATGCATAAGTGTCCATTTTGTTTCTTTTTGTCGTAAAACTTACTCGTTGCTCAGACATATCGTACATGGTTTTCTCATTACTCTTCTATACAACCACATCCCTCGTTGCCACAAGTCTTCTGTTTGGAAATTGTCCAGCATTTATTACTATATGGGAGGACAGATATTTCATAGCAATTCAGTCCTCTTTTCTTTGTTTCTGTTGCGTTGAGTCTCCTCTTCATCGGTGAAGAATTGAAATTGTTCAGCATTCATTACTATATGGGGGGACTGACATTTCATAGCAGTTCAGTCCTCTTTTCTTTGTTTCTGTTGCCTCATTACTCTTCTATACAACCACATCTCTTGTTGCCACAAGTCTTCTGTTTGGAAATTGTCCAGCATTCATTGCCATATAGGAGGACAGATATTACATAGAATCTCTGAGTTAACATTTTTTTTCAGCACCTCTTTTTCAGATATTTATTTCGGCAGCCTCTTCTCTTGTGAACATGGATTAGATTTAACGCGCTAGAGTTAATGTGATAGTGTTTTATGTTTTGTTAACCACTGGACGTTGTGTCGAGATCAGCCAAGTGGCATTCACCAGATCAGACCTTAGAAACTTCCAGATTTTAGCCTGCAGGTTTTTGATCCAACTCAATGCGGCAAATGCATCAAAATGTTTAAAATACGTCAAATGTAAATATACAGGCAAAAAGACAATATGTGTATATAAAATAATACGCCTTCTTCCAATCAGGGTTCAACGAATAAAATCATCTTACCGTCCCGCTAAAATTGTAGCCCCCTCGCTCATGATTCCTCCTGTATACGTACTGCTAATTCGAGAGTTGATTGCGCATTCGTATGTTACCGCCCATGTTGAGAATTACAGTTCTGAATGCGTAAGGTAGAGGATCGCACTAATGAGCATAATTGCATGCTCTAAACACAATTACGCTTTTGTTTATGCGAAGGTATTTATTTTGAATATTTTCCTACGCACGTACACGCATCCATAGACAAACACACTTTTTGGCCGCATATTCGCGTCAATATTTATATTTACTTGGGACGATTCCCGCAGGGGAAGGTTTCCAAACTGGCATCTCAGATCACAGATTGAGAGTTTGTTCCTGAGCGCGTCCCTTATTGTTCGGCCAAGACGAGTCATGCTTAGCAAATATCAAAAGAGATTACCATTGAGTAAAAAAGCTTAAAGCACTCACTACTGTACTGTCATAACATTGTTGCCTGGCTGTGCTAGCCCGGTTTGGGCAAATAGAAAATGGGCGTCACTATTTTGGTTTCGATCGGATACTCTGTAGTTTAGACTAAAGTACCCCCCCATCCAACAAAGTATTAAAAAATACGTCACAAAACAAGTCGTGTTGAACGCTACTCTATGTCTACGCTAGTTGGGAGATAGCACTAAACCCTAGTTACACTTTCTAGTATCGATAGAGTTCAAAATCGTATCCACGTCCTTGTGGGTGATGAATTATTTTCCAACCTACAACTCCTTCCCCACAAAGTGTCGCATGCCTCTCGCTGCTCTATCGCTATTTCCATGGAAAGTGTTCTGACGAGCTACATTCTTTAGTTCCACCAGTTTTAACCTTCAAGGAGCCGCCATGTCAGACACATTGTAGCAAAACACCCCCCCACCATTCCCTTCGTATTCCCTTGCTGAGAAGTAAGATTATTTCACGAACCGATGCTCTGCGGAAGAGACATCCAAGGGGGTGCTTCCCCGATCTTTTTTCTTTTTATGTGCCATGTCCTTTCAAGACGTAGGCTATCATGGCTCTCCAACTCCCTCTATCCCTTGCAGCTTTCAGTAAGCTCCTTCCCCTCTGCTTACCCCCCCCAAGACCACGTTCTGTCATCCACCTGCTCAAGTTCGTCAGGTATGTCATGCGCTGCTTTCCCTTGTCTCTCTTTCCATCTATTTGACCCGTTAGTATCTGATTCTCCAGGTCTTCCTTCCTCATTGTGTCCCAGAAACTTCAGCTGCCTCTTCCTGATGTTAAGTATAAACCTTCTTGTTTCTAACCTCTCTACGACCCCATCGTTGCTCACATACTCACTACAAGCTTCACCTGCTCGAGTTTACGTTTAACCATTATCTTCCTCACATTTTGCCTCTTACTCTGTAACCCTCTCAAATGATAACACACTGGAACATGAATTGCTAGAAGCTGATACCTGTTGGATGACCCTGTAGTTGTGCATTTGCTGCCCTGTGAACGTATATGAACCCTGCAAATGCTCTTCACCTGTGGACCACTCACAAGGAATCCATGATTGAAGATTTCTTGCACCAAGGTTTTAATGCAGACCATGCAGAAAACATGGCACTGCACTCAATTGATGCAATTCTGATAGAGAATAGCATTGTTTTAGCAATTGGGCTGCCTGAACTTATTGGAGTACCACATTTTGACCATCATGAAGACTTCGATCACCCAGGCATTGCAATACTTACTGATAAACAGAGGCTGATTGCTAATGCTGTGTCTGAATCTGTAGATGAGGTGAGGTGCCCCCAAAACTCCCGTTTCTATGTAGATGCACCAGGAGGCTGTGGTAAAACTTATGATTAATACCATAATTTCATATCTGCGAAGAAACAACTGCAACGTGTGCGGTGGTGCTTGGACAGGCATTGCCTTTACACTACTGTCAAGTGGAAAGACTATCCATAGTTTGTTCAAATTGCCTGTCCTACTCATGGAGGCCAGTGTTTGAAATATACCAGCCACTTCAGACCATGAAAATTATTTACGAAGCCTGGATTTGATCATCTTCGATGAGGCTTCTATGATCCCTTCATTTGCTCTCCATGCTATTGATAAAGCCTTGTGAGATATTACTGGCATTGCTGTTGTGTTTTGGTGGTAAATTTGTGCTCTTGCGGTGGGGAAGACTTTAGGCAAGTCCTACTCATATAGCCAAGAGGAAATCGTGAGGCAATCATTGAAATCTGTATTACAAATTATCCTCTATGGCTGATTTTCATTCAATACAGATTAAGCCAAAACAGCAGATCAAAGGGAATTTGCAGTATGGCTCTTGCATCTTGGCAATGGAACATCAGCAGCTTTACAAGACCCTAATCTTGCTGTTGATGACATTGAAGTGCCTCAAATTTCATGCGTTGACGGCTCTCTGGTGGATGATATCTTCAACAATACATCTGAGGAAGAGAGAAGAAGTAGAGTAATTTTTTCAACCTGCCTCCTGATCAATGAAGAAGTTTTGAGAACTTCTAGGTGACTGCTGCACCCTATTATACTACAAATAAAGTTTTGACAGATGATCCTGCTGAGCGCTACCCACTTGAATTTCTAAGCTCTTTGACACCATCAAGAATGTCTCATAAATTGAGTTTAAAACCCGGCTCAATAGTAATGCTTGTTTGTAATATTTCTATCCAGGATGGATGCTTCAATGGTACAAGACTGGAAGTAGTGGCCATGCATTAACATTCAATTGTGGATTCCTTGTCCTCATCCCCAGAACAAAGCTGGCTCCAAGCAACTAACTTGCCATTTATCTTTAAGAGAACCCAGTTTCCTGTCCTTTTGTTGTTCTTACCTCAACCAATGTTCAGTCAATGGTAATTGTATGTGGCATACTATAGAGCTCTCAAATTCTCAGATGTAAGAGTTAAGGTGATGGAGACAGACAGACAAGAAGAAGAGGAGGGCGAACTGTTACTAAGAACATTGTCTGCCGAGAGGAACTGACTTGATGGAGTGGAGTGTTTTCAGAAATTCTGGAGACCTTTATTGCATTTGGTATGTGTCTTTGGTTTCTATGTATACACACACATATATATATATATTAAATGAATATCTTTCAAAAGAAGAAACTATGTGGCATGTATTATATAGTTTTGTACATATATAGGTACATTTTTTTCTGAATTCATATTGGAGGAAACTGGTATGGCTGTTGGGACGAGGGAGTACTACGGACTGATTGGCATTGACAATCTTTGCACACATGGTGAACACTCCCAAGTATCTCTACGTGTTGTTTATTTTCCCAGCCTATGAGTATTGTATGTTAAAAAGAGGATAGATTTAACAGCTGAACTTTATTTGTAAATATACCTGTACAAATATACGCAATTTTACTATTTGCTGCCTATGCTTCTCATTCTATTATATATGTAGAGATTTTAATTGCTCCTTCAATGCGTTATTTTTATACATAGACATATGTAGAGAAAGTTTGTTTACTTAGCATTCTATTAATCAGTCCGTGAAAATTTCACGGGTCCCGCTGATAATGATTATTGCTCCGAACGCTTTTATGCGCTTACAAAAAATAAACGTAGGTAGAAGCATATCTGCGGAACTGTGTTTGTCGATATTTACATTTAGTTTAACGGTATATCAACTCCTATATACGCTCTTCCTCTGTGGCAAACGTGATGAGACAGAACCTGGGACGAGCACAACTTGTTGCTACTTGCCTTGTCCCCGCTAAAAAAGAGCCCGTATCTGCTTAGCTACTGCAGTTGAAATGAGAGAGAAAAAAAATAACTTACCGCTCTGCCGTAATCCGTCCTCGGCCAGATAACGTAAAAGAATGAAGGGGGGGGACTTGCATTGCATTTTTATGCAATAAAGATGCAATGCTTTATGGGACAGGGACGCAATGAATTATGGGATCGAATGAAGATGCAAGGGATTATGGGTATATGGACAAATATAAAAGCAACTAATTTTTCCCAGTGGGGAGGTTCTTTTTGAGTGACGTTCACTGTTGGCGACTGGAAAAGTCAAGAAGGAACGACTCGAGGCTGGAATACCAGTTGGGAGAGCTTGAATTTACTCGCTGGTTGCTGTGTTCTTTTTATTTCGCCACATCCTCATTCATATTTTCCCTCTTTTGCTGAAGTAAGTTTCTCTGCTGCTCGTGGTACTTTGCACGCTCTTCCTCATTCATATTTTCCCTCTTTTGCTGAAGTAACCTTGACGCTCGTCTCAACTGCTGGCGTTGTCTGTCTTTTTGTAGGATTCCCTGCCTCTGCTCGTTCCTTATCCTCTGACTGGAGAGCCTCATTTCTCACGCGAGCAGCTTCCAGTTTTTATTGCCGGTTCATGATGAATGCAGTTTATAAACACAAAAGTAGAAACCTTCGCATTTTCGCGATGCCTAAAGTTTAAAAGGAATTTTTATAAATAAAAAAAAAAAAACTTAAAGTTTTCATTTTATCTTTAATTGAAAGCTAAAGGATTAAAATTAGTATTTCGATTAAACATAACATTCTGGTTTATTTCAAATAGAACTTATAGTGATTTGAATCGATTTTTTTGGTCGCTCGTAAAATTTACCATTTTATTACGTATCGACAGATTTGTTAACAAAAGTTAATTCTCGGTTTTAAAACTCTTGAAAAAAAATATTACTAAAGTTGTGAGTATCCTGTGTTGTAAACCATTGAAAATAAAATGAGAAAACTAATTTCAAATGTGGATGAAATAAAGTCTAAAAATAATTTAAACATTAGATTTAAAATTAACTTTAAGATTTCAAAACAACTCTAAAAAAAAAAAAAAAAAAAAAAGAAAAAAAAAAGTAAAATAAAAATTATGAAATAGGAGTAAAATATAAATGTAACTTGAAAGGAAATTGAAAAATGACATGCAAAAAAAAAAAAAAATATTCAAATAGAAATTTAATAAGAAAGATAAGTTAAAGTTATTTTTTCTAGAATTAGGTTCTAATTAGTAAAGAGAAGACAAACCTTAAAACGCGTGACCTTTTAACGATACTGTCATTTAGAGGTCAGCCTAAAAAGATTCCTGAGGCCAATTTAATTTTTCGAAATTTCATGGACTGTTATGTTTCTTTGAAAATCGCTGGCATTTGTTGACGGCAAAAGTGAGATGGAGTGGGTGAGGGTGATTCTTTGAAAATCCCCACCATTGAGAAACCAAATACAGAACAGTACTGAAGATTGTAACGGACGGACGAACTAAGTAACTAAGGAAGGAACAAGCACAATTATAATAAGATGGCCAGTTTCTACAATCCGTTAGTCCTTAAAAAAACATCTAAGAACATTAGAAAAACAAAAATTTGTAAGATTTTCCTTTTTTTCACATTCAACGAAACGTGTATAAAATAAATATTGCTATATATATATATATATATATATATATATATATATATATATATATATATATATATATATATATATATATATCATAGGATAATAGTTAAAACTTCCACATTTCGGCCATAAGACCTAGGTTCGAACTTCAGCACGGTCGATTTGTCTAGTAATAAAGCACCTGAAAATTATGCCACCGGTTGACCAAATCTTGTGAGTGAAATTTTGTCGACGGAACTGTTCTGGAGGTGTCAAAGGTTGTGCTAGTACGAAATCATAAGTCATCGTTCGAGTGTACTGGCGTTCAAATTATTGGTTATGACAGATAGTAACAGTTTCTGTAAGAATGCGTATTAAGGTCCGCTCAGCATAGTTGCAGTAAACCACAGTTGAGCTCTGTGTGTGTCGGAAAAAAAAACCCACAAAAATGTGCTTGAGTAGGTGTCTGCAATAGGGATTAACTAGCCGCCCTAGTAGACAGGTGTGCTCGGAAAACAAGAATATCCGGATATTATATATTGGAAAATAATCCGATGATTTAGTAGATCATTGGATTATAATGCCGGACCCAATCACAGTATTTCTTTGGACACTGGAATTACTTAGCAGTTCGGCGCTCTTGTTTCTAATGAAAATTTCATGTTTCTTAATACTTTTTTTAGCTTGCAAAAGGCGTCAATAAATAGATCAAAATTTATTGAAAACCTGCGACTATACTTCCTGGTATCGTAAACATTTTTTCTCGAAATAAATTTCGAAAAATTTACACTTCGTCTCACAGGTCGAAGGTTACTTCGATTATATATATATATATATATATATAAATGACAATAGAAAAACTGTAGTTACTGCTGACGCGTTTCGTCCAATGTGGACTTTCTCAAAGCAAAAAACGAAATGAATTTAATTAAAGGAATTACATTAGGAATATAATGTAAACGCCTTTTTATATATTTTTTTAACTACCTAGTAATTTTAAAATTTTAGGAAAATATTCTCTGTAATTTAATGTTTTGTTGAATTTTAGGTACTTTGGCTTTGAATTTACTATAGTTATCGCCCTTAGTTTCTGATAATATCGTGTATGAACATACTTATTTACAAAAATCGACACCTTTATGCACACACAAAAGAAACCTAAGTTCTTTTTAAATATTGCAGTATTCGCTGAATTGTAGTAAGCTTTTCCATATATGATTAGTAAATATAGTTTTTACTTAATAACAATATCAACTAACCGGTACAAATTAATACAGAAATTTAAAAAAATATTAACATTTATTTATTCTAATTAAAATGAAAAAAAAAAAGAAAACAATTCTTAAAAATTATTCTTCATCGAAAAATATTTTTCTGAAGACAATAGTGTCCATAATATATATCATTCAAAAAAGCAATTAGTAGCTTTTCTAATTAAATAATGTTTTAATGTTATTGAATTTTTTTAAATTTTACGTTTCAGAGCAAATTTTCGGTAACTAGTGGTCCTGTTTTACAATAAATAAAAATGATGATTTAAATTCTCCAGGACTTCTACGTATAAACATTAAGCGGTTGATTTATGAAATGGACAAAGTCCGACAATTATTTTTTAAGACATTTTTTTTATGTTTTTTTATGTTTATACGTTCTTTTTATAAATACAAATATTTAAGTAAATGCTCTGTTTATAATAAACAGTATTAACAACATTTACCGGCCTGAATGTCCGAGAAGATCTTAAAAAATAATTGTTATTTCATAATGTATGACGTCATTTGTTTACATTTGGATACGCATTGAGCAGATATGAATGAGAGAGAGAAAATCATGGAGAATTGTGTTTAAAAACAGTAAAATCGACTTTGGTAACCTAACACTCCTCTGTGGCCCAATCGGTTAAGGCACGTCAGGCTATATGACGGTTCCGTATAGAATACGGGTACGATTCTATGAAAATTTCTTGGGCATACAGGTCGGTAAATGTTAATACTGTTTATTATAAACAGAGCATTTACTTAAATATTTGTATCTATAAAAAGAACGTATTAAGCGGTACAAAAATTAATTTCTTGAAATTTCATAAAATTAAATAAGTGAGGGTAATAGATGTAAAAAAAAAAAAATGTTTTTAACTAAGATTTTCTAGAAAAAAAAATTTCTAAAATAAATTCATTCATTTGTGAACAAGTCCTGAAAGTTGAATTAAAATCCAGTAATTCAGTTTTGCAAGGATTTTCAAATATATACCCCTCACCGCCGCAAGGAAAAACGAGATTTTTAACCAAAATTTCGAACATTTTAAAACGGTTAAAAAAATATTTAATAACCAAAAAGTTCTTTCGTTTCCTCTTAATAATAACAGAGATTTTGACGATAAAATTTTGTTTTTATTAAGTTTGGGGCATTTTTTTCATTATACTCTACTCATTTTAGCGTGGGGGGGGGCGATATATATGTATTTAGATAAATTTGGGCCAACGACGTAAAATGATAACACCTTTATTATCTTAAGATGTTAAGATTGTTTAGTTGTTTAACAAATAAATAAAAACAAAAATAAAATCCTTTTTAACCTAAGAGCTGCAAAGTAAAATTTTCGCGGTGGTGCAGTTTTTTTTCTTTTGTTTTTTTAACAGGTTTTTTTTTTTTTTTCAGCATCATCATTGCTGCATAATCTACAATATAGCATTAACAAAAAGGCAGTAAATTGTTTCTGGCCCTCAAAGATCGTAAAATGCAGTTGGAAAAGCATGCTGCTAATCTCTCTCGATTCTAGGGTAAAATTAACAAAAGTAATTCATTTTTGCACACCAGTATATATATATATATATATATATATGAAATGAGTAAGGAAGTTGTTCTTTATATATCCCAGACGCATAAAAATATAAAAGGAAGTTGAAAATGCAGCTGGAGTCTTTAGAGATATTTATTTACAGTCACTTTACCGGTTTCACGAAGTTAAATTGAAATGGAGAGGTATGTAACTATGCCGTGACGTGACACATATCACGACACAGACACATCTAAATTTACCTTTTGAAAATCATGGAACTGTGAAGGCGGTAAAGTTACTGTAAATAAATAAATATCCTTAAAGACTCCAGCTGCATTTTCATCTTCCGTTTCTTATATTTTTACGCGTGTGGTATATATAAAAAACAACTTACTTTTATATATATATATATATATATATATATATATATATATATATGCAGATCAAATGTGGATCGGTATCCAACAGGATGATAAAATAAAAAAACCAATAGAAAACGTATATCAATCTAACAGGTCTCAGTTTTATTAAAACTTCGTCAGAGATTGCGAGAAAACAGACAAAAAGACAAACAATAATATTTTGATTTTTGTTTGGGCCAGTTCTCATTGGTTAGACACGTGTTACGTGAATTATAACCGTAGATAATTCTATGTGTATGTAAGTTGGTGAAGATTCATGTATGTCTAAGTGAGCATCGGATGTTAATATGTATTCGTGTATGCGTGTCTGTCTAGTGGGAGTTCTGATGTTTTCACTTTTGTGCAGCCAGCCCGCGTAGCGTCAGATGATTCTAATTTATGGCTGATATCTTTAGGCATGTATACTTTATATCAGATTCTTTAAGAATGGATTCAAATAAAAATGGCGATGTAATGTAATATTTTAGGTGGGTATTTATAATTGGTAGTAATATTATTAAATTTACAATGTATTTTCTCCTTAAAGAATTATTTTCTATTTTAATTAGGGTGGCATTAGTGAAAATAAAGTTATGTCTATCATCGTTTCTATGCAAAACGAGAGAGTTCGGTCGTTTGTCCAAACGCAAGTCTATGTTGCGTTCGTAGATGCGGACTTTTAGATTACGTGATATCTCCCCCACAAACATTTTGCATTGTAAACAATTTATTTCATAAATCCCGACATTTTAATTGGGGTTGGGTCTATTTTTCTTCCTACTTATATCTCTGTCTTGGCGGTGGTGGTAACGATCCTAGTATTAGGGATAGGTACCTCCACGAGATCGCTGAGAGAAAAAAAAAAAGCATAGCATGATGAAAAAGACGCCAAACTTGACGAAAACAAAATTTTATCGTCTAAATGTTTATGTTATTATTAAGAGGAAAGATCAAAGTATTTTGGGTTTGTTTTTTTTTAATCGTTCCTTGCACGCCCGAAATTTTCGTTAAAATTTTTTTTTTTTGTTTTTTTGAGTCAGCAAAATTGACCATTTTTTTTTCATTTTATAAAAAAACTGGAGATCTCACTTTGAAATTCTTTTAAATATCGATTATCATTTTTTCAAAACTTATTTTAAGAAAATCAGAAATTATGTTTATTTAAAATATTTTGAACCAAGCTTAACTTAGCTTCTGCGCCGAAAAGATGTAATTTGAAAATAAAACAAAGCAGGTCATAAACTTTCGCGTCACCTGACAGGTGAATGAAATATTGACGGATACCGTGAGGCTAATTTGTTCTACGGAAGGCGAAAAGTGAAATAATTTACCTCGTTATTTTTAAGGAAAACCTTCAGCGCTCTAATTTTTTTTTTGTATTTAGCTTTCACCTTTACGTTTACGATGCTTCATGGAAAATATATTATAAAAGATTAAAATAAGACTGTTGAGAGTAAGATAAAATTTCATAAAGGTATCTAATTCATTTATAGGTACCTTTATGAAATTTTATCAGAAGTGTACATAAAATACTATAATTTTATATACATTTATTACATTTTACGTTGTTATTTGTATTTCCATTCATTTTATTATTAACTAGCAGTAGAGTCCGACGTTGCCCGGGGATGTAGCAGTAAGAGATAGATCAAGTATCGACCATCATAAAGACTGAAAAATAAAATTGTCAAAGATTATTGTTTAATGTTGACGGACACGCATGTCTTAATTAGTATTTTTTTTTTTTACGAATTGGTCAAATCCAAACTCAAACAAAAACATTGTTTTCAATCGTTATGAGTACCGATTGAATAGAATTTTATTATAAACAATTGTCTTATAAATGGACTTTTTAAAGCATTCTGAATGTAAAAATAAAGAAAAAAGTGTGCAAGACAATAAGAAACACTACCTGCCCCCCCCAAGAAAAACAAAAAAAAAAAAAGTGAAGTTTTGTTGAAATCGGTTGAAAAATGTAGGAAATCCGATCCCATATATAAACGAACACAGACACAACCTGGGTTTTATAATAAGTAAAACTCGATATGAGTTGTCCCCCTTTTCATTATCGTAATAGCGATGCCTCTTAATCGTGTTTTCAAATTGATTTTGTGCAAAAACAATTGTGATTTTCCAATTTTTGGCGCTGTCAGAACCACCGCAAGGTAATTTTACGTAGTCCTGTGAAGTTTTGTTGAAATCGGTTGAAAAAGGTAGGAAATTCGATCCAATATATAAACGAACAGACACACACACAACCTGGGTTTTATAATAAGTATGATTTTGATATTTCATTTATGGAAAAATGTCATAACTGAGATTAATATAAAAATAAGATCATATAAATTTCATAAGATGGTACTGATACTTGTAGGTACCCTTCTCAGTTAAAATTGAAAAAAAATCAAATTAACTTCACGTGTGTTTCGCTAAAGTAAAAGCCTTAACAGCGGAGAACAATGTTTAACTCAAATAATGTAACTTAATTGTATTCTGGTTGGTCTTCCGTACTTTATAATTACAGCCCAATTATAAACAAAAAATTACATTTAATTACTGCGGGTCTTCTGATTAGTCAAAACGATACAATTTACAATGTGGTAAAAAAAATCTCATAAGGACATTTACGAAACTGGATGCGGCTTTTAACTAATTTTATAATACAAGGTAACCAAAAAAGTTCTGTCCGTTTTTAAAGGAAAAAAAGAAAACGCTTCACAGTATGTGTAACTTATATTTAGTCTTCGAAGTAATCGCCATCGGCATCCAGCACCTTCTGCCAACGTGTCAAGCTGTTCAATGCACTTGCGGTAGAACTGGGGGGGGGGTGACGCAAAGAAGTCCGTGAGGGCTTTGCGCAAGTCTGCTTCATTGGTGAAGGATTTCCCACGAAGATGATTATCTAGGGAGTGGAAGAGGTGGTAATCGGATGGCGCAAGGTCAAGTAAATAGGGTGGATGGCACAAAGTCTCCCACCCAAGTTGCTGTATGGTATCCCTGACCACTCGCGTGACATGCGGCCTGGCGTTGTCATGGAGGAAAAGCACGCCTTTGCGATTCACCAGTGCTGGCTCATTCTGACCGTTTGGCCCGTTGGTAGCCCTTCATAATGAACCATTTGACGACATGTCCACCAGATACAAAGCATAATCTTGCGTGGGTGCATAGGCGGTCTTAGGATGTGAGGGGCAGCATCCTGAGGAGACAAAAAACAAAAATACGTTTTCCCCGAAAGTATGAAAATTATGTATAAATAGCTGTAGCAATAAAATTGAGTACAAAATATTTAGATTTCGGCATTAAATAACCCCTAGAGATTGATATGCCTCTAAACGAAATTAGCCAAACCAAACCATATACTTGGTTTAGTTTGGTGCAAGGCCACCCTTGTGGAATATTTAAGGATGGTAGAGCTCATGTCTCTCACACAGGCTGGGCTTTGTCACAACAATATAATAATTACTTAAGCATTACTCCGATTAGGAAAATTAATGGTAGAGGATAAAAATTATTTCAAGAAATCTGAAAGTCGGTCAGAAGAAGTAATTCTTTTTTTCAAATACCTAGGGTAGTGATAATTTTCTCTCCAACGTCAGTAAAGATTCCTTCTTTTTTCCTTCACTCAACTAAGTACAATAACCGTCGAAGTAATCTTGATTTGTTGAGAACCTCTCACTGAAACCAATTTTTGCTTAATTTTCGTTTTTTTTTTTTAAGTTTTTGGTGATAGTGTTCTTGGCTGAATACACCTCACGTCTTGGTGCATTGTGGGTAAGCAAGTAAGGCAATCCCCCCCCGGATACAATAAGCCAGTTAGATTACTTTTTTGTACTCTAGCAATGTACGAACATGTGTCTCATATGAGAAGTTGGGTTCACGAATAGATGAATGATGGACGTGTCAGATTTTTTGTGTAAACGAGACAAAAGTAATGGAAAATTTACAACGAAATGAAGAGGTAGACATGAACGATTTATTCAATTAATCAAAACCACATAAAATAAAAATAAGAAACTCAGAAAAAAAATGATAAAGGACTTCTATAATAATCGGTCAGATTTTTGCCCCAATCGTTTCACCCCAATGAAGCAAATAAAGCCACTAAGATGCAAGAAGAAGGACCGGCACGTACTAGCCCCGAAGGATAAGAGCAAGCCTAATTGAGCGCTTTAGACAGTGCTTTATGAGCCTAGCTATTTTATCAACATTTGCTTTTTTTCTGCCTACATTTTTATACGTTACAAATTAAACTAAGTACAACTATTAAAAGATGAAAAATTTCGCAGATTTTGACGTCATTCTGGGGTCTTTTTTGTCCAAATCCGTGGAGTTGTTTTGTCTATGTTAAGTCTCGAAAAAGGCTATATAAAATTCACTATTTTTTTGATTCATAATGTTGAAGGTGTTAAAATTATACATTTTAAGAAAAATATCAAAGTTTTTGTTAAAAATTGCTCCAAAACATTTATTTATTTAAGATGGAATGATCTATTATGAGATATCTCTAATTTGTATTTAGATACATTGTACTTATTTTAAATTTTTCTAGCTGAATTGTTGAATATTGCATATGATCCATTATTTTAGGTTACAATAAAATTTATATTTTAAAATACATGGCAATTCAGAGATAATAAAGAAAAGGGCTTTGTGGAGAGACATGTTCGCCTACTTCCTGAATAGACATGTCAATACAAATAGGTCTAGCAGTAGCTATATTCGTGAAGCACAAATGAAGATAGTACTCGCAAGTGTAGCAACAGTATACGAGACTTATTAATCACAACTCTACGTCGAGACATCCTTGACATTTGATATTACTAACAGTAATTTGCAAAGGTACTGTTTTGAATTTTACATTGACTTTTATAACTCGGCTCTGTCTGTTACTCAAGATTGTCCAAACTTCGTATACTCGATGTAACCTTTGTCGCACAGCAAGAGTTAAGATCTTACAGCTTCAGGCCCATTTTGAAGGTGTTGTCACCGATCGTGGGTCAATAGATACTGACTTCAGTGATGAAAGAAGCAACCATGGCGACTCTTTATGAGTAAAATTAATCTATGTTTAATTATATTCTTGTCACTGAGTAGATACATCAACACTCAGTAGGTGGTATGAATAACTGATTGCTAAGTCATTTGAAGCGTAAATAACACATCCCACATCCTCATATTACTGTTCTTTGATACTCAAGGAATTTAAGACATTCGATAAGTACTCTCAGGTCTACAATGATTGGAACTACTGCCAACCTTTTGTAATTTAAAAAAGAAAAAAAAAAGTCACGCGACCCAGCTCTTATTCCAACTGACCCGTTTGTCTAGTTTCGTGGAAACTTAGAAGAAAACAATGCTAAGAAAAAGATCATTTAGAATTGCGATTCTGATTTTATACAGATTCTAAAACTTCATTCGAATCGTAAAATAAATATATATATATATATATATATATATAGTTGTACAACGTGCTGTATTTTCTCATTCTTTTAAAATTATTTAAAAAAATATTTTTTTAATCATTTCACGCCAAGCAAATCGGGAATGCCATAGTATGCATCAAAATATTTAAAAATCGTGTCTTTTTTTATTATTAAAATATAAAGAGGCCTTTTATAAAAATGAAATAATTTCATTAATTTATTCAAGAATCTTTTTGCGTTCACATCCAAAGATGAATGGTTTCTGCTCATATCATTTGTCCGTATTATCATTATAATACTTTTATTCCATTTAGTTGCATATTTATATCATATGCCTGTTGGTTGCAGCTGGGGGTTGAATAACAGTAATCTTTAGCATTTTTCGGTATTTTTGCCGGCCACATTACTGCTGCGATTTGGTCATCCTTGAAACTCTAATCTCCGTTATGAAATCTTCCAGACTGTCCCTAGTTCTCGAATTACTACAGGAAAACCGTAAATATTACGTTCATATCTTAATCTTCCAGGCGAGGTCCAACCATTATTTTCTTTTATTCACCTTCCTATACTACGATTTGTTGGAAAATTCAGGTCTCTCAGCTAGAAGGTTTGATTTTTCTTGTTCACAGAAACTAGATGTCAAACTCGTTTTTTAAACTGATTTCTGAAGGTCGATTTAAAGAAATTAAAATAGAATCGATTTTAAGGGCAATGATATATAAATTAAAATTATATATAACACTTTAATATTTTTTTTACTTAGTATTTTTTAGCCATAAAACTAATTAAAATGTTTTACTAGAGGGCATCACTGCGTTTTGCTGTTGGTTAATAGACTTTAAAATTATGTACTATTTCCCTGATCGAATTATATCAGTATTGTTTAACTGAAATTAAATAAACGATTACAGAAATTATTTAATAGTATTAAATCACTATTGTACGAGGAGCTCGAATAATGAAGAAAAGATTAAAACGTAAAAAAAAAACATTAAATACAATATTTGTTTATGAAATGAAGTCGACGTAATATAGATATCTTAAAACCTATATGAAATGAAAAAGACTGATTTACTGTTTCGACCATTGTTAAAATATAGAAGTTTGTAATATCCGTTTATAGAACAGCGACTAAGAATCGTACATTTTCGTAACCTAAAAACCTAAATTAGCGTTCGACTACATATTGTTGGACTCTTAACTCGAATCAAACTCCAGGGTGCTAGAACCTGTTAGGGTCCCAGCTATGGGCAAATAGCAAATCCCCAAACAAAGACAAAACTATGAAAGTATAAAAATATATTTTTATCGTAAAAATACCAGCAGTATATCTTTATATTAAAAAATTAGCAACGATACCTATTTATAGTCAAATGACCAGCTATACATTTAATCTGTAGTTGGAACCATAAAATTGTGTTAAAAATATTTAGATTTCGGCATTAAATAACCCATATTGTGTAGATATGCAGCTAAACAAAAACCAACTCACCAAACAAATCAAACTAGTTATTTGTTTGTATAACAAGAACATTAAATCTATCTTTAGAATTTTTAAGTCATTAATTCAGGCCGTCTTATGGAAGACTGTATCTTAATAAAAAATAGAATAAGCCAAAAATAAAAAAAAATATACTAACAAACACAAGGACAATAAAAAAAAATAACAGAATTGCTGTCAGAATGCATGCTGTTATATCCTTACTATTTCTTCCATGCTGATTGCACATGCGCACTTAACATATTCGAAAATTAAAAATTAACATTTTATGTTAATTTTTAAACCACATTTCTCTTTTCGCACAGGTAGACAAATTTTATAAGCACACATATCAAATATACATCCACATTCATAAACATCCTCGTTAAAGCCATACAAATCCCATGAGCAGAGATCTGTGAAAGTGTGCATAGAAACAGCACAAGTGTCCAAGACAAACATATTTTTGCCTTAAATTACAAGTAGGCATTTGAACGTATATGTGCACAAACGCCCGAAAGCATTCCCTCTTGCGCATACGCATCCGGTAATTACGGGACTTTATTAACAGATATCCAGAGCAGTTCTATGAGTAAATGGATCGGCGGTTAGGGCTGAAACGATTATTTATATTCCAACTATTTTCCTCATCTTTGTTATCGTTATTATAACGTTTCGGCCGTTGTGCCAACTGGCCTTCCGCGGGTGTATATCGGTCTTCAGGGAATTTTGAATTGAACCCGTTATTTAATCTACATGGTTAAACTGCTCTCGTTCCACTGCCTTTCTACCCCAACGCCGTAGATTAAATAAAGAATTCGGTTCAGAATTTTCAGTAGATCGATATACACATTGGCCGAAACGTTCTGATAAGAACAAAGATGAGAACAATAGTCGAATATAAATAATAAGAATTCTTCATTTCAGAAATTCAGACAGACATTAAAGAAACGATTAAATTGGTATTCACTTCTTTATAAACATAATTCTAATTTACTTTGCATGTCATATTCAATAAGGAAGAAAAAATACCAACCGATATTAGAACGGGTGTCAATAAGAACGTGAAAGTTTGATGGATATACTTTGATGCGATCAAGAGTTGTTGGATCTTATTGTCTGTGAATGATAGAAATACGACGCCCGTGTTTGTGATGTTAAAAACAGCGAATAAATGACATCCATGAGTATAGTATGGATCTGGATTTATTTTCGACTTCAATGGGTTATTCAATGCTGACAAGAATTTTAGAATAGATTAGTTTGTTTGCTTCTTTAGCGGCATATCAACTCATTATGGGTCATTTAATACTGAAATTTAATTTTTTGGGAGAATTAATTTTTTTGACAAAAATTTACTACTGGTAGTATATTAAAAAAAGTGTATTGTTGGTAATTTTAAAAAAATGTATTGCTGCTAATTTTACTATAAAAATCTATTTCTATACTTTTATAGTGTATGTACCCTCGTTTGGGGGTTAACTGTTTGTCCATAGCTGGGACCCTAACAGATGCTAGCACTCCGGATCAGAGTAAACCTGGGGAACAACGGCAATTAAGAGGCGATTCCACGCTCCTCAAAACCTCCCGCTTAGAAGCCTTGTTACCGGAGAGTATAATATGACCCCCTACTACAGCCATACCTACATATTTTTTTTTTTTTTGAATTTGTACCACATTATCCATTAAAATTTCAATGTCGTTCATATATTTCACTAAAATATTTAATCTTTCACGATATTAAAGCATAGAAATTAACCGGATGTTCCGCCATTGCGTGTTTCTTCTAATTTCCGTTTCAAAACTTATTTTCGAATTCTCAAGGAAAGGCGCTAACTAAAACATAACTGGTAATAAATACATTTTAAGGTGTTAACTAATCTAATACTTTTCTGTTTTATATAACTATCATATTTCTATATCTTAAAAAATAAGTAAAAAAAGTGTCTTTCATTAAGAATGAAGAGAAAAAGCTAGAAAAAAAACTAAAAAAAAAAAAATCAAATATAAACAAACTGAGTAAAACTGAGTATATTTGCAATCTTGCTGTTTCAAAGAAAACGTTTTTGAAGCGAAATAAAAATGCCTGAAAACGTGTATTTGTGAATAATATGACCCTTCCTTTTTGCTTATCGGTCAAAATTTCTCCATTATGCATAAAAATAAACGGTAGGTCTTAATCAACGCATTTACTGTGTTGTTCAGGAGAATTTCTGAGGTTTATTCTCACACTGAAAAAATAAAATAAATAAAATAAGCAAAGAAATCTAACCTCTCCGTCGCATATCGAATATTTCAATTAATAAAGCTCGACTTGAAACTTAAAATTCTCTTTTAATTGGTTAAATTAACCCACTAAAACAGTGACATCTAAAGAGCGAATCGAAGTAGCGAGGAGACTGCCATTATTGGCTTTGTTTATATACGTTTGCCTCGAGTAGTAATGCGCGGAAACTTCACTTGTCTTGATTATTGCGCAATGTGCGAAGTTTAAAATGAGTGCGCGATTCCAAATACAATAGTAAAAAAAAAAAAAAAAAAAAAAAAAAAAAAAAAAAAATCAAAATTACTTGCCTGAAAGAATAAAAAAAAAATTAAATTTTTTCTTTTTTCAACGATGATTTTTTGTGTCGTGAAAGTTTCCTTAAAATTCGATAATTAAAATAAAATAGAAAGATAAAAAAAAAATTCGTTTCCCTTTTATCAACGACTTTTGAAAAGGATTCAACCATAACTTTATATTTATTTAAAAAAGCTTTCAATTGCTTCTATAAAAAATTTAGACCAATTTATCAAAAAAGAAATTCGTTATTTAATAAAGGTTCACTTCTACAAAGAAACAATGCTTTTAATTGGAAAAAAGCAATTTATACGAATTAAAAAATAACTATTCATTTAAAAAAAAAAAAAAAAAAGAAAAAGAAAAGCACTTTAAAATAACTTTCGCGAAAATTGCGCAGTAATCAAGACAAGTAGGAAGATACGAAAAGCAGTAAAAAGGCCGTTAACTAAGTAAGCTTCCGCGCATTACTATTCGGGGCAAACGTATGCAATGACGGCCAGAAAACGCGAACTTACATTTTTGATAAATTCTAAACGGTCATGGTGCGCGAACTTTTATTGTTCGAAATAGACAATTTTACACCATAATGGAACATTTTCATTACCGTGGGGTTTTGGTGCTTATACTGCAAATTAACCGCTTTTTCTTGTCATAATAGTTGCCACATCTTTCTCAGTTTTATTTTGACATTGTCACTTGGCCCGCTTAATTTTATTGTAGACACCTGTAACCACTCCGACTTGTAAATTCCTTTTTCCTTTTATAGTTAAGAGAGCAGGAGAGATGAAAAAACAAAAATAAAAATTGAGGAAACGGAACTAGCGATACCAAAAGGAATTATTCTAAATTAACACTAGAGCTTCATTAGTTCTAGTGTCAATTTTGTTTATTTCGCTTTGAAAGAGGAGAAATATAGTTGTAAATATTAAGGGACATATAATTGGGGATACAGAATTAAACTAAATCTACATGAATAGGAAATACAAAAAATAATGAAAGAGAAACCATTAAAATATGAGAAATCTGAAACTTGCAAAATGAACAACCTAAAACCGAGGCAGTTGTCAAATGTCAAGGGTAATCAAAGAGTAAAACCTGCATGCTTCGAAAATAGCTTCGGTAGTCATTCTAGCAGAAACTGGTGAAGATCATGTGGTAACAAAAAAGGAAATAAGTTTTGTGAAAACGCAGAAAAGAACAGGTAAAGATGGCACAGTGACAGATATTTTTAAGAAGCAGATAAAGAATTGCCCAAAGGATTAGCAGAAATATTTTTCCAATGTATACAAGAAGGGAACAAAAATTGCATATGATGAGGATATGTAGAACAGATAAGGATTCACTCTAGATATGAAAAGGTTAAGGTTATAGTGATCGGTGAACCAACCCTCTCAGGAGTCTGTTCCACAATGCAATAGTTCTGAGGAAGAAGCTGTCCGAATGGAACTCCATCCTTACCAATGGAATACGAAGTGAATGAAGATGAGTCGACTCAGTGTACGTGACCTGGCGGGCCCTAGGAGGTCTGAACTGGTGGAACTAAGGAATGTAGTTCGCTCAAACATCGACCATGGAAATAGCGGAAGATATATGAGATATGGAGAGAGAGAAAGAGATAGATAGAGGGATAGAAAAAGAGATAGAGAGAAAAAGAGATTATGCATGAAGAAAAAGGATGTGTCTTTGGGAATTGATATGATTGTCTTAGTACGCTAGTACTTTGGCCTTATGCCAGACTAAGTGATGACTGAACTGGTTCCTGAAACAAAATAAGCAATTATCATGCTAGGATAGGCGTCCATTCCACCTTTGGAAATAACAGATAAATCAAGACAGGCCGTGTATGTATATACAGAATTAAGTTGATTATATGCGAAAATCATAAAACGATGGGAGTGTTTATATTTGTGAGTCTGTATGTCTTTGTAGAAGTAGGTACTGTGTGTGTGTCTCCTGTGCAGTGCGTGTGAACATATCATTGTCTTATATTTAGTCAATTGTTCCTTGTGGGCGGCAACACGTTTCTACCACGATCCACATTCCCATGTCAGCGTAGTTTGTAATTAAACAGATATAAAAAAAAAAGAAAAGTTGAATAGATCTTAAAGAACATAGCATCTATTAACAGAATGCCACGTTCCGAATCAGATTAGGTTCGTAGAGGCACCACATGTACAACAGCTATAACAGTAGTGGTGTAGTATGGTGTTGTCGTCCCTGGGGTCTTTCCGTTCGGTATCGATCACTTCGACCCAAACCCTACCTTATCCCATGTTGTATTCGATTTAGATCATAAGGCCGGCGAGGATCAAATGTTGAATCGTTGAACTAGTGCGGACCGGACAAAGTAAAGTCGTAAGTAAAAAATATTTTATGTGACGTTTCTTATACAGAACTGGTAATAAAAATTTTGTTCCCTATGCAAAATTATAGGTTCTTCAGACGGGCATATCTTGACATGCAAAGTCACTCGACCCTTCCTTCTTTCGAATATTTCATGACAACTTGTTCGTCGTGACTAAGTTTAGGCAAGTTCTCTGGTACACAGATCGAAGTCACACTGGTCCCTGTCTGTGTGTGTCTGTGTGTGTGTGTGTGTCAGTGTTTCTCCCTCTCTGTGTGTATATTTTCCCACAATCACTTCTCACTCCCATTTAACCTGAATGTTTGCTTGATTGATTTTGTTTCTTACAGGTTATTTTAAAATCAGAAAATATTATTAGATTGTAAGAATTTGGAGGAAATAATAATAGTTTATTAATACATGTCTTACTAATTAACTCATAATTGGAGGAGAAAAGGTGGATTCATACCTTTCCCACGGGTATTTGCGCGTAAGTGAATATAACGAACCCAACGGGAATCGAACTCGGCTCCCCGATTTTCATTTCCAATCAGTTATCTATTAAACCACACGCACATCCAAGCTTACAGCACATAGTATTCTCATTTAGGTACTGATCAGACTCGAAGTAGCTTAACTTCGGTGATCGTACGAGAACCATTTAATCAGCGTGATATAATAAATACCTTTTGTAAATAATCTATAACTTCTCATTTATTCTACCCAAATCTCTCACCGAAACTAAATTTTATTTACTAATTTAAAAAGATAATCAGCAATATTATTGGTCCTGAGCTGACGTCTCGGCTTCAGTAACTTTCCCACCTCCGTAATGTAGCTTACTTGTGCCATTTTTATAAATACTTTCATGGTAATTATTCAGAAAAACTCTTTGCTATGATATGAATTATGACTTTATGAATTTTAGCTCGATACTAAATTAGCGGCAAGGTTTCGTCAATTAACAGTTGAATTGGTTAGATGTAGCCGTAAGTTCTATGCTAAATGTTTCTTTACTCACGCGTCTCGCTTGTGGAACTCTCGTCCGGCTCCATGATTTTTAGCCAACTTTGATCTTCAAAAATTTAACTGCAATGTCAATCTTTATCTACTATCTTGATTGCTCTTCTATTGTTATTGCTCCTTGATAATGTTTAAATTCTTTCACACTCATTAGCCCCTTGTGCCTTAGATTTATTGCCTCGCATGGGATTGGGGGGGGGGTGATTAAAAAATAACCAGCTCTTTTTTCACCCCTGTTATTTTTTACGGTTTTCTTGATAATATTTTTCTCTGACTATCAATCAATGTGCACGTATTTAAAAAAATCTTCTCGTCTACTTTAATCTCTCGAAAAACAATCTATTTTTCATGTTCCTTCATATCTACTGCACATTAATTCTCCCCAACTCTCTCTTACACATTACATAATTTCTTTCGCTTTATTCTTGTACCGTACGTAATATGTTTTTGATTCTTCCTTTTTTTCTGATATGTATTTTTCCTCTCTCTTTCTCTCCTGTTTTCTAGCGCAATCAATCTAACATGGTATTTGTATAACCCGCTCTTCACGAGTATATGAAATACAAGACGAAACAAAACGAGTAATATATTTTTTTTTTAAGAAAATGTAATTTTTTTATGTGTGCTTTGTTTACTTGAAATATGGTCGAATTTCACATGCCAGAATATGCATACTTTTCAACTGACTAGTGTTTTTTTTTTTAAAGTTTTCAGATGTTGGCCTTATTACCTGAGCAGTCACATCGTCACTGACATGGCGGTGGGGAAGACGAAGAAAAAAAATATTCAAGTTCAGCATAACAAACAGACACACAGATATTTACTCAGCGTAGCTCTGTTTGGAAATAATTTCAAGTATAGGGCACATAACTTAATACTTAATAAAAATGATTGAGGAAACCTGTTTGTTAAGCAGACCCCGACAAGTATTATATGAATATGAACATTTGCTTCATCATTTTCTTCTTTTCAAATCAGTCTGAGTTGAAATAAAAATGTTTTGTCTCTAATATGGTTCTAAAGCAAAAAAAAAAAAAAAAAAAAACACCAAAATAGTTTTAAAGATATAGTTTTTTTTTTTTTTTTAAAGAAATACTTTGCCTCTCAAATCCAATTCTGGTAAGAATTAGTCTTTATGGCTTCAATTACTAATTTATTTACTTTTATGATATATTGACCAATTCGTTCACTAATTAACCTGTTCATTCGATTTTTGGGATATTATATATATATATAAAAAGAAATATAGCCAAGGTGTGCTATATTTATGGGATAAAGTGCTCAATGTCAGAGAGAGCGTGTGCAAATATAAAAGTGAACATTGAAGTCAACACTTAGAGGCCTCTATGTTCACACACACACACACACACACATATATATAATATATATATATATATATATATATATATATATATATATGTGCATATGTAAGTGGACCCTGAGGTCAATGCCGAATGACTACAGACATTTCATACTTGAACGCAGTCTTCAGGCCTGACTATCGCCGCTCGGCATCCACCTAAAAATAACGTTTAAGTAATAAAAATCTGTTGGATTAATGAATAAAACGATCCATCTCCTTTCCTTACAAATTGTTTTGTTTGCGTTAGGATACGAAACTGACCCGAGATATCTATTTCAAGAGTCAGAGAAAAATCTGTATTTAAAGGCACTATTCAGCTTTATTTAGTCACCGACGCACTTTTTAACAGAGGTCAAAGGGTGTCAGATCTAGGGGGAAGCGCACGTTCGAATCCTGCCGGAGAGAGCATATTTTTCTTTAATAAGACGAAATAAATAAATATAACGTTTAATAAATATACGAAGCGTCTACTCAAATATCGTTATATATATATATATATATATATATATATATATACACACACACACACACAGAGGTAAACATCTGTGGGTAAATAATCCAATTGAATCCTAATAATATAAAAATAAATTGGTCGGTGTTGACAAACCTTGCAAGGCTATTTCTTGCGGGGAGAAATAGCAATTCATATGGGCGTACCTTTGAATTGAATATATATATATATATATATATAACAAACTTATCTTAGCCGACGTATTTCTATGATAGTTTTCCTTTTGTCTTTTACAGATATATACTCTGTCTCATATATATATATATATATATATATATATATATATATATATATATATATATAAATATAAAATCTGGACCGTTGATAGAAAGTATTGGCAGAATAGCTACCTAAAATATACAATTATTAGAGATCCGTGATCACCTTTGCAGAGCTGCTACTTTTCAGTTCGTTACTACTATGTAATGAGTTCGATCCGTACTTTCTGGCTCACAGTTGTGGCACTGTGTTAGAATTTTCTTTTAATATTATGTCTCTTCATAGCGTTGGCGGTCATGGCTACCAATTCTTTTTCATTATTATCTCTGAATTGTCATGACTTCTTGGGAAAGGTAGTGGAATTGTTTCCCGTTGCTTTCTCCATGGATTTGAATTCAATGCAGTCCTCCTTCTCGAGTTGTTTCCACCCAAGGCTAAAGAAAGATGGATTCATACCTTCACCAAAGGGGTATTTTAACAGTCAGTCAGTTATGTGCCATGCGTGATACACGCTTAAGTGATCATGTATCTTTCGACTGACGAGGCAGATTTATTTTCCCGAAGTAGGTTGCCATTTCTTTCTGCGGTAGACCAGTTGCCATCCAAGGCTATAGAACCCGGTCTGTCCTGTTGGCTTAGAAAAGGATTCATACCTTTCCTAAGAGTATTACCACGTAAGTGAATGTAGTGGATTCGACTTGAATTCGAACACGGCTCTCCGATTCCTCAATCCGAGCCGCTATCCATTACTCCAAAATTTGAACTCTGCTCACTGATTATATTTTTTCCGCGGCGATAATTGTTCAACTGCCTACACACCCATGTGTAATAAAAAAGCTTAGCAAATACCTATATTACATTTTAGCATTTTTGCCTTTCAATGAAATCATTATTCCCTTCTAAATAAAAAATGAACAGCTTGTATGAATGTCGCGAGGTGAGACGAACTTGATACACGCATGGTGAGAGAAAATGAATTAACAAGGGAGATGGTATTCCCCTTGTTTAAGACGACCCCAACGAAGCTTTGCAAAATTGTATGATACAATAAAAACGCAGACAAGCAAATATTAACATTCTTTATCATTATGTGGGCATGAGAAAGACAGAAAGCGAGAAAGATGAGAAAAAATAGTGAGGAGAAAATTAAAAAGGTAGAAACATCTTAACGTCCTAACGACTGAATTCTCGCGACGAGAACGTGACTTTATTCGCAAAACCTAGTTTTTATGATCTTATGAACGAGAGATGTCCAAATCGACCTAAATAGACGTTAGTTACGTGACAACGCACAAAATAGTTTTTTTTTTTTTTTTTTTTTTTTTTGTTATTAATACACTTTTCACTTAAATGTTGTAACGACCAGCTAAAAATGTCGATGCATTGGACCGACCTGAATATCTCATCTCGGACAGGGTTTAGTAATATTTATGGTAAATGCGTTTTTTTAACCGCTTTTCTTTATCGGGGAATGGGTAGTCACTATTTTTTTCTTGTTTTGAATTGAAGATTAAAGTAAAGAACATTTAATCTCAGGAAAAATAAAACAACAAAAAAAGAAATGTTTCAGCTTCTTACCTTTAATTGATCCTGGAAATATCAGATATTGGGTCGACTTGGTGAAAGGGAGTATGATGTTGAAAGACCCGAAACTCCCTGATGAACCAAGTCAAATAACATCACTGACGACCCCCTCGGGTGCATATTTATGAGCGTATTTTGAATTATTCTGAATTAAACGTTTGGAACATGCTACTGAGTTTCCAAGTAAAAAAAAAAAAAAGTGACAGATATTAACGACAAATACTTGTGAAAAATTAACAAATAGCAAAGCTGAGTTGAAATGACTATGATCTCAGATGGAAACTGTCGATTATGAAAAAGTTGTTCAACAGTAAATGAAAATAAGTATAAATGATATACTGATTTCTGGTAACCATAATATTAAAGCAAAAAAAAAAAAAAAAAAAAAATGTTTTAGAAATTCAACGACCTCTAAACTGAAATTGTTAGAATATGTGACATCCAGGCCACTATTGTCCCAGTAATTGTGTCGTTGGAGTCTATACCACCGAACAAAGCCTAAGAATATCGGAATAAAGTTTAGTATCCCATCGCTTCAGAAGTCTGCATTGCTTGTCACCGCAACTATTCTGCGGAAGGTGCTCACTGTACGAAATCGTTCGACTTGGAGAGCACCCATAATGCAAAATTTCCGCTTCAAATGAGAACCGTATGAAAGAAGAAAATAATAATACATTAAATTCTTATATTAGTCAACCGACCTTCACACACTGTCGTCCCACTTATCAAAACTTTGTACGCTTTATACGCGCATCGATCAACAAATCAGACGATATTACAATAATATATGGCACTTAATGTCAAAATATAAAATAGAACTTAATAAAAAAAAAAAAAAAAAAAAGAAAAAGAGCTCCAAAACACTAAACTATTTTTTTAAAATCATTTCACCCCAGGGAAGGCGATAATGCCACTAAGCTGCAAAGGGTTTCTGAGCGTGAAAGAAAAAAAATGACAAAACGTTAATGAGGAGTAAGAACAAAGAGCAGGATTCAGGAAAACATAAGATGGCGATTGAAGTTTCATTTAAAGTTTTTAAGGTCGTAGTTGACAGGAAAGTAATTGGTTGGTGCTCCACGGGCGGCAAGTGCGAGAAAAAAAAACCCGAATAGAATAAAACTTAAGGTCAGATCTAGCTATTTAAAAACTAAAATGATAAAACCGATTTGCCGATCTTCATGAACCGAGATGCCAGATCTGCACCTATAATATTACAGACCTTTGTTTGGATTTTGTCGTGAAACTAGAGATATTTACTAGGAGCACAAGACCAGATGTGGCAACAGTATTCAATTCACAGACGAATGGTAGTTTATAACCGTGCAAGATGAATTCTGGTTAGAAAAAAGTAATCTAACACGACGCAGCGAACCAAGTTTTTTTTGCAGCAGGCCTAGCAATTGATTCAATATGACAATTCCACTTCATGTCAGTAGAAACCGTGAGATCGAGGAGACGCAATGTTGACCTCCTGGAGGCTAGGATCAGCCATATTGATTAAAGGTAAAAAAAAAAGTTCTCTTAGATTACCGAACTACAAACTATCACTTGTATTCAGTACACGTACATGAAAATTAAAATTATAAGTATTGTTAAATACCTGAATTAAATTAATTAAATCTTGTCTATAATGGAAACGAAAATATTCAATTTCCTAATAGTCGAATGTTCTCGGAAAAAACATCTTTGGATATTTCATAAATTTACCGTCCTGATCATGACGATAAACTACATCCGCGTTCTGGTAAACTACATCCGACAGCAAGGCCTCTGATCAGGAGGTTTCGAGGAGCGTGGAACCACCTCTTAATTGCTGCTGTTCCCAGGTCCACCCTGACCCGGGTGGTAGCACCTGTTAGGATTCAAGCTATGAGCATACAGTTGAGCTGGCTAGATGTAGCTGTAAGTTCTATGCTAACTGTTTCTTTTCTCACAATTCTCGCTTGTTGAACTCCCGGCTCCATGCTTTCCAGCCAACTTTAATCTGCAAAAATTTAAATGCAATGTCAATCGCTATCTACCATCCTCTTGATCACTCTTTCCTCTTCAGTATTAATGCTTCTGTCCTTAATTCTTCCAAACCCTGTAACCCCTTGTTTATTTAGATGCTTTACTACATGGGTGACACCGATTAAAGAAAAATTACAATAAGCAAAATACTTTGCTCTAGTTAAAAAAAAAAAAAAGAGAGCAAAGTATTTTGCTTATTGGAAATCGTTTTAGATTGAATGGAAGAAGTTTATTTTTATCCTGTATTTATTGCAGTGTATTCTCTGTATTAA
>CAHIKZ030001181.1:157500-160000 GCA_903632075.3 Acanthosepion pharaonis
TTTTTTCTTTGGGCTTCAGACCTGCATCTGTGCGATTTTTTTGTCGGCAGAAGTTCATGTTTGTAGCTCTTTCTTTTTTTAAAACCTTTTTTTCCCTCGAGATTGATTTGATTAGCAAATCAAAAATTCGAGGGTTTTTCGAAACTAGTCTAGTTATCTATATTTATATGTATGTGTGTGTATATATATATATATATATATATATATATATAATAAAATAGGCAGCATATATTTTATATTAATTATTATATTCATGGTATGATTAACTCTTTATATATATATATATATATATATATATATATATATATACACTATAGACATAAGAACAACCTAAACCTAACAAAATACATTGAGAAATAACTATATAGGAAGAATAATATTGAACGACTTTTGTTCTTTTTGTTTTTGGAAATGTTGCTATGCACACATGAACGCGAACACATGACTATGTATATAACTATGGTAGTGTACTTGAACACTGATACGTCTTTAATATGTTTTTTATATGGAAAGAGAGGTATGCAGGTTCTTTTTTTTCTTTTTTTATATGTGAGTGTGGGTGTGCATAATTAGATGGGTCATTGTATGTCTTGCCATAGATATGGGATGGCGGGTAATATATGTATTTGTACGTATAATTATAGGATTTTGTGTATTCGTATATATAATATGGGATAATATAGATATAATAATGTAATTACGTATGGATATTGATATGTTCTTTGAATGCATGCATATGTGGGTATATATATATATATATATATATATATATATATATGTGTGTGTGTATAGATGTGCATGTATAGGTATTTTGTGTCTGTATATATATATATATATATATATATATATATATATATGTGTGTGTAAGTATATGTATGTATATATGTGTTTTTCTACAGGTGTATGTATGGGTATATACATATAGTTTTGTGTGTATGTGTATATATGGAGTTATATGTATATAGGGATATGTATGTATGTGAATATAGATGGGTGTTTGGATGTGTGTAGAGGTGTGTTTGTGTATGGATATATGGAATATTATAAAAGAACCTAATTCTGTTAGTAATGTTTTATCCAAATTTCTCTAATTGGAAAAAAGTTTAAATAATACGGAGGTAAATTTTAAATTGATAATTTAATTTAAATTGAAATATATTATCCTTTAATAATGATTGTGATAAAATTATTTAAATAGGAATATCTAAAAACAGTCAAGGGTTTAATTTATAAACAAAAGTCAAACGGATAGATGTCAACTTAATGATCAACAAGAAAAAAAGTTTAAGCAAATAAAAAAAGATTACTAGATATAAAAGGAATTTATTCTTTCAATGCACTTTCTATGAATTTTTTCCAATCGACTATTTCATAGAAAATACCCAAAACTCCAACAAACATCAAATTGAATTCTTCGTAGATTTTTTAGACATTTAGATTTATATCAAACTTTAACCCCCAAATATACCCTTTAAAGGAATGCGAAATAACAGCGTCTAAGAAATTGAGTGAAACCTTCTCATGATTTATTTTATTGTGTCTTTTTCCTTTTATGTGTGTTTCTTCTTCACCCCTTACCCATCTATATCTAGAGATAACATTATTACATGGAAGCTTAAAGTGGTCTGTTTTATTCATATATATATATATATATATATATATATATATATAAACCATAATCTGTAGACCAATAGTTGATAACTAACCACAATCAAAATGATCACGGGGTGTAATGACAATGTTACAGCTATTATCAGTTTGTATAAGTCATAAAAAAAATATTAGAACAGTCATGTTTTCATTAGTGGCGCCTATCGATTGAAGATAAACATAAGGAGAAAAAACGCACTTTCTCCATGGTAACTTTATCGGGTCACCACCTCTAGTTAACTAACCGTTGATTCGTTTCAATTCGTATGCCGTATGATGGCTTCTATTTTTCATCCTACCGGGTTTCTAATTATCTTCTTCGATCTATTTGGAAGGGAGAGACGGGAGGTCCAGTAAAAATTTGTGTTAGTGTGAGGTTAGATTAGCCTTTAAGCCAGGGTGAATACATTAATTAGCTTACTTAGGGTTTATGAAGGCATTTTATATGTTTACTTAAATTTGGTAAAGACACCTTGTGGGAATTAGTCTCACTTTGTCTATAAAGGCGCCGGATACGCGGTTTGGATTCAGGACTATAAAAGAACGGGTTTTAAAGCCCACTTCTTCTAATGATCCGGATGTAGCAGAGGCAATGCCCCACTTCGATTAGACTCACTCACTCGGCAAATTTTTTAATTTCAATCAAACCACGTGGGTATGAAACACACAATTATTTATTGTGTCGTGACCTTTCAGAATGTTGGCAATCGTGGCTCTCCACAATTTCCTGGCCTTTTTAACTCAATATTTTTGTCTTTTTGCTATCTCTCCTAATCCGTAATCTGTCATCAGAAAAAAAAAATATTTTTGTAGGTGTCCACTAAAATATAAACTTTGTAGCTGTGTGTAT
>CAHIKZ030001181.1:165000-172500 GCA_903632075.3 Acanthosepion pharaonis
TTGACTACTGGGCTTTAAACACCTCTGACCTCAAGTTGAATTCGTACATACGATCCATCGCTAAAGATGCAGGAAAAATGGTCGGCTCCCTGAACCGCTCCAGTAAGTAACTGACTCCTCCTGCTATCCTCAACCTTTACAAGAGCCAGATCAGACCTAAAAGGTACCAAAAGGAATACTGTTGTCATATTTGGGCGGGGGCTGTTCATTTCTCACCTTCCAGTCTTGATAGAGGACAAAATCGTCTCAGAGTCCTTGTAGGTGACAAATTGTTTCCCCACCCTCCCCAATCACTTTCTCTCTCAAGGGCGAGAAGTGATGACCCTCTCACTGCTCTATCGCTACTTCCATGGAAAGTGCTCGGACGAACTGCATTCTTTGGTCTCGCCAGTTCGAACCTTCACGGCAGGATCCCACATTGTATCAAACCACCTACACTTCCTCCGTATTCCATTGGTGAGAAGTAAGGTCCACTCGGACAGCTTCTAAAGAACCACTACTCTGTGCAACCGACTCCCAAGATGATGTTTCCTGATCACTACAATCGTAACCTGTTCAAGTCTAGGATTAACCGTTATCGCCCTCCCTTTTCCGCATAAACTGCCTCTTACTGTAACTACTTCTAGTGGATCCTGGGCCTTATATAGGGGAACCTCACTGTAGTGTGTGTGTGTGTGTGTGTGTGTGTGTGAATATTGAAGTCAACACTCAGAGGCGAGAATAGTTCTAGCCGGAAAAAGCTAGTTTTTGATGGTTGCAATCGCTTTGAGGCCAAAAGGGTTGAACATTTGAAGTTCAAAAGGACCTTCACGAAAAGTGATACAGACTCGGTCCCACATGTTCAGTTTGAGATTTTATGTAACATCTGCACAAAGGTTGTTCTATCTCGTACTGGATTTGCAGCTCTTTTAAGATTACATGAAAATCTGCAGTCTAATGTCGGCTATGTGTATGACCTCGACCGACCTGCAGAGTAATTATGCCAGTTTTGTGAAAAAAAAAAAAATCCAAGTCAGTTGCCGAGCTGAAGTGGCACATGAGAGTATGAGGAGAAAGTCACATTTAGGACTCTCCAAAAGCCTTTGGCGTGTCACATATATAAGAAGGGTTTGGCACCTCGAAGGCGGTAAATGGTTAGCAAGCTTGCCTCGCTAGAACAATTACGACTGAGTAGTGAGTCCGATCCTTACTGAGTGACCCTACTTTCGGCATTGGACTACATCTAAACTATGTTTGGAAAATCACTATAAAAAGGGTATGCAAGAGTGAAGCTTATTTACAAAGTCATCTGCCGTTTCATAGCCGCTCAGTTCGACGTTGAAGAGATGGCCTTTCATCTGTAAAAAAAATGTGAGTGGGTGGTACTTACTTAAGACAGTAGGGCATTAGATGATTTTACCCTATTCCCACCTGTAGAAATGAATTCAGCCGGATGACGTATATATGACGTACTAAAGAGATAGTGTACATTGAAAATATAGCCAACACTAATAGGACGCGGTTAGTATTACTAACACTGACAGCAGAACAACTGTTGGAAATTGAGTGGGCCAGAAAGACTGCGAACTTTATCTCCTAGGTAGCGACTGCATCGCATTTTTAACTGGTAGCATTAGCAGGAGTTTATCAGGAACATTTGAGCTCCAGGCAGATATCAGACACACAAATGCGGTCACCCAGAGGTGAAAATGTGAACGGGGCCGGCGGCAGTGACTGGAAGGACAGTAACTACTCAATGAAGAGAAACACTGCACACTTTTTTGTTATACTCAAAACGTTCCGGCGATTATATTTTCCAGCCTTCTTCTAGGCTTTATCGTCGTAATCGATAATCGTTTCGGAATTTTGAACCAGGGTTACTATTCTGTTTTCCATGTTTGGAGAAATTTTCAAATCATTTAATACAAACCAGTTTTATATTCACCTTAGTCAGTTTCTATATATATATATATATATTTTTTTTTTTTTTCAACAATTATCCGTCTCCCTTTAGAGATGAAATTTATGTTTTGTTTTTTTTCTCTATGGTCTTTGATTTGATTTGAACGAATCTGATCTTCAAAATCCTCGGAAATTACTCGTTTTTTAGGTAACCACCAACTCCAGCAATCATTATGGGGGGGGGGGGAACCATAGTGCGAATTCTGATTTCTCGGCTGGAAGAAGAAAAAAAACAAAAACAAACAACAAAAACTGGAAACAAAAACAAACAACAAAACAAAACAAACAACAAAACAAAACAAACAACAAAACAAAACAAACAACAAAACAAAACAAACAACAAAACAAAACAAACAACAAAACAAAACAAACAACAAAACAAAACAAACAACAAAACAAAACAAACAACAAAACAAAACAAACAACAAAACAAAACAAACGAGTAATTTATGACTTGAAAACCAGATTTGTTCAAAACACAAAAAACAGCATACGAAAATAGAACCCTTACAAACAATTATCAGCAACCGAATTTTTGTCTTCATAATTTTTGTTTAATGCAAATCGACGATTTACTCACGCGTTCAATACAACCAAATCAAGCTCAGAACACGGCCGACAACTCCTTAAAAACGAACAATTTCCAACGTTTAAACACATCAAAAACCATTGGGAAAACAGATTTCACTTCTAAAAGGGAGACGATGGAGACAAATCTTAGCATATTAAGATTCTGTGGTTTCTCCCCCTGAGAATTTCTAGGGTTCGGTAATTAAAAAACGAGTAATATGCGACGGTTCTGAGGGTCAGATTCGTTCAAAAACATCAATTTGACCTCTAAACGGGAGCGGGTGTAATAGTAAAAAAAAAAAAAAAAAAAAAAATTACCACCGCTTCTTCCACTGAACCAGATTATGTTACTTTTCTGCGCCATCAGACAGAGATTAAACTCTCAAATGCCAGGGAAGTATGTTTTAACGCTTTACTCCACAATTAGGATGGTAAAATACAACACACTGTATAACTTTACATTATATCTTTTTTCATGTATGGTTTGCTTAAGGTGTATTAAATACCTGACTCACCCTCACACACTATATATATATATATATATATAAACGCCAAACTTTATTATTTTAGTGGATACTCGTATTTGAAATAAACACTATTTTTACTTTAAACAGTGTTAAAGCTCGCCGTATCAAACAGTGGCTTCCCGTACAAAAGGGCGACACACGTTCAATCCCTGCTAAGAGTATATTTTCTTTAAGATTTCTCAATTGCAGTTTGATAGACGTAATACACACTGTTTCAAGTAAAAATGAGACGTCTACTTCAAATATGAGTATCAACTAAAATAACGTTTGAAGTAATAAAAATGTCGGATTAATTATATAATCCGTTGGCATATAATCCAGGTGAATCCTAATATAAATTTTAAAATTGATCCACAAAAAGAGCTCAATGAATTTATTATAACTGAGCATATAAATTACAGAATAGAAATCCAAATTTACCTCATTCGAATAGCTATTTGAACTATCAAGATCTATATTATTGGCATTGTCAGCACAGAAGTGTGAAGTTATAAAATAGGAACTGAAAAAGGAAAGGAAAAAGGGGGAAAAAAAAAACAGAAAAAGGAAGAAAAAAAACAGAGAAAAAGGAAATCAAGTGGGAGGCAGCCGATGAAAAAAAAATAGACATTCAGTTAAACCAACTCCCAGTATCATTGGATGGGAAGTGAAAGTGTTTAGCTCAAGAGAGTTAATATAATCTTAAAAAAAAAAAAAAAAAACAAACGTATCGTTATTTCTACTCCATTTCAATACTACCTGATAACCTTCCACTAACTTACAATTTTTTGTCGTTAATTTATTTTGCTTTAAAATTGTATGTTAAATTACTTTCTATTTCTTCCTTATGTTTTATCTTCATAGATTTTATTAATATTTTTATCTTCATAATTGTTATTTTTTACCATTATTATTTTTTTACCTTCATTACTTTTCCTATTACTTTATCTATTATTATTATTATTTGTTTTATTACTCTTAATTTTTATTTTTTTATTATTTTATTTATTATATTCATTATTATTTGTATTATATATTTTTTAATTTTAAATGTTACCGTTTTACATACATTGTCTTAATATTTTTTAAATTCTTAAATTTTAAATATTTTAAAGTAATTTCTCTTTATATAAACTACCTATTTATGGTTATTATTTTTCTTATTTTTTGCTAGCATAGATTTGAATTTTTTTTCTCATAAAAAGGAGAAAAAATATTTTTTGTTCTTTTGTTTATAACTAATATTTCCTATTTTAATTTTTATAATAGTTTGAACTCGTGTCTTTAATTTAGTGATTTTTCTTTTCAACCTGACTTGGGATGTTAATATTTTAAAATCTAGGTCAACGTTATATTAACTGTCTCTGAGTCAGACACTTCCCCTCCCATGATATTGGGAGTTGGTTTAACTGAATGTCTATTATGTTTTTTTATGGACTGCCTCCCGCTTCCTCTATTTTCTTTCTCGCTTTTATTTGTTAAATGTTAAGCTCCTATTTATTCCTTCACACTTCTGAGTTGACAATGCCAACAATATACGTTTTGTTGGTAGAAATAGTTATTCAAATGAGGTAAATTTGGATTTCTATTCTATGTGTATATATATATATATATATATATATATATATATATATATATATATATATATATATATATATATACACACACCTCCTTTAAGAGTGAACAGAATGGGTCTGCTTACGAAACTCTGGAGTTTGAAAGCTGAAATTAAAATCAATCAGCTAAGTGACAACTTTTACTCATTAATTATATATTATAAATAAATCAATTTCTAAAGAAGTAGTGAATTACTCCTACAGTAAACTGACCAGATATTAGCTTTCCCTAATCTATGGTGTGAAGGATTTCACTTAAAGATTCTATTCAATCTTGCTTGATTGTCGATGCTCTTCGCGGACCAGCCGGTCTAAAGGACGTTGGATCTAACAATGGTTTCTCCTGCCTAGAGGAACGTAGGTTAGAATACTGCCTCTGGACATTTTTTTTAAAATTAGGTTTCTCGAATAGTCAAATCGGCAGACGAGAAATAAATATCCTGCTTAAAAAAATAAACAGGGCGTCTACTCGTATATGGCTATTCACTAAAAATATCGTTTAAGTAAAATATACAGGATGTATCAAAAATACTTTTACAAAAGTTGTGGGTTGCTCACACTAAACAAGTACAAATGTCCATATAAACATACATTCGCAAATACTTCGTTTTTAATTTAAGTTTGAAGAAAGTTTACAGTAGGTGGCGCTGTGTTGCCATGTAGACTAGCTTACATTTGTCATTCATGTACATTTGTGGCTAGTCTGCCTTCAACGTTTAGCGTGTGTAGTAATGAGTTAACTGAAAAGTGTCGAGTTTAACAATGGCGTGGTATTTATATCATGAATTTTTGTATAACATCACTCAGCTAAGTGACAAACTTTTACTCTTACTAATATATTAAAAAAGAAAATTTATTCCTTTAAAAATTGATTCCTTTATTTTGCCTGAAGAAGGTCACGAGATCGGAAACGCGTGTAGCAAAAATATGAAGAATAAAATATAATATATACACTACAACAAATCCACATTATAACCAAAAGCGCTTGAGGTTTCTCTCTTTTTAAAATATACATTTTTCTCTCGTTGGAACAATTATAACCTTTTCCATATATATATATATATAAGGCTTTCTGTGTTCTGGCCAGGTAAACGTTAATTACATTGTATATAAGCAAGCATATTTACTCAAATTTAACATCATTAATTTGTAATCCGACATTTTTATTTTAATGGTTATTTTTCAGTGGATACTCGTATTTGAAATAGAGGCCTCATTTTTCTTTTTAGTTCAAACAGTGGCTACTACGCCTATCATCCTGCGTATTCGAGAAATCTTAAAGAGAATTCGGTAGGAATGTGTCCTAAAGAGTGGGTGTGATTCCTTGAAATTTAGAATAGATACTATTATTAATGCTCTATCTCTTGATATCAAGCACTATTATTAAAAAGACTACTTGCCTTAAAAAAGAAATCTCCCAGAATTCATCTGGCCAACAGTTTTCTTTTTCTCTTTTTTTTGATATAGAATTTATGGCAATTATTTGGGGAAACTCAGTCTGAGTAAAAAGTAATAAGAGATTTAATTATCTTTTTGTTTATAGGTTATACTGTAGAAAGCCATGATCACGGACATCCTAAAATGGATAGAGCATGAATATGTACTCACTGGTTTCTCTCCACAATTGTGGTATACAAGTAACAAAACTATGATCTGATCCAAAAATATTGAGACTGGTTCTCTAAAAAAAAAAAAAAAAAAAAAAAAAACTATAACAGATATCAGTTCAGAATTTAATCTCCTTCGAAGTAGTCCCCTTCTAAAGCCACACCCTTTATCCAACGTAGTTACCATTGATGAAATGGAACTGTCTTTGGGATAGCGAACAACTGCCTCGTCGTATTCTCTTGGATTTCCTTGACGCCTTAAAATCTTGTTCCTTTCAAGATGGATTTGATTTTTAGAAAGAGGGAAAGTCGCAAAGGAAGAAATCTGGGGAATATGGTGGTTGTCGGATCTGGGGAATGATGTACTGTTGCTGCGTTGAGTCGACAGGTGATTTGTCATGAAGGAGTTGCCACTCACCGGACACATGCAATTCTGTCCTTACTCGATGAACACCGCAACACGTCACGGTAGTACTCCTTGTTTACTGTATGAGTAGATGGATCATGTCGATCATTTGAATTTTTTGTTCATCCTTCAACACACTCTCTCACACGTCTATATGAATATGGAAAGCATTAAAAAGATTTAATGCTTGCCATATTAATATAGACGTACAACTGTTTTAATTCAAAACAGTTGTTTGCATTTCACAAGAAGCCCTGACTACTAAGGCGATCAACGGACAAGATTGCCACAAAAATATGTGGAAAAAAAAAAGATTGAAATGGGAACAAGCAGCCGCATCATGAAATACATAAAAAGGTAAAAGAATGAGAAAAATGTAGAAAATTCAGTCGGGCCTCTTATAACAAGGACAGGTTTATATTTGGAGCACAACATGGTTATCAAATAAACATTGTCTTGAAGACAACTCTATCCAGTGACGTCAACATTATCAAAGGACAAAAGAAATGACCAAGTGAATTTATTAACCAAATAATGAAATAAAGATGAGGAGATAGAAATTCGAGGCTTTTTATCTTTGTGAATAACAAAGAAAGAATATTTTTTTTTTGCTTTTGCGACTATTTATATAATTAAACGAATCTTCTAGTCCGAAATAAGTGAAGATCCAGGTTTATAAGAGTAGATGGAAATTGCAGACCCCACAAATGCTTCATATCTCTATTTACATGAATATTAATAGGATCAGATAGATTTGCCTATTATTCGGTTTACGTTTCTCCCCGATCTTTTGAACATGAATAAAGGTTTCTCCCTAGTTTCCTGTTTAGGTTTCTTCCAAAACCTTTTCCTTC
>CAHIKZ030001181.1:177500-387500 GCA_903632075.3 Acanthosepion pharaonis
TCCGTATTCGAGAAATCTTCATAAAGAATATGTGTTTAGGGATCAGACCTGCGACTCCCCTTTGTAGGTGAAACTGCCGTTAGATCTAGGGTGTTTTACTAATCAACTACAGAGAGCATCATAGGCTGTATCTTCCTTTTAAGAGCGGCGCAGTTTCGATCCCTGTCGGAGATCGGTGTCTGTATGGAGTATACATTTAGTATATATTGATCAGTCTATAAAGCCTTTTTGGACCACTAAACTTTCGCTGTCTATAAGATTAAATATAGAAACCATGGTTCTCAAGATACGTCCTTCTGGTGGTATCTCCTCGGTGTACAAGTAAGGACACTGGCACGGATATGATCTGATGCCCGCAGCAAAATTATATATATATATATATATATATATATATAAATAAACAGGAGACAAATGTATATCTACTGCTCATCTCGACTCGTTACTTCATAATAACTGTACATTTTGAGCTTTTGTAGATCGACTTCATGTCTGTAACAATAACACATCATATTCAGTGTAATGCTTTTGTTTTTTTTAGAGACTTTTTTTTTCAGGGTATGTTGACCTGTAAATACGATCATTGCATATATATATATATATATATATATATAATAAAAAGGCTTAAACACTAAAATATTTTTATTTCCGGAGTTGTTTTATCCGTTTCCTTTTTGAATTTGCAGGTCTGATGAATTGGATCGTATTTACGATTCCAATGGAATAAATTATGACCATGGAATATTAGTGTTTAAGCCTTTTTATTATATCCTTACTCTGTCCTGGACATTGTGTTCTACCTGGATTCTATCCTCTTGGAATTTTTATTCAAAAAATATACATGTATGTGTATGCATATAAATTTTGCATATGTATGCGTATATTTACTACTAATATTAGCTAGCTATATATATATTATATATATATGCCTTTTTTAAACAAAGTTCTAAGCAAATAAATTGCCGAACATCATGTAGCGACTCATGAAACGCAGATGTACAAACTGCCTTTTTTTTCCTCTCCTTCCACAGGCACCCACCACCCCGCTACACATACTCCACGCTACTGACACCTGTTCACATATTTTGCATGTGTTTTGTCGAATAGCTCACATATTTTTCTGATAAACTACACATTTCATGACGGCGTAGAGAATTGTCCATTTAGACGAGTGAAAACTTGGTGTCGGCACCGAAAGGTGGAGATAGCGTTTATGGGAGGAGGAGACGATGCGCACGGAAGTTTCCGAAGACCTGTATATTTTGCGTCGTTAGCAAATAGAACTTGGCTTAATGCAGTAGAAGTCCCCTTCATAGAGTTGTGCGGCCACATGAATTGATAATATAAAAATGTATACGCACAGATGTGTTTTTGTGCTATTTGCATTGGGCCGTTTTTTCGGAGAGTGGATTCTGCGTGCCGAGTTCGAATTCTGGCAGAGTTAGGTTCATTAACCTCGTACCAATGCCAACGAAAAAGGCATGAAGATTTCTCTTACAGTCTAAATATTAAATATCAAACTGGACTCTTGCCTCGTGAGGCAACCAGTCTAAGAGAATGAAAATCTAGTCTGAAGAGGGTTGTACCTCTAAGTTATTTTTTCCTAGACAAACCCACAGCTGTAGTACATGAGTTGCCCAGACGACCCTATTATTTCAACCCGGTTAAAGTTTTTCCCCCTCCCCACTACTTCCGGCTTTCGAAAGTTGTTGAGCTCTGTATAGTTGATTTGCTGAACAAACCACCTGAAAAGACCGTAGAGGTCGAAACCGCGGTAGTGTGCTCTGGTCAGCTTTGATCCTTTTTAAATATTAAACAGTTCTGCAAGTCTGGTTTTCCGATTTTGCATTGAGCACTTTTAATACGTTCAGTTTAAAAAAAAATATTACTATTTGTGTTACTCTGGCATTCATGTATGCATATATATATATATATATATATATATATATATATATAAATGAAAAAAATTAAAGTGTCACAAGACCTCATTAGAAAAAATATTCAGCGAGTATTGAAGTCCTCAGCAATTGCTTTCGTACATATGACCTTGTGTTTGTATTTATCGCTCATGGCCTCCTGAATGGACACAGCACATAGAAAAAGAAAGAATGAGAGTCAGTATATATTAAGAGCTAGAAAGGAGAGGAAATTGTGGAGAGCCATAATCGCCAACATCCTGAATGGACACAGCACATAGAAAAAAAAGAATGAGAGTCAGTATATATTAAGAGCTAGAAAGGAGAGGAAATTGTGGAGAGCCATAATCGTGAAACATCCTGAATGGACACAGCACATAGAAAAAGAAAGAATGAGAGTCAGTATATATTAAGAGCTAGAAAGGAGAGGAAATTGTGGAGAGCCATAATCGCCAACATCCTGAATGGACACAGCACATAGAAAAAGAAAGAATGAGAGTCAGTATATATTAAGAGCTAGAAAGGAGAGGAAATTGTGGAGAGCCATAATCGCCAACATCCTGAATGGACACAGCAGTATATAAAAAAAGAAAGAATGAGAGCAGTATATATTAAAGAAAGAGAGAAAAAAGAGGAAAGTGGAGAGCCATCGCCAACATCCTGAATGGACACAGCACATAGAAAAAAAGAAAGAATGAGAGTCAGTATATATTAAGAGCTAGAAAGGAGAGGAAATTGTGGAGAGCCATAATCGCCAACATCCTGAATGGACACAGCACATAGAAAAAGAAAGAATGAGAGTCAGTATATATTAAGAGCTAGAAAGGAGAGGAAATTGTGGAGAGCCATAATGTAACATCCTGAATCCTGAATGGACACAGCACATAGAAAAAAAGAATGAGAGTCAGTATATATTAAGAGCTAGAAAAAGGAGAGGAAATTGTGGAGGAGAGCCATAATCGCCAACATCCTGAATGGACACAGCACATAGAAAAAGAAAGAATGAGAGTCAGTATATATTAAGAGCTAGAAAGGAGAGGAAATTGTGGAGAGCCATAATCGCCAACATCCTGAATGGACACAGCACATAGAAAAAGAAAGAATGAGAGTCAGTATATATTAAGAGCTAGAAAAGAGAGGAAATTGTGGAGAGCCATAATCGCCAACATCCTGAATGGACACAGCACATAGAAAAAGAAAGAATGAGAGTCAGTATATATTAAGAGCTAGAAAGGAGAGGAAATTGTGGAGAGCCATAATCGTCAACATCCTGAATGGACACAGCACATAGAAAAAGAAAAGAATGGACACAGCACAGAAAAAAAAGAAAGAACTGAGAGTATTAAGAGTATATATTAAGAGCTAGAAAGGAGAGGAAATTATGGAGAGCCATAATCGCCAACATCCTGAATGGACACAGCACATAGAAAAAGAAAGAATGAGAGTCAGTATATATTAAGAGCTAGAAAGGAGAGGAAATTGTGGAGAGCCATAATCGCCAACATCCTGAATGGACACAGCACATAGAAAAAAAGAAAGAATGAGAGTCAGTATATATTAAGAGCTAGAAAAGGAGAGGAAATTGTGGAGAGCCATAATCGCCAACATCCTGAATGGACACAGCACATAGAAAAAAAAGAATGAGAGTCAGTATATATTAAGAGCTAGAAAGGAGAGGAAATTGTGGAGAGCCATAATCGCCAACATCCTGAATGGACACAGCACATAGAAAAACAAAGAAAAATATAAAGAATGAGAGAAAGTATATATTAAGAGCTAGAAAGGAGAGGAAATTGTGGAGAGCCATAATCGCCAACATCCTGAATGGACACAGCACATAGAAAAAGAAAGAATGAGAGTATATATTAAGAGCTAGAAAGGAGAGGAAATTGTGGGAGAGCCATAAATCCAACATCCTGAATGGACACACATAGAAAAAAGAAAGAATGAGAGTCAGTATATTAAGAGCTAGAAGGAGCACATAGAAAAAGAAAAATTGTCAGGAGAGCCTAGAAAGGAGAGGCCAACATCCTGAATGGACATCCTGAATGGCACACAGAGAAAAAGAAAGAATGAGAGTCAGTATATATTAAGAGCTAGAAAGGAGAGGAAATTGTGGAGAGCCATAATCGCCAACATCCTGAATGGACACAGCACATAGAAAAAGAAAGAATGAGAGTCAGTATATATTAAGAGCTAGAAAGGAGAGGAAATTGTGGAGAGCCATAATCGCCAACATCCTGAATGGACACAGCACATAGAAAAAGAAAGAATGAGAGTCAGTATATATTAAGAGCTAGAAATGAGAGGAAATTGTGGAGAGCCATAATCGCCAACATCCTGAAGGGACACAGCACATAGAAAAATAAAAAGAATGAAAGTCAGTATATATTAAGAGCTAGAAATGAGAGGAAATTGTGGAGAGCCATAATCACCAACATCCTGAATGGACACAGCACATCGCCAACATCCTGAAAAGAAAGAAAAGAGAGTCAGTATATATTAAGAGCTAGAAAGGAGAGGAAATTGTGGAGAGCCATAATCGTCAACATCCTGAATGGACACAGCACATAGAAAAAAAAAGAAAAGAATGAGAAAGTGGAGAGCCATAATATATTGAAGAGCTAGAAAAGAAAGGAGAGGAAATTGTGGAGAGCCATAATCGCCAACATCCTGAATGGACACAGCACATAGAAAAAAAGAAAGAATGAGAGTCAGTATATATTAAGAGCTAGAAAGGAGAGGAAATTGTGGAGAGCCATAATCGCCAACATCCTGAATGGACACAGCACATAGAAAAAGAAAGAATGAGAGTCAGTATATATTAAGAGCTAGAAAGGAGAGGAAATTGTGGAGAGCCATAATCGTCAACATCCTGAATGGACACAGCACATAGAAAAAGAAAGAATGAGAGTCAGTATATATTAAGAGCTAGAAAGGAGAGGAAATTGTGGAGAGCCATAATCGTCAACATCCTGAATGGACACAGCACATAAGAAAAAGAAAGAATGAGAGTCAGTATATATTAAGAGCTAGAAAGGAGAGGAAATTGTGGAGAGCCATAATCGTCAACATCCTGAATGGACACAGCACATAGAAAAAGAAAGAATGAGTGTGAGTATATATTAAGATATTAAGCCATAAGCCAACATCCTGAATGGGAGAAATAGAAAAAAAGAAAGAATGAGAGAGTATATATTAATTGTGGAGAGCCATAATCGCCAACATCCTGAATGGACACAGCACATAGAAAAAAGAAAGAATGAGAGTCAGTATATATATTAAGAGCTAGAAAGGAGAGGAAATTGTGGAGAGCCATAATCGCCAACATCCTGAATGGACACAGCACATAGAAAAAGAAAGAATGAGAGTCAGTATATATTAAGAGCTAGAAAGGAGAGGAAATTGTGGAGAGCCATAATCGCCAACATCCTGAATGGACACAGCACATAGAAAAAGAAAGAATGAGAGTCAGTATATATTAAGAGCTAGAAAGGAGAGGAAATTGTGGAGAGCCATAATCGCCAACATCCTGAATGGACACAGCACATAGAAAAAGAAATGCTAGAAAGGAGAGGAAATTGTGGAGAGCCATAATCGCCGACATTCTTAATGGACACAGCACATAGAAAAAGAAAGAATGAGAGTCAGTATATATTAAGAGCTAGAAAGGAGAGGAAATTGTGGAGAGCCATAATCGTCAACATCCTGAATGGACACAGCATAGAAAAGAAAGAATGAGAGAAAAAGAAAAAGAATGAGAGTCAGTGAATATATAGAAAAAGAAAGAATGAGAGTCAGTATATATTAAGAGCTAGAAAGGAGAGGAAATTGTGGAGAGCCATAATCGTCAACATCCTGAATGGACACAGCACATAGAAAAAGAAAGAATGAGAGTCAGTATATATTAAGAGCTAGAAAGGAGAGGAAATTGTGGAGAGCCATAATCGCCAACATCCTGAATGGACACAGCACATAGAAAAAAGAAAGAATGAGAGTCAGTATATATTAAGAGCTAGAAAGGAGAGGAAATTGTGGAGAGCCATAATCGCCAACATCCTGAATGGACACAGCACACAAAGAAAAAGAAAGAATGAGAGAAATTGTGGAGAGCCATAATATATTAAGAGCTAGAAAAGGAGAGGAAATTGAAATTGGAGAGCCATAATCGTCAACATCCTGAATGGACACAGCACATAGAAAAAAGAAAGAATGAGAGTCAGTATATATTAAGAGCTAGAAAGGAGAGGAAAGTATACATCCTAATGGACACAGCTAGAAAAGAAAGAATGAGGAAATTTAGAAAGGAGAGGAAATTGTGGAGAGCCATAATCGCCAACATCCTGAATGGACACAGCACATAGAAAAAAAGAAAGAATGAGAGTCAGTATATAAGAGCTAGAAAAAGGAGAGGAAATTGAAATTGGAGAGAGCAACATCCTGAATGGACACAGCACATAGAAAAGAAAAAGAATGAGAGTCAGTATAATTAAGAGCTAGAAAGGAGAGGAAATTGTGGAGAGCCATAATCGCCAAAAATGGACACAGCAATAGAAAAAAGAAAGAATGAGAGCAGTATATATTAAGAGCTAGAAAGGAGAGGAAATTGTGGAGAGCCATAATCGCCAACATCCTGAATGGACACAGCACATAGAAAAAGAAAGAATGACAGTCAGTATATATTAAGAGCTAGAAAAGAGAGGAAATTGTGGAGAGCCATAATCGCCAACGTCCTGAATGGACACCGCACATAGAAAAAGAAAGAATGACAGTCAGTATATATTAAGAGCTAGAAATGAGAGGAAATTGTGGAGAGCCATTATGGCCAACGTCCTGAATGAACACAGGACATAAAAAGAAGGAATGAAAGATAGTACATATTAAGAGCTAGAAAGGAGAGGAAATTGTGGAGAGTCATATTCGTCAACGTCCTGAATGTACACAGCACATAAAAAAAGAAAGAATGATAGTATATATTGAGAGGTAGAATGGAGAGGAAATTGTGGAGAGCCATAATCGTCAACATCCTGAATGGACACAGCACATAAAAAAAAAGAAAGAATGAGAGTCAGTATATATTAAGAGCTAGAAAGGAGAGGAAATTGTGGAGAGCCATAATCGCCAACATCCTGAATGGACACAGCACATAAAAAAAAGAAAGAATGAGAGTCAGTATATATTAAGAGCTAGAAAGGAGAGGAAATTGTGGAGAGCCATAATCGCCAACATCCTGAATGGACACAGCACATAGAAAAAAGAAAGAATGAGAGTCAGTATATATTAAGAGCTAGAAAAAGGAAAGAATCGCCAACATCCTGAATGGACACAGCATATAGAAAAAGAAAGAATGAAGAGCTAAGAGAAAGGAGAGGAAATTGTGGAGAGCCATAATCGCCAACATCCTGAATGGACACAGCACATAGAAAAAAGAAAGAATGAGAGTCAGTATATATTAAGAGCTAGAAAGGAGAGGAAATTGTGGAGAGCCATAATCGCCAACATCCTGAATGGACACAGCACATAGAAAAGAAAAAAAGAAAGAATGAGAGTATATATATTAAGAGCTAGAAAGGAGAGGAAATTGTGGAGACCCATAATCGCCAACATCCTGAATGGACACAGCACATAGAAAAAGAAAGAATGAGAGTCAGTATATATTAAGAGCTAGAAAGGAGAGGAAATTGTGGAGAGCCATAATCGCCAACATCCTGAATGGACACAGCACATAGAAAAAAAAGAAAAGAATGAGAAGTCAGTATATATTGAAAGAGAAAAAAGAAAGAAGAGGAAATTGTGGAAAGCCAGGAAATGTGGAGAGCCAACATCCTGAATGGACACAGCACATAGAAAAAGAAAGAATGAGAGTCAGTATATATTAAGAGCTAGAAAGGAGAGGAAATTGTGGAGAGCCATAATCGCCAACATCCTGAATGGACACAGCACATAGAAAAAGAAAGAATGAGAGTCAGTATATATTAAGAGCTAGAAAGGAGAGGAAATTGTGGAGAGCCATAATCGCCAACATCCTGAATGGACACAGCACATAGATCCTGAAAAGAATGAGAGTCAGTATATATTAAGAGCTAGAAAGGAGAGGAAATTGTGGAGAGCCATAATCGCCAACATCCTGAATGGACACAGCACATAGAAAAAAAGAAAGAATGAGAGTCAGTATATATTAAGAGCTAGAAAGGAGAGGAAATTGAGGCCATGGATCGTCAACATCCTGAATGGACACAGCACATAGAAAAAGAAAGAATGAGAGTCAGTATATATTAAGAGCTAGAAAAGGAGGAAATTGTGGAGAGCCATAATCGTCAACATCCTGAATGGACACAGCAATGAAAAAGAAAGAACATAGTATATAAAAAGAAAAGAATGGAGCCATAATCGCAACATCCTGAATCAGTAGAAAAAGAAATATATTAAGAGCTAGAAAGGAGAGGAAATTGTGGAGAGCCATAATCGCCAACATCCTGAATGGACACAGCACATAGAAAAAAGAAAGAATGAGAGTCAGTATATATTAAGAGCTAGAAAGGAGAGGAAATTGTGGAGAGCCATAATCGCCAACATCCTGAATGGACACAGCACATAGAAAAAAAGAAAGAATGAGAGTCAGTATATATTAAGAGCTAGAAAGGAGAGGAAATTGTGGAGAGCCATAATCGTCAACATCCTGAATGGACACAGCACATAGAAAAAAGAAAGAATGAGAGTAGAAAGGAGAGGAAAGTATATATTAAGAGCTAGAAAAAAGGAGAGGAAATTGTGGAGAGCCATAAGAGCCAACATCCTGAATGGACACAGCACATAGAAAAAGAAAGAATGAGAGTCAGTATATATTAAGAGCTAGAAAGGAGAGGAAATTGTGGAGAGCCATAATCGCCAACATCCTGAATGGACACAGCACAAAGAAAGAATGAAAAAAGAAAGAATGAGAGTCAGTATATATTAAGAGCTAGAAAGGAGAGGAAATTGTGGAGAGCCATAATCGCCAACATTCTTAATGGACACAGCACATAGAAAAAAGAAAGAATGAGAGTCAGTATATATTAAGAGCTAGAAAAGGAGAGGAAATATAATCGCCAACATCCTGAATGGACACAGCACATAGAAAAAAGAAAGAATGAGAGGAAAAGAGCTAGAAAGGAGAGGAAATTGTGGAGAGCCATAATCGCCGACATCCTGAATGGACACAGCACATAGAAAAAGAAAGAATGAGAGTCAGTATATATTAAGAGCTAGAAAGGAGAGGAAATTGTGGAGAGCCATAATCGTCGACATTCTTAATGGACTCAGCACATAGAAAAAGAAATGCTAGAAAGGAGAGGAAATAGTGGAGAGCCATAATCGCCGACATTCTTAATGGACTCAGCACATAGAAAAAGAAAGAATGAGAGTCAGTATATATTAAGAGCTAGAAAGGAGAGGAAATTGTGGAGAGCCATAATCGCCAACATCCTGAATGGACACAGCACATAGAAAAAGAAAGAATGAGAGTCAGTATATATTAAGAGCTAGAAAGGAGAGGAAATTGTGGAGAGCCATAATCGCCAACATCCTGAATGGACACAGCACATAGAAAAAGAAAGAATGACAGTCAGTATATATTAAAAGCTAGAAAGGAGAGGAAATTGTGGAGAGCCATATTCGTCAACGTCCTGAATGGACACAGTACATAGAAAAAGAAAGATTTAGTGCCAGTATATATTAAGAGCTAGAAAGGAGAAAGGAGAGGAACATCCTGAATGGACAGCACATAATCGTCCAACATCCTGAATGGAGACAGCAACATCCTGAATGGACAAAAGAAAAAGAAAGAATGAGAGTCAGTATATATAAGGAGCTAGAAATGAGAGGAAATTGTGGAGAGCCATAATCGCCAACATCCTGAAGGGACACAGCACATAGAAAAATAAAAAGAATGAAAGTCAGTATATATTAAGAGCTAGAAATGAGAGGAAATTGTGGAGAGCCATAATCACCAACATCCTGAATGGACACAGCACATAGAAAAAGAAAGAATGAGAGTCAGTATATATTAAGAGCTAGAAATGAGAGGAAATTGTGGAGAGCCATAATCGCCAACATCCTGAATGGACACAGCACATAGAAAAAGAAAGAATGAGAGTCAGTATATATTAAGAGCTAGAAAGGAGAGGAAATTGTGGAGAGCCATAATCGCCAACATCCTGAATGGACACAGCACATAAAAAAAAGAAAGAATGAGAGAAAGGAGAGGTATATATTAAGAGCTGAAGAAAGGAAGAGGAAATTGTGGAGAGCCATAAGCCATAATCGCCAACATCCTGAATGGACACAGCACATAGAAAAAAGAAAGAATGAGAGTCAGTATATATTAAGAGCTAGAAAGGAGAGGAAATTGTGGAGAGCCATAATCGCCAACATCCTGAATGGACACAGCAGAAAAAAAGAAAGAAAAGCACAGTATAAAGAAGAAAGGAGAGGAAATTGTGGAGAGCCATAATCGCCAACATCCTGAATGGTATATAGAAAAGAAAGAATGAGAGAAATATTAAGAGGAAGGAGAGGTGGAGAGCCATAATCGCCAACATCCTGAATGGACACAGCACATAGAAAAAGAAAGAATGAGAGTCAGTATATATTAAGAGCTAGAAAGGAGAGGAAGTTGTGGAGAGCCATAATCGCCAACATCCTGAATGGACACAGCACATAGAAAAAGAAAGAATGAGAGTCAGTATATATTAAGAGCTAGAAAGGAGAGGAAGTTGTGGAGAGCCATAATCGCCAACATCCTGAATGGACACAGCACATAGAAAAAGAAAGAATGAGAGTCAGTATATATTAAGAGCTAGAAAGGAGAGGAAATTGTGGAGAGCCATAATCGTCAACATCCTGAATGGACACAGCACACATAAGAAGAAAGGAAGAAATGGAGAGAGCCAACAGAATGGACACAGCACATAGAAAAGAAAGAATGAGTATATATTAAGAGCTAGAAAGGAGAGGAAATTGTGGAGAGCCATAATCGCCAACATCCTGAATGGACACAGCACATAGAAAAAGAAAGAATGAGAGTCAGTATATATTAAGAGCTAGAAAGGAGAGGAAATTGTGGAGAGCCATAATCGCCAACATCCTGAATGGACACAGCACATAGAAAAAAGAAAGAATGAGAGTCAGTATATATTAAGAGCTAGAAAGGAGAGGAAATTGTGGAGAGCCATAATCGTCAACATCCTGAATGGACACAGCACTTAGAAAAAGAAAGAATGAGTGTCAGTATATATAAAGAGCTAGAAAAGAGGAAATTGTGGAGAGCCATAATCGCCAACATCCTGAATGGAGAGCCAGTATATATTAAGAGCTAGAAAGGAGAGGAAATTGTGGAGAGCCATAATCGCCAACATCCTGAATGGACACAGCACATAGAAAAAAAGAAAGAATGAGAGTCAGTATATATTAAGAGCTAGAAAGGAGAGGAAATTGTGGAGAGCCATAATCGCCAACATCCTGAATGGACACAGCACATAGAAAAAAGAAAGAATGAAGTCAGTATATATTAAGAGCTAGAAAGGAGAGGAAATTGTGGAGAGCCATAATCAACATCCTGAATGGACACAGCACATAGAAAAAGAAAGAATGAGAGTCAGTATATATTAAGAGCTAGAAAGGAGAGGAAATTGTGGAGAGCCATAATCGCCAACATCCTGAATGGACACAGCACATAGAAAAAAAAGAAAGAATGAGAGTCAGTATATATTAAGAGCTAGAAAGGAGAGGAAATTGTGGAGAGCCATAATCGCCAACATCCTGAATGGACACAGCACATAGAAAAAAAGAAAGAATGAGAGTCAGTATATATTAAGAGCATCCTGAAAGGAGAGGAAATCAGTGGAGAGCCATAATCGCCAACATCCTGAATGGACACAGCACATAGAAAATAAAGAATGAGAGTCAGTATATATTGAGAGGTAGAAAGGAGAGGAAATTGTGGAGAGCCATAATCGCCAACATCCTGAATGGACACAGCACATAGAAAATAAAGAATGAGAGTCAGTATATATTGAGAGCTAGAAAGGAGAGGAAATTGTGGAGAGCCATAATCGCCAACATCCTGAATGGACACAGCACATAGAAAAAGAAAGAATCAGAGTCAGTATACATTAAGAGCTAGCTAGAGAGGAAATTGTGGAGAGCCATAATCGCCAACATCCTGAATGGACACAGCACATAGAAAAAGAAAGAATGAGAGTCAGTATATATTAAGAGCTAGAAAGGAGTGGAAATTGTGGAGAGCCATAATCGCCAACAACCTGAATGGACACAGCACATAGAAAAAAAAGAAAAGAATGAGAGTCAGTATATATTAAGAGCTAGAAAGGAGAGGAAATTGTGGAGAGCCATAATCGCCAACATCCTGAATGGACACAGCACATAGAAAAAAAAGAAAGAATGAGAGTCAGTATATATTAAGAGCTAGAAAGGAGAGGAAATTGTGGAGAGCCATAATCGCCAACATCCTGAATGGACACAGCACATAGAAAAAGAAAGAATGAGAGTCAGTATATATTAAGAGCTAGAAAGGAGAGGAAATTGTGGAGAGAGAGCCATAATCGCACAACATCCTGAAATGGACACATCCACAGCACATAAAAAAAAGAATGAGAGTCAGTATATATTAAGAGCTAGAAAGGAGAGGAAATTGTGGAGAGCCATAATAGGCAACATCCTGAATGGACACAGCACATAGAAAAAAAAAAAAGAAAGAATGAGAGTCAGTATATATTGAGAGCTAGAAATGAGAGGAAATTGTGGAGAGCCATAATCGCCAACATCCTGAATGGACACAGCACATAGAAAAAGAAAGAATGAGAGTCAGTATATATTAAGAGCTAGAAAGGAGAGGTAATTGTGGAGAGCCATAATCGCCAACATCCTGAATGGACACAGCACACATAGAAAAAGAAAGAATGAGAGTCAGTATATATTAAGAGCTAGAAAGGAGAGGAAATTGTGGAGAGCCATAATCGCCAACATCCTGAATGGACACAGCACATAGAAAAAAGAAAGAATGAGAGTCAGTATATATTAAGAGCTAGAAAGGAGAGGAAATTGTGGAGAGCCATAATCGCCAACATCCTGAATGGACACAGCACATAGAAAAAGAAAGAATGAGAGTCAGTATATATTAAGAGCTAGAAAGGAGAGGAAATTGTGGAGAGCCATAATCGCCAACATCCTGAATGGACACAGCACATAGAAAAAAGAAAAAGAATGAGAGTAGTATATTAAGAGCTAGAAAGGAGAGGAAATTGTGGAGAGCCATAATCGCCAACATCCTGAATGGACACAGCACATAGAAAAAGAAAGAATGAGAGTCAGTATATATTAAGAGCTAGAAAGGAGGAAATTGTGGAGAGCCATAATCGCCAACAATGAATGGACACAGCAACATCCTGAATGGACACAGCACATAGAGAGGAAAAAAAAGAATGAAGAGCACATAGAAAAAAGAAAGTATATATTAAGAGCTAGAAAGGAGAGGAAATTGTGGAGAGCCATAATCGCCAACATCCTGAATGGACACAGCACATAGAAAAAAAGAAAGAATGAGAGTCAGTATATATTAAGAGCTAGAAAGGAGAGGAAATTGTGGAGAGCCATAATCGCCAACATCCTGAATGGACACAGCACATAGAGAAAAAGCCAACATCCTGAAAGAATGAGAGTCAGTATCAGTATATATTAATGGAGCATAGAAAAAGAAAGAATGAGAGAGTATAAAGAGCTAGAAAGGAGAGGAAATTGTGGAGAGCCATAATCGCCAACATCCTGAATGGACACAGCACATAGAAAAAGAAAGAATGAGAGTCAGTATATATTAAGAGCTAGAAAGGAGAGGAAATTGTGGAGAGCCATAATCGCCAACATCCTGAATGGACACAGCACATAGAAAAAGAAAGAATGAGAGTCAGTATATATTAAGAGCTAGAAAGGAGAGGAAATTGTGGAGAGCCATAATCGCCAACATCCTGAATGGACACAGCACATAGAAAAAGAAAGAATGAGAGTCAGTATATATTAAGAGCTAGAAAGGAGAGGAAATTGTGGAGAGCCATAATCGTCAACATCCTGAATGGACACAGCACATAGAAAATAAAGAATGAGAGTCAATATATATTAAGAGCTAGAAAGGAGAAATTGTGGAAGAGAGTCAGTATATATTAAGATAATCCATAATCAACATCCTGAATGGACACAGCACATAGAAAAAGAAAGAATGAGAGTCAGTATATATTAAGAGCTAGAAAGGAGAGGAAATTGTGGAGAGCCATAATCCTGAATGGAACATCCTGAAAAATGGAATGAGCACATAGAGAGGAAAAAAGCCAAAGAATGGACACAGCACATAGAAAAAGAAAGAATGAGAGTATATATTAAGAGCTAGAAAGGAGAGGAAATTGTGGAGAGCCATAATCGCCAACATCCTGAATGGACACAGCACATAGAAAAAAAGAAAGAATGAGAGTCAGTATATATTAAGAGCTAGAAAGGAGAGGAAATTGTGGAGAGCCATAATCGCCAACATCCTGAATGGACACAGCACATAGAAAAAGAAAGAATGAGAGTCAGTATATATTAAGAGCTAGAAAGGAGAGGAAATTGTGGAGAGCCATAATCGCCAACATCCTGAATGGACACACATAGAAATAGAAAAAAGAAAAAGAATGAGAGTCAGTATATAAAAAATTAAGAGCTATTAAGAGCTAGAAAGGAGAGGAAATTGTGGAGAGCCATAATCGCCAACATCCTGAATGGACACAGCACATATAAAAAAAGAAAGAATGAGAGTAGAAAGGAGAGGAAATTGTGGAGTATATGAATTAGAGAAAAGAAAGCTAGCTAGAAAGGAGAGGAAATTGTGGAGAGCCATAATCGCCAACATCCTGAATGGACACAGCACATAGAAAAAGAAAGAATGAGAGTCAGTATATATTAAGAGCTAGAAAAAGGAGAGGAAATTGTGGAGAGCCATAAGAATCATCCAACATCCTGAATGGACACAGCACATAGAAAAAGAAAGAATGAGAGTCAGTATATATTAAGAGCTAGAAAGGAGAGGAAATTGTGGAGAGCCATAATCGCCAACATCCTGAATGGACACAGCACATAGAAAAAAAAGAATCAGAGTCAGTATATAAGAGCTAGAAAGGAGAGGAAGTTGTGGAGAGCCATAATCGCCAACATCCTGAATGGACACAGCACATAGAAAAAGAAAGAATGAGAGTCAGTATATATTAAGAGCTAGAAAGGAGAGGAAATTGTGGAGAGCCATAATCGCCAACGTCCTGAATGGACACAACACATAGAAAAAGAAACAATGAAAGTCAGTATATATTAGGAGCTAAAAAGGAGAGGAAATTGTGGAGAGCCATAATCGCCAACATCCTGAATGACACACACAGAAAAACATAAGAAAAGAAAGAATGAGAGTCAGTATATATTAAGAGCTAGAAAGGAGAGGAAATTGTGGAGAGCCATAATCGCCAACATCCTGAATGGACACAGCACATAGAAAAAGAAAGAATGAGAGTCAGTATATATTAAGAGCTAGAAAGGAGAGGAAATTGTGGAGAGCCATAATCGCCAACATCCTGAATTGACACAGCACACATAAAAAAAGAAAGAATGAGAGTCAGTATATATTAAGAGCTAGAAAAAAGAAAGAATGAGAGGAAATTGTGGAGAGCCATAATCGCCAACATCCTGAATGGACACAGCACATAGAAAAAGAAAGAATGAGAGTCAGTATATATTAAGAGCTAGAAAGGTGAGGAAATTGTGGAGAGCCATAATCGCCAACATCCAGAATGGATACAGCACATAGAAAAAAGAAAGAATGAGAGTCAGTATATATTAAGAGCTAGAAAGGAGAGGAAATTGTGGAGAGCCATAATCGCCAACATCCTGAATGGGACACAGCACATAGAAAAAGAAAGAATGAGAGTCAGTATATATTAAGAGCTAGAAAGGAGAGGAAATTGTGGAGAGCCATAAGCCAGAAAAAGAAAGAATGAGAGTCAGTATATATTAAGAGCCAACATCCTGAATGGACACAACACATGGACACAAAAAAAAAAAAATGAGAGTCAGTATATATTAAGAGCTAGAAAGGAGAGGAAATTGTGGAGAGCCATAATCGCCAACATCCTGAATGGACACAGCACATATAAAAAAGAAAGAATGAGAGTCAGTATATATTAAGAGCTAGAAAGGAGAGGAAATTGTGGAGAGCCATAATCGCCAACATCCTGAATGGACACAGCACATAAAAAAAAAAAAAAGAAAGAATGAGAGTCAGTATATATTAAGAGCTAGAAAGGAGAGGAAATTGTGGAGAGCCATAATCGCCAACATCCTGAATGGACACAGCACACATAGAAAAAGAAAAGAATGAGAGTCAGTATATATTGAGAGCTAGAAAGGAGAGGAAATTGTGGAGAGCCATAATCGCCAACATCCTGAATGGACACAGCACATAGAAAAGAAAGAATGAGAGTCAGTATATATTGAGAGCTAGAAAGGAGAGGAAATTGTGGAGAGAGCCATCCTGAATCAGCACATAGAAAAAGAAAGAACATCCTGAATGGACACTGAATGGACACAGCACATAGAAAAGAAAGAATGAGAGTCAGTATATATTAAGAGCTAGAAAGGAGAGGAAATTGTGGAGAGCCATAATCGCCAACATCCTGAATGGACACAGCACATAGAAAAAGAAAGAATGAGAGTCAGTATATATTAAGAGCTAGAAAGGAGAGGAAATTGTGGAGAGCCATAATCGCCAACATCCTGAATGGACACAGCACATAGAAAAAAGAAAGAATGAGAGTCAGTATATATTAAGAGCTAGAAAGGAGAGGAAATTGTGGAGAGCCATAATCGCCAACATCCTGAATGGACACAGAATGGACACAAAAAAAGAAAGAATGAGAGTCAGTATATATTAAGAGCTAGAAAGGAGAGGAAATTGTGGAGAGCCATAATCGCCAACATCCTGAATGGACACAGCACATAGAAAAAGAAAGAATGAGAGTCAGTATATATTAAGAGCTAGAAAGGAGAGGAAATTGTGGAGAGCCATAATCGCCAACATCCTGAATGGACACAGCACATAGAAAAAGAAAGAATGAGAGTCAGTATATATTAAGAGCTAGAAAGGAGAGGAAATTGTGGAGAGCCATAATCGCCAACATCCTGAATGGACACAGCACATAGAAAAAGAAAGAATGAGAGTCAGTATATATTAAGAGCTAGAAAGGAGAGGAAATTGTGGAGAGCCATAATCGCCAACATCCTGAATGGACACAGCACATAGAAAAAAGAAAAAGAATGAGAGTCAGTATATATTAAGAGCTAGAAAGGAGAGGAAATTGTGGAGAGCCATAATCCAACATCCTGAATGGACACAGCACATAGAAAAGAAAAGAATGAGAGCTAGAAAGGAGAGGAAATTATAATCGTCAACATCCTGAATGGACAAGCACATAGAAAAAGAAATGCTAGAAAGGAGAGGAAATAGTGGAGAGCCATAATCGCCAACATCCTGAATGGACACAGCACATAGAAAAAGAAAAAAGAATGAGAGTCAGTATATATTAAGAGCTAGAAAGGAGAGGAAATTGTGGAGAGCCATAATCGATAAAATCCTGAATGGAAAAGCACATAGAAAAAGAAAGAATGAGAGTCAGTATATATCCTGAATGGACACAGGACATAGAAAAAGAAAGAATGAGAGTCACTATATATTAAGAGCTAGAAAGGAGAGGAAATTGTGGAGAGCCATAATAGCCAACATCCTGAATGGACACAGCACATAGAAAACGAAAGAATGAGTGTCACTATATATTGAGCGATAGAAAGGAAAGGAAATTGTGGAGAGCCATAATCGTCAAGGTCCTGAATGGACACAGCACATAAAAAAAAAGGAATGAGAGTTAGTATATATTAAGAGCTAGAAAGAAGAGGAAATTGTGGAGAGCCATAATCACCAACATCCTGAATGGACACAGCACATAGAGGAAAAAGAAAGAATGAATGGACACAGCACATAAAAAGAAAGAATGAGAGTATATATTAAGAGCTAGAAAGGAGAGGAAATTGTGGAGAGCCATAATCGCCAACATCCTGAATGGACACAGCACATAGAAAAAGAAAAAGAAAGAATGAGAGAAAGGAGAGGAAGTATATATTAAGAGCTATAGAAAAAAGGAGAGGAAATTGAAAAGGGAGAGCCATAATCGCCAACATCCTGAATGGACAACATCCTGAATGGACACAGCACATAGAAAAAGAAAGAATGAGAGTCAGTATATATTAAGAGCTAGAAAGGAGAGGAAATTGTGGAGAGCCATAATGAGAGTCAACATCCTGAATGGACACAGCACATAGAAAAAGAAAAAGAATGAAGAGTCAGTATATATTAAGAGCTAGAAAGGAGAGGAAATTGTGGAGAGCCATAATCGCCAACATCCTGAATGGACACAGCACATAGAAAAAAAAAGAAAGAATGAGAGTCAGTATATATTAAGAGCTAGAAAGGAGAGGAAATTGTGGAGAGCCATAATCGCCAACATCCTGAATGACACACACATAGAAAAAGAAAGAATGAGAGTCAGTATATATTAAGAAGAAAGGAGAGGAAATTGTGGAGAGCCATAATCGCCAACATCCTGAATGGACACAGCACATAGAAAAAGAAAGAATGAGAGTCAGTATATATTAAGAGCTAGAAAGGAGAGGAAATTGTGGAGAGCCATAATCGCCAACATCCTGAATGGACACAGCACATAGAAAAAGAAAGAATGAGTGTGAGTATATATTAAGAGCTAGAAAGGAGAGGAAATTGTGGAGAGCCATAATCGTCAACATCCTGAATGGACACAGCACATAGAAAAAGTAAGAATGAGTGTGAGTATATATTAAGAGCTAGAAAGGAGAGGAAATTGTGGAGAGCCATAATCGTCAACATCCTGAATGGACACAGCACATAGAAAAAGTAAGAATGAGTGTGAGTATATATTAAGAGCTAGAAAAAGGGAAGAGAGCCATAAAACATCCTGAATGGACACAGCACATAGAAAAAAGAAAGGAGAGTCAGTATATATTAAGAGCTAGAAAGGAGAGGAAATGTGGAGAATCGCCAACATCCTGAATGGACACAGCACATAGAAAAAGAAAAAAAAAAGAATGAGAGTCAGTATATATTAAGAGCTAGAAAGGAGAGGAAATTGTGGAGAGCCATAATCGCCAACATCCTGAATGGACACAGCACATAGAAAAAGAAAGAATGAGAGTCAGTATATATTAAGAGCTAGAAAGGAGAGGAAATTGTGGAGAGCCATAATCGCCAACATCCTGAATGGACACAGCACATAGAAAAAGAAAGAATGAGAGTCAGTATATATTAAGAGCTAGAAAGGAGAGGAAATTGTGGAGAGCCATAATCGCCAACATCCTGAATGGACACAGCACATAGAAAAAAGAAAGAATGAGAGTCAGTATATATTAAGAGCTAGAAAGGAGAGGAAATTGTGGAGAGCCATAATCGCCAACATCCTGAATGGACACAGCACATAGAAAAAGAAAGAATGAGAGTCAGTATATATTAAGAGCTAGAAAGGAGAGGAAATTGTGGAGAGCCATAATCGCCAACATCCTGAATGGACACAGCACATAGAAAAAAGAAAGAATGAGAGTCAGTATATATTAAGAGCTAGAAAGGAGAGGAAATTGTGGAGAGCCATAATCGCCAACATCCTGAATGGACACAGCACATAGAAAAAGAAAGAATAGTCAGTATATAAAAAGAAAGAATGAGAGCCAGTATACATTAATGGAGCACATAGAAAAGAAAGAAGAGGAAATTAAGAGCTGGAGAGCCATAATCGCCAACATCCTGAATGGACACAGCACATAAAAAAAAGAAAGAATAGAAAAAGAAAGAAGGAGAGAAAGTCATAAGTATATATTAAGAGCTAAGAGCTAGAAAGGAGAGGAAATTGTGGAGAGCCATAATCGTCAACATCCTGAATGGACACAGCACATAGAAAAAGAAAGAATGAGAGTCAGTATATATTAAGAGCTAGAAAGGAGAGGAAATTGTGGAGAGCCATAATCGCCAACATCCTGAATGGACACAGCACATAGAAAAAGAAAGAATGAGAGTCAGTATATATTAAGAGCTAGAAATAAGAGAAATTGTGGAGAGCCATAATCGCCAACATCCTGAATGGACACAGCACATAGAAAAAGAAAGAATGAGAGTCAGTATATATTAAGAGCTAGAAAGGAGAGGAAATTGTGGAGAGCCATATCCTGAATGGACACAGCACAACATCCTGAATGGACACGCCAACATCCACATAGAAAAAGAAAGAATGAGAGTCAGTATATATTAAGAGCTAGAAAGGAGAGGAAATTGTGGAGAGCCATAATCGCCAACATCCTGAATGGACACACATAGAAAAAGAAAAAGAAAGAATGAGAGTCAGTATATATTAAGAGCTAGAAAGGAGAGGAAATTGTGGAGAGCCATAATCGCCAACATCCTGAATGGACACAGCACATAGAAAAAGAAAGAATGAGAGTCAGTATATATTAAGAGCTAGAAAGGAGAGGAAATTGTGGAGAGCCATAATCGCCAAATCTGAATGGACACAACATCCTGAATGGACACAGAGCACATAGAAAGCAACATCCTGAATGGACAAAAGAATGGAAAGAATGAAAAAGCACAAAAAAAGAAGAAGAGTCAGTATATATTAAGAGCTAGAAAGGAGAGGAAATTGTGGAGAGCCATAATCGCCAACATCCTGAATGGACACAGCACATAGAAAAAGAAAGAATGAGAGTCAGTATATATTAAAAGAAAAGAGGAAATGGAGAGCCATAATCGCCAACATCCTGAATGGACACAGCACATAGAAAAAAGAAAGAATGAGAGTCAGTATATTAAGAGCTAGAAAGGAGAGGAAATTGTGGAGAGCCATAATCGCCAACATCCTGAATGGACACAGCACATAGAAAAAGAAAGAATGAGAGTCAGTATATATTAAGAGCTAGAAAGGAGAGGAAATTGTGGAGAGCCATAATCGTCAACATCCTGAATGGACACAGCACATAGAAAAAGAAAGAATGAGAGTTAGTATATATTAAGAGCTAGAAAGTTGAGGAAATTGTGGAGAGCCATAATCGCCCACATCCTAAATGGACACAGCACATAAAAAGAAAGAATGAGAGTCAGTATATATTAAGAGCTAGAAAGGAGAGGCATAATCGCCAACATCCTGAATGGACACAGCACATAAAAAAGAAAGAATGAGAGTCAGTATATATTAAGAGCTAGAAAGGAGAGGAAATTGTGGAGAGCCATAATCGCCAACATCCTGAATGGACAGAATGCACATAGAAAAAGAAAGAATGAGAGTCAGCCAACATCCTGAATGGATTAGAAAAAAAAGAAGCTAGAAATTAAGAGAAAGGAGAGGAATTGTGGAGAGCCATAATCGCCAACATCCTGAATGGACACAGCACATAGAAAAAAAGAAAGAATAAGCGTCAGTATATATTAAGAGCTAGAAAGGAGAGGAAATTGTGGAGAGCCATAATCGCCAACATCCTGAATGGACACAGCACATAGAAAAAGAAAGAATGAGAGTCAGTATATATTAAGAGCTAGAAAGGAGAGGAAATTGTGGAGAGCCATAATCGCCAACATCCTGAATGAACACAGCACATAGAAAAGAAAGAATGAGAGTCAGTATATATTAAGAGCTAGAAAGGAGAGGAAATTGTGGAGAGCCATAATCGCCAACATCCTGGATGGACACAGCACATAGAAAAGAAAAAAGAATGAGAGTCAGTATATATTAAGAGTTAGAAAGGAGAGGAAATTGTGGAGAGCCATAATCGCCAACATCCTGAATGGACACAGCACATAGAAAAAAAAAGAAAGAATGAGAGTCAGCTGAATATATATTAAGAGCTAGAAAAAGGAGAGGAAAGAGAAAAGCCATAAGGAATGGAGAGAGCCATAATCGCCAACATCCTGAATGGACACAGTATATATTAAGAGCTAGAAAGGAGAGGAAATGGAGAGCCATAATCGCCAACAAAATGGAAAGCACATAGAGAAAAGAAAGAATGAGAGTCAGTATATATTAAGAGCTAGAAAGGAGAGGAAATTGTGGAGAGCCATAATCGCCTACATCCTGAATGGACACAGCACATTGAAAAAGAAAGAATGAGAGTCAGTATATATTAAGAGCTAGAAAGGAGAGGAAATTGTGGAGAGCCATAATCGAATGGACAACATCCTGAATGGACACAGCAACATGAAGACACAGCACAAAAAGAAAGAATGAGAGTCAGTATATATTAAGAGCTAGAAAGGAGAGGAAATTGTGGAGAGCCATAATCATCAACATCCTGAATGGACACAGCACATAGAAAAAAGAAAGAATGAGAGTCAGTATATATTAAGAGCTAGAAAGGAGAGGAAATTGTGGAGAGCCATAATCGCCAACATCCTGAATGGACACAGCACATAGAAAAAAAGAAAGAATGAGAGTCAGTATATATTAAGAGCTAGAAAGGAGAGGAAATAGTGGAGAGCCATAATCGCCAACATCCTGAATGGACACAGCACATAGAAAAAAGAAAGAATGAGAGTCAGTATATATTAAGAGCTAAAAAGGAGAGGAAATTGTGGAGAGCCATAATCGCCAACATCCTGAATGGACACAGCACATAGAAAAAAGAAAGAATGAGAGTCAGTATATATTAAGAGCTAGAAAGGAGAAAATGGAGAGCCATAACAACATCCTGAATGGACACAGCACATAGAAAAAAAAAAAAGAATGAGTGTCAGTATATATTAAGAGCTAGAAAGGAGAGGAAATTGTGGAGAGCCATAATCGTCAACATCCTGAATGGACACAGCACATAGAAAAAGAAAGAATGAGAGTCAGTATATATTAAGAGCTAGAAAGGAGAGGAAATTGTGGAGAGCCATAATCGCCAACATCCTGAATGGACACAGCACATAGAAAAAGAAAGAATGAGAGTCAGTATATATTAAGAGCTAGAAAGGAGAGGAAATTGTGGAGAGCCATAATCGCCAACATTCTTAATGGACAGCACATAGAAAAAGAAAGAATGAGAGTCAGTATATATTAAGAGCTAGAAAGGAGAGGAAATGGACATAAGCAACATCCTGAATGGACACAAATAGAAAAGAAAGAATGAGAGAGTCAGTATATATTAAGAGCTAGAAAGGAGAGGAAATTGTGGAGTTTATAATCGCCAACATCCTATATATTAAGAGCTAGAAAGGAGAGGAAATTGTGGAGAGCCATAATCGCCAACATCCTGAATGGACACAGCACATAGAAAAAAGAAAGAATGAGAGTCAGTATATATTAAGAGCTAGAAAAAGGAGAGAGAAATTGTGGAGAGCCATAATCGCCAACATCCTGAATGGACACAGCACATAGAAAAAAGAAAGAATGAGAATCAGTATATATTAAGAGCTAGAAAGGAGAGGAAGTTGTGGAGAGCCATAATCGCAACATCCTGAATAATCAGCACATAGAAAAAGAAAGAATGAGACATCCTGAAATGGACATCCTGAATGGACACACATAGAAAAAGAAAGAATGAGAGTCAGTATATATTAAGAGCTAGAAAGGAGAGGAAATTGTGGAGAGCCATAATCGTCAACATCCTGAATGGACACAGCACATAGAAAAAGAAAGAATGAGAGTCAGTATATATTAAGAGCTAGAAAGGAGAGGAAATTGTGGAGAGCCATAATCGCCAACATCCTGAATGGACACAGCACATAGAAAAAGAAAGAATGAGAGTCAGTATATATTAAGAGCTAGAAAGGAGAGGAAATTGTGGAGAGCCATAATCGCCAACATCCTGAATGGACACAGCACATAGAAAAAGAAAGAATGAGAGTCAGTATATATTAAGAGCTAGAAAGGAGAGGAAATTGTGGAGAGCCATAATCGCCAACATCCTGAATGGACACAGCACATAGAAAAAAGAAAGAATGAGAGTCAGTATATATTAAGAGCTAGAAAGGAGAGGAAATTAAGAGGAGAGCCATAATCAAACATCCTGAATGAACACAGCACATAGAAAAAGAAAGAATGAGAGTCAGTATATATTAAGAGCTAGAAAGGAGAGGAAATTGTGGAGAGCCATAATCGCCAACATCCTGAATGGACACAGCACATAGAAAAAGAAAGAATGAGAGTCAGTATATATTAAGAGCTAGAAAGGAGAGGAAATTGTGGAGAGCCATAATCGCCAACATCCTGAATGGACACAGCACATAGAAAAGAAAGAATGAGAGTCAGTATATATTAAGAGCTAGAAAGGAGAGGAAATTGTGGAGAGCCATAATCGCCAACATCCTAATGGACATCACATAGAAAAATGGAATGACAGTATATATTAAGAGCTAAAAGAAAGAATGAGAGATAATAAGAGCCAACATATGAATGGACAGCACATAGAAAAAGAAAGAAAGAGCTAGAAAGAGAGAAAGGAAATTGTGGAGAGCCATAATCGCCAACATCCTGAATGGACACAGCACATAGAAAAAGAAAGAATGAGAGTCAGTATATATTAAGAGCTAGAAAGGAGAGGAAGTTGTGGAGAGCCATAATCGCCAACATTCTTAATGGACAGCACATAGAAAAAGAAAGAATGAGAGTCAGTATATATTAAGAGCTAGAAAGGAGAGGAAATTGTGGAGAGCCATAATCGCCAACATCCTGAATGGACACAGCACATAGAAAAAGAAAGAATGAGAGTCAGTATATATTAAGAGCTAGAAAGGAGAGGAAATTGTGGAGAGCCATAATCGCCAACATCCTGAATGGACACAGCACAGAAAAAGAAAAATGAAAGAATGAGAGCAGAATGGACATATAAAGAGCTAGAAAGGAGAATGGAGAGCCATAATCGCCAACATCCTGAATGGACACAGCACATAGAAAAAAAGAAAGAATGAGAATCAGTATATATTAAGAGCTAGAAAGGAGAGGAAATTGTGGAGAGCCATAATTCCAAACATCCTGAATGGACACAGCACATAGAAAAAGAAAGAATGAGAATCAGTATATATTAAGAGCTAGAAAGGAGAGGAAGTTGTGGAGAGCCATAATCGCCAACATCCTGAATGGACACAGCACATAGAAAAAGAAAGAATGAGAATCAGTATATATTAAGAGCTAGAAAGGAGAGGAAGTTGTGGAGAGCCATAATCGCCAACATCCTGAATGGACACAGCACATAGAAAAAAGAAAAAAGAAAGAAATGAGGAGTGGAGAGCCATAATCGCCAACATCCTGAATGGACACAGCACATAGAAAAAAGAAAGAATAGTCAGTATATATTAAGAGCTAGAAAGGAGGAATTGTGGAGAGCCATAATCATCCTGAATGGACACAGCCAACATCCTGAATGGACACAGCACATAGAAAAAAGAAAGAATGAGAGTCAGTATATATTAAGAGCTAGAAAGGAGAGGAAATTGTGGAGAGCAATAATCGCCAACATCCTGAATGGACACAGCACATAGAAAAAGAAAGAATGAGAGTCAGTATATATTAAGAGCTAGAAAGGAGAAATTGTGGAGAGCCAGGTCAACATCCTGAATGGACAGCACATAGAAAAAGAAAGAATGAGAGTCATATAATGGAGCTAGAAAGGAGAGGAAATTGTGGAGAGCCATAACGCCAACATCCTGAAAAGAAAAGAATGAAGAGTCAGTATATATTAAGAGCTAGAAAGGAGAGGAAATTGTGGAGAGCCATAATCGCCAACATCCTGAATGAACACAGCACATAGAAAAGAAAGAATGAGAGTCAGTATATATTAAGAGCTAGAAAGGAGAGGAAATTGTGGAGAGCCATAATCGCCAACATCCTGGATGGACACAGCACATAGAAAAAGAAAGAATCAGAGTCAGTATACATTAATAGCTAGAAAGGAGAGGAAGTTGTGGAGAGCCATAATCGCCAACAACCTGAATGGACACAGCACATAGAAAAAGAAAGAATGAGAGTCAGTATATATTAAGAGCTAGAAAGGAGAGGAAATTCTGGAGGCCATAATCGCCAACATCCTGAATGGACACAGCACTTGGGATTGACACGATTCCTTTTCTTCTCACCATCTCCACTAACTGTAATTTAAATAGTCAAGTAAGTTAGACTAATCGTCTAGCTCCGGATGGCAGTCAGTCTGAGGGAGAGAAGGAAAGCTTTTAAATTAAAACTGGTGAAGGCAGCGTTAAGACATTCCACTATCTTTCCCAGGAAGTTACGGTAATTCACAGATAAAGAAAAGGATTCTTGGAGAAGGACTACTCTGTATTCAAAATTGTGGAAAAGGCAATGCCAAACTATTCCACTATCTTTCAAAAGAAGTCATGATAATTCACAGATAAAGGAAAGGATTCTTGGAGAAGGACCGTTTGAATTCGTATCTATAATAGAAGGATATACTGATCCTCGTTACTGTCAACCAGTCTAAGACAAGAACTAATCTGTATTTAAAACCGGAGAAGGCAACAAGAAACCACTCCACTATCTTTCCCAGGAAATCATGGCAATTCACAGATAAAGAAAAGGAATCTGGAAGAACATGTTCGCCTCTGTTCTGAAGGGACATTGCATTAAAAAAAAAATATCGCTGTTTACTAAGATTAGACGTGCTTAACATTGGTTAACAATGGCGGATTATATGAAGATTGTATATAGTCAATCTTTCAAGCCGAGATTTCCTTGAAAATCAGATTCCAAAATTCTTGTTTATACCTGGGTTTAAACACTGACCAGTGGCGTATATGAATACTAAATAAATATTTCCTTCAGCAAGCAGGTTATCTCTCGCGCGGTTTTCTTTATATATACATACACCTATGTTCCGTATGTATAGCACCACTCCTAACTGCATGTTTTTTGTACTGTACGCACCTTCATCCTTATTTAATATGCTCCGAAGTCCATCCACTTGTTTCACCGACCTGACCTAGCAATCTTTTTTTCTTGAGGAACTTTTGTTTAACTAATCTTGTCGGCAAAACGTTTGTTCGGTTACTATAGGAAAAGATGGCCACCAGATAGCCAACAATAATTTCTTACTTTCTTCTATCGTTTTACTCCATCTTTCTCTCTCTCCCTTCCTCTCACTTCTACCCACTTCGTTCTTTTCTTTTACATCTTAAATTTTTTCACGCTTTCCATCTATCGTTACTTATTTGTTCCAGTTTTCCTCTCCTTCATCGCATGTACTTTCTTTACTTGTTTCTCCTTTTCTCCGCCTTATACCACAATTTCTTCTATCTTCGTCTTGTTCGTGTTTTTTTTTTCCACGTGCTATTCACATGCCGCCTGGAAATTGAAACTGCTCTCCGATTAACAATTCCGAGACGTTATCCATTACACCACCCGCGAATCAAGGCTTACAGCATCTGCTATTCCCAAGCGGTCACCCATTTAGGTACTGACCAGGCTCGACGATGCCTAACTTCGGTGATCGTACAGGAATCGGTGATAAACGTGATATGGCCGTAAAGAATGGCGTTTGCTTAAACACATGCCGTGGATGTAACGATAGGCTTGTGACATTGCGTATGCGAGGAAAGAGGTTGTAGAATGTAAAATAAGTCTTCCTCCACAAGATTTGCGCAGACGATTTTGAACTATCAAGGCTGGAAAGTGAGGGTGTGGCAGCTCCAGTAAGAGAATTGAGTGACATGGTCGTAAGGATTTTTTTTTAACTTTGAATCACCTGACCCCAAAGCTATAATAAAAAAAATGTCTCCCTTTCTCGAAAAGGTGGAATTGATCAATTCTTGAATTCTTCTTTCTCCTCCTTCATCGTATTCCCTTTCTTTAACTTTGCTTGTATCTCCTTTTCTCTGACTTATAGTTCAATTTTACTTCTTCATAATAATCTATCTTCATCTTATTTGTTTGTGCCGTCTGGTATAGTCATTCCCGTCAGAAATGCCTCAACTTATAAAATAAGAGTTTAAGTTTAATAAACTGGAACAAAATAACCGTGCCACGGAGAACATTAAGATAAATCAGTTTGCTGTACTAAATAAGCAGCGTGCCGAGGGCAAAATTGATGGAAGTTGTACCGTAACATATTTGGTACTAAAGAGTACAGTTTTTTTTGTTTTTTTTTCTGATGATCCCATTTTTCAAAAGTTATTTAGGCGAATACCGACCTTCCTGCAATTTTTTTTTTTTTTTTTACCAAGTTAGCTAACTATGCCTAATACGAGGAATTATTTTTTAATTAGAAAGAGAAAATATACTTGTAAAAAATCAATCAGAAACTGATTTTTACGAAAATTCTCACTGGTGAAGCATAAAAATACTTTATAAAACAAGATTTAGTACAAGAATATAAGAAACCCTGATTGAACGACCGGCTTCTGTTCTAACGAACTGGTCGCTAAATGAACGTTATTTCAAGCATACCACTCGTGTAATGGGTTTGTGTCAACCAGCTTCGGATAACTTTAATGAACTTTTGAACTTTACTTTTGAACCATTTGTAAACATTTGTAATTTATTTCTAAATGTTTATACAGTATAGTAGTGTACTAAACAGTGAATGTAATAAATAATTTCGAAAATTAGTTGTACATTCAGTATATTACTTCGGTTTACATACTGTGTAAACAATACAAGTAAATGTTTATTTATATTTCAATTTATTTATTCATTCTTCTTTTTAATCATTTCACCACAAGCAAGCCAATAAAGCCACTAAGACGCAGGACGGTTACTGAGTGTAACAGAATATGAGAAAATGTACTATTAAGGAGAGATGTTGCTTGCTTGCTTGATTGATTGATTGATTGATTGATTTTGTTTAGCGGCATATCAATCTCTATGTGTTAGTTAATGTCGAAATCTAAATATTTTGAACACAGTTTTATGGTTTCAACTACAGATAAAATGTACTGTTGGTCATTTTTTAATAGAAGTGTATTGCTGGTATTTTTACCAGAAAAATGTATTTCTATACTTTCAAATTGTTTTGTTTGGGGGGTTCACTATTTGGCCATAGCTAGGACCCTAACAGGTGCTACCACCCCAGGTCAGGGTGCAGCTGGGAACAACAGAAATTAAGAGGTGATTCCAGGCTCCTCAAAACCTGTAATCTCCTGATCAGAGGCCCTGTTGACGGATATAGTTTATCATACCCTGGACTAAAGAATAGAAAACAAAAAGAACAAGAATTAAGTCAGAAAATAACGATTGACATTGATCTTCAAAAATATAAATACAAAGTTGACAGGAAAACAAGGAGCCAAAAAAGTGCTCCACAAGTAAGTGCGATAGAAGGAACTGTTAGCATAGAACTTACGGTTACATCTAACCATTGCAAATGTAAAATGATGAGATGATACACCTTCAATCTAGATACTACAGAGATACACACACATATACAAATTCATAAAGTCTACAGAGGTACACACATACAGAGGAAAGTACACCATACAGAGAGACACACATATACAGAACAATTACCATTGAACTATTTAGAGACACACACACAGAGATATACACACAGATACACACAGAGACACACACACAGAGATATACACACAGAGACACACACACAGAGATATACACACAGATACACACAGAGACACACACACAGAGATATACACATATACAGAGATACACATATACAGAGATACACACATATACAGAGATACACACATATACACAGAGATATACACACAGAGATACATATACAGAGACACACATACAGAGATACACACATATACAGATACACACACAGAGACACACACACAGAGATATACACACAGATACACACAGAGACACACACACAGAGATATACACACAGATACACACAGAGACACACACACAGAGATACACACACAGATACACACACAGAGATACACACATACACAGAGATACACACATATACACACACACACACAGAGATACAGAGAGATACACACACACAGATACACACACACAGAGATATACACACACACACACATATACAGATACACACACACAGAGATAGAGACATACATACACACATATACAGAGATACACACACACAGAGATATACACACACACACACACACACACACACACAGAGATACACACACACACACAGATACAGAGATACACATACACACACACAGAGATATACACACACACACACATACAGAGACACACACACACACACAGATACACACACACACACACATATACAGAGATACACACACAGAGATACACACATACACAGAGATACACATATACATACACACACACACATATATACACACACACAGAGATACACACATATACACACACACATATACACACACACACATACAGAGACATATACAGAGATACACACACACACACAGAGACACACACACACACACAGATACACACACACACAGATACACAGATACAGAGATACACACACACACACAGACATATACACACACACACACAGATACAGACACACACACACAGAGATACACACACAGAGATACACACATACACAGATACACACACACACACACAGAGATACACACACACACATATACAGATACACATATACACACACACACAGATACACACATATACACACACACATACAGAGATACACACATATACAGAGATACACACAGAGATACACACACACACAGAGATACACACATATACACACACATACAGAGATACACACATATACAGAGATACACACATACAGAGATACACACACACACACAGATACACACATATACAGAGATACACACATATACAGAGATACACACATATACAGAGATACACACATATACAGAGATACACACATATACAGAGATACACACATATACAGAGATACACACATATACAGAGATACACACATATACAGAGATACACACATATACAGAGATACACACATATACAGAGATACACACACATATACACAGATACACACACATATACAGATACACACACATATACAGATACACACACATATACAGATACACACACATATACAGATACACACACATATACAGAGAGATACACACATACAGAGATATAGATAGATGCAGAGAAAAATATGATCATATAGATACACACATATACAGAGATACACACATATACAGAGACACAATGAACCAACTTTACACACATATACAGAGATACACATATGCAGATTATACAGAGATACGATTGATTCACTATAATACACACATTTCCATATACAGAGATATACACATATACAGATACACAATATACAGAGACACACATATACAGAGATACAAAACGTTACAGAGATACACACACATATACAGAAAAATGAGGCAAAGAGTCAATCGCCTGGAGGTTAGAATCAGCCTTGGTGATGGAAGGTAAAAGGGGTTCTCTCAGACTATTAAAAGAGAGAAGTTTTGTTTTCAATGCCTTAAAATTAACAAGCCACTCCTTGCCCGATTTAACAACAGATTGTAGATTTTTTTTTTTAGATCAACTGCCAATTTGACCTTATCGAATTGATCAAACTTCTTGTTCAGGTAAGAGTAAATAGTTGTATCATTAGCATAAATACAGAGTTGAGAACTGATGACATAATTCATTTTGAATAATAAAAAAAAAATTCTGATCAAAGTTTTCATGCAATGTTTTAATACCGAATAGTTGGATTTATTTTTTTTTACTTTTTATTTTTTGAGAATTTATAGCTGGTCGTAAACCGGGAGATCGTTGAACAGTCGAGTCGTTAAATGAGTGGCTGTATTTATTCCGCGACGTTTTATTTTTATAGTTTTAATTTTCATATACTCCGCACCCCCCCAAAAAAAACAGGTTATCGTCACAATCTGTGTCATTATTAAGAACAATGATTTAAAAAAAAAAAAAAAAAAAAAAAAAAAAAAAAAGAGATTAATTATGCGACCAAATAGTTTACATTATTCATAAACTGGTACTCTAAGATCTTTTCCTATCTAAATAAACGGAAAATTCTGTGTCCGTCCGTGTGTTTGAAACATGACTGGCTACACTTTCTCTAGATGGACATATACCATTTTGGAATCCGAATGATCTTGGGATTGAAAAGCTGCCTTTTATGAGGTGCGTGAACATCTAACATTTGGGATTTGTGTTCAAATGAGGAGGAAACAGTTAGAAATTCAAATTTTAAAATAACTGAAAAAAATTTTTTTTTTAATTTATATCGAGTTTAAAGTAACACAAAAACTTTGTGAATTTAACAATATCTCCAAAACTTTACGAATTGAGGAAATCAACTTTATTTCTTGAAAAGACCAAGGAATAAGAGTTAAAGTGAGAGATTTCATGACGTGATGCTTTGAAGAACTCAATTTTCGGCCTGAATTGGAATTTCGGCCTAAATCGATCTTTTGGTCGGAATTGAATTTATAGCCCGAATCAGAGTTAAAGTGAGGTTTTGAAGTTCCATGGAAGAAAGTAAGAAATTCAAAGTTATTTTTTGAAAACTATCATTACTGTTTTCTGAGCTGAACCAGAGGTCTCGCTAGTTTTAGGCCGAAGGCTTAATTAGCCCTTGTCAGGAGCTAGCTTAAAACTATTTTAAGCTAGTTTCCAATAGATATAAGAAGGTTCGCATTGCAAGATCAAAGAAAATGAAAGAAAATAAGTGAAGATATTGAATTCTTTGTCTTTTTTAATAAACCGAAAACGCTTTAAATATACTAAAATATTCAGGTTTAAGATTTTTTTCAAACCTTTAGAAAACTAAACCTGTATCAAGTATCGACATTTTTATATTAAACTTCACACTATACAAGACTCAAGAACCACTCATGGTAGAGGGTTATGTCGTACGTGATGTAAGAGGAGGTAGAAATAAACTGGAGAGGGGTATGAATCTATCGCCCGTTTCACACACCTTCTCCGTCTTTTGAACAGGAATTGAGGTTTATACCTTGTTTCCTGTTTAAGATTGGGTTTCTGGTTCCTTCTTTTAAAGTCTTCTAATTTCCTTTCGCCCCCAGCAACCTCTTGCGTCTTACTGGCATTATCGCCTATCTTGGGGTGAAATGAAAAAAAAAAAAAAAAGCCCAAAAAACAAAAAAACCAAACCCAAAAAACAAAAAATAACAAACAACACACAGAAAAAAATAAGTGAAAATTACGAGGATGGACAGCAACTGATCCATAACTTAGGATTGTCGTATTTAGAAGTTTCCACGCCGGAAAGTCACGCCTATTTTCAGTTCTCAGAAAAAAAAAAAAAAAAAAAAAAAGAAGCTTTCTGGGTAGAACTTCCTTACAAATATAAAACGGATGAAATCTGGGTGATTCTTCTCCGTTGACTTCGCATGTCGTGTCCGAGCTGTAAAGGTCTAAACTGAGAGCACTAAAGATCGATTCGTTTTTTGTTTTTTTTACAGCTTATCAACTCTTTGGATGATATTTAAAATCAGAAAATATTTTTAGATTCTAAGAATTTCCTTTTGGAGAAAATTATTTAGTGATACAAGGTCTTACTAATTAACCCATAGCTGGGAAGAGACGAAGAAGGTTCAACGTTATTTGCGCGTAAGTGACTATAATGGACCCAACGGAAATTGGAACTCGGCTCTCCGATTAACAATTCCGAGCCATTATGCATTACACCACCCGCACAACCAAGCTTACAGTACATGGCATTACCAAGCGATCACCCATCTAGGTATTGACCAGGTTCGACGTTGCTTAACTCCGGTGATCATCATCCCGTTTCTCGTTTTTCTTCTTGATGTGAATCAGTTCTTCCCAGAAACAGTCAAAGTGGAATTGATTGATTGATTGATTCATTCATTCATTTCTACGGCTTATCAACTCTTTGCAGGTTATTTAAAGCCAGAAATATTTTAGGATTGTAAGAATTGGAATGGGGGCGGATGACGGGAGATAATGGATTAAGGATATAAATCTTATTAATTAATCCATAGCTGGGGGGAGAGGAAGTGGATTCATACGTTTTCCAAGGATATTTGCGAGTGAGTGAATACAACGAACCGTCATCCATGAAACCACCCATACATCCAAGTTTACAGCATCTGGTATTCCCAAGTGGTCACCCATCTGGGTACTGACCAGGCTCGACGTTGCTTAACTTCGATGATTGTATGGGAACCGTTGTTTAAACGTGATATAGCTATAAGCGTGGCACTAAAGAATGGAAGTTGTCTGAGCATATGTCGTGGAAGTAGCAATAGGCTTATGACATTGCGTTTGCGGGGAAAGAGGTTGTAGAGTGGAAAATAAATCTACCTTCACGAGACTTGCGTAGACGATTTTGACCTATCAAAGTTGGAAAATAAGGATGCGGTAGCCCCATTAAGAAACACGAGTGGCATGGTCGTAAGAACTTTCACTTGGTATCGCATTGTCCTGAAATTCCAGTCTTCATAAAAATGGAAGAATCTTACCCTTTCTGGAAAGGGGCAACTGCTTAATTCCTTTAAGCGAGGAGGCATCAACTCTAAAATAGATCTTGTGCTAGTTTACAACATCACGTTGAGACACCGGTTCCCGAACGATCACCGAAGTTAAGCAACGTCAAGCCTGGTAACTACCTCGATGGGTGGTTGCTTGATAGTACAATGCGCTGTAAGCTTGGATTCGCGGGCGTTGTGATAGATAATGATTCGGAATTTTTAATCGGAGAGCCGAGTTCCAATTCCATTTGGGTTCGTTATATTCACTTACGCGCAAATATAACGTTGGGAGAGGCATGAATTCGCCTATTCTCCCCCAGCTATGGGTTGATTAGTAAGACTTGTATCACTAAAAAATTATTATCTCGAGAAAAAAAAAATCTGTTAGTTAATATCTAAATAGAGAAGGTCAAACGTGAATTTATTAAAATGAAAGTTTTTTTTTTTCGAAAAGGTCGTTATTCTTATCAGTATAAAAAATTTTTAAAATGTTAAAGAACGCGAGAATCCTATTTTATTACAAAAAATCTTTTTTAAAATAGAATATTAAAGGCACCCTTTGTCCTACATTCTGATAAAATGGATCACAAGCAACTTTAAATTAAATAGGTGCAAATAATTGGCACTAAAAACCTAACGACGAAAACTATTCACAATATCCTTTTGGGCAAAATCTGTGTTAAAAGGTGGTCAAAAAAAGAAAAAATCGAAGATGACAATCTCAAAAATAAATAAATAAATAAATGAAATAAAATAGATAAAAATAAATGAAAAAATAAATTCTTGCAATGTAAGATATTTTCTGGCTTTAAATAATTTACAAATGGCTGATGAATCGTAGAAAACGAACCAATCAATGTTTCTTAAAGTTTGACAACTGCTATGATTTAATGGCAGCTATGGAACTTAAATAGATTAAATGATCTACTGTATGAAATGAAAGAAAATAAAATATTCTAACATATATAAACATTTTAAAAAAAGCTTAATGTCTTGATTTGTTTCTTGTTTAGATACTGAAAATGAAGGAAAACTGGAGAATGTTGTAGGTATATAATCATGTAACGAGACTCACTCAGATTTCCAGCATCCGTCAAATACTCCCTTGCGTTGCGTTCAAGTCGATGTGCGCAAAAAAAGTTTATATATATATATATATATATATATATATATACCGAGAAAGACCAGATGTGCATTCACAAAGAAAAGTCGAGAAATGAGAACTCGAATCTTGTTTCTAATATATTCAAATGTTTTTATTCAGGACTTCCCTTGCTCGGTCTGGGCAGGTAGATAGGTGACACTTGAGGCAAATCCTGCCACATCAGTCTAACAGCTCAGCTCTTTCCTCATTTCAACCCCTTGTCTATCTTAATATCACGGTTTGTGGCTGGCACCATGAACAGGCCGCATCGGAACGATTGCATGTCTCTAAAGGGCAGACCAAACTGACATTTCAATCCCAAATATAATGTAATAGAGATCAGTAACCGGAAATCATCAATGTCCGACTTTGTTACTTGATCCCAAAAGCTTATTTATTTATTCGTATCTTTTATTCAGGCCAAGTGGGTGCCATTTAAAAGATGCGAATTCAAAGACTTTATACAAAGACTTTATCCACTATAAAATAGAAATACGCGAGACTTCCTATTCTATGTGTCCGTCCCAGTCATTCTGTGTCAGGTAAAATAACTATCAGAAATTAATTCTATAACTTACCTGCAGCCCTAATAAAAGAAATAAGTTGTCAACACTATTTACATTATTCGGACAATAGTTCGAATCTTTGTTACCATATTTATCACAACATTTCGGTCGTTGTACGCTCCACCCTTCAGGTGGTTGGAATGTCGAACTGAACTCTTTATTTCGGTCACTGGGGTAAATAAAATAAAGGGTTCAGTTCGATATTACAACCACATGAAGAAGGCCAGAACGTACGACGGCCGAAACGTTGTGATAAATATGGCAACAAAGATGAAAACAATAGTCCGAATATTGTAAACAGTGTACATAATACCTCATCTCAAAAATATAGACAGATACTGAAGTTGTCAACAATTTTAAAAAATAAGCGAGAGAAATTTAAGAAAAAGGGGGAAAATTGAAACGACGCAATTTTTGTCATTTTTTTAAGAAAAAAAGGAATAAAGTGTAGAGAAAATAGTTAAGTAATTATATGAAAAACCTTTTTTTGTTTTGCAAGAGCGTAAATCAAAGATTTCACAGGTGTTCCATTTGTTTTGATCATGTATCTTTATATTGTGTGTATATAAAGAAAAAAAAAAAAAAAAAGAACTGTTTCTCTTGTCCAATCCCCTTGATAGCGAATATTTACACCGATCTTTCCCTACTCGTCATTTCTTTTCACCCCCGATCCCTAAAAGTCTTGAATCACGCAGAGTCAATACCATTGCCCACCAAGCTCACAACCACCCACGACTTTTCACACCAACAAGCAAATATATATGTTGGGCAATAAATGCCATCCACAATCGACCGATTTTTCTCTAAGTTACCCTTAAAAAGAAAAAGGATAAGGCATTTCACCTTTACAAGCATTGGACGCATATGTCGACAACTATATATATATATATATAAAGGAGATACAAGTTTGTTTCGTATAATTACATATATCAATAAACAGTATTTAGAAAAATAGTATGACAAATTGGAAAAAAACAATTCAGTCCGATGGAATCCTAACAGATGAAACGTGTCACGAAAAATATTTCCCAATTTCTCATACTATTTTTGCGCCGTGTTCCATCAGACTGAATTTTTATCCAATCCGTCATATATATCTCCAAGTATATAATTGGTGTATACGGAATGAATTCCAATTACCAACAATTACTATTCTTAAAAGATTGCTCAATACAGAGTAGAGCAGATATAATCTTTTTAAATAAATAATTATAACAAATGTTATAATTTTTTTAAAATATATTTTGTGTGAATGAGAAAAAGACAAGAAAATTATACTTTTAGCCGACACGTTTCGTCCAATGTGAATTTTCTTTTCAAGGCTGAAAACGAAATGAACTTATTGAAACCATTTCATTTCGTTTTTGCTTTGAAAGAGTCCACACTGGACAAAACGCGTCGGATCAAAGTAAAGTTTTGCTTTTGTCTTTTTTCCTTTATACATATGGTATTTTTCTACAGGTTAATTATGATCATTTTTGACATACGCTAATAGTTTGTTATTTTGTGTGTAAATAAGGTGTATTTAGGCTGCAAGGATTTATGCAAAATCAAAATATCAGCTTTATCTTGATTTTTTTTTTTTTTTAATCAATTCACCCCAGTGTGTGTGTGTATGCATATATAAATTCATTATATATATTATTTATATATTATATATACGCGGTACTTATTGGAAAGCGCTCAATATCAGTGATAGTGCTAACATATTTAGTTGGATTGATGTGAGTTTGTAACCGTGACGATGGCAAAAGCGTGAAACCCAGGGTCACAAACTCACATCAATCCAACTATATATATATATATATATATATATATATATAATTTGACAAATTGGAAAAAAAAAATTAAGTCTACTGAAACGCGTCAGAAAAATAGGACAAATTGGGAAAGTTTTTGTGGTGCGTTTTATCAGTTCACAAGCGTCTATACAACCTTATGAGCAATTAATTATTTCCACCCTACAATCTCTTTCCCCTTTGACGAAACGTTGCTAACTTCTCGCGATTTAATCACTATTTTCATGGCAAATGTCCTGGCGGCCTACATTTCTTAGTTTAGCTAACAATTAACCCCGAAATGTTAATTTAAACATAACATTGACAAAGAGGGACAGAAAGAGACAAAGGGGGTGAAATTGATACAAAGTTTTTTTGATTAAATAATGTCTTGGTTTTATTGCATTTTTTATTTCACGATTCAGAAGATTTTCGTTAAATTTTGACTAAGATAATTTGAGGACTTAAATTCTCCAAGGCGTTCTGCTTTTAACTAATATAAAGTGGGTGAAATTTTAATTTTTCGAAATTTCATAAAATTAACTAAGTGGGAGTAAGAGACGTAAATTTAAAAAAATACTAAGATTTTCTAAAAACTAAAAAGAATAAAGTTTTAAAAAAAAAAAAAATTATTTTTGAATAAATCCTAGAAATTTAATTAAAATCCGACAATTTGATTTTTGCAAGAATTTCCAAAACAATGTGTTTTTACTGAAAAAAGAAAAAAAGACTAAATTTTCCATAGTAATCTTTGGCCCACATATCGACGCAAGAAAAACAAAATATTTCACCAAAATTTCGAACGTACTAGAAAGGATTCACAAAATTTAATAAAATAATCGAAAATACTTTGGTCCTTTCTCTTAATAATAATGTAAACAGTTTGACGATAAAACTGTTCTATCAATTTGCGGGTATGTTTTTTTTTCATTATGGCATGCTCTTTATCGAATTTTTGGAGGTACTTGCACTAACCCTTTGAGGCCTTATCGTCTTGCTTGGGTTGAAATGATAAAAACATCAGTGGTTGCACGAGAAGATCAACACATTAAAAGATTGTTTTTTTAAACATTGATGTTTACCATGTATAAGGCGCAGGTGCCACTCTAGGTAGAGGGTTACACTCGAGGTAGAATAAGAGGCACAGTTTATTCGGTTATGTGGAGAAGATAACGGTTAACACTAGACCTGAACAGGTTAAGATTGCAATGATCGGGAAACATCCTCTTGGGTGTTGATTCCACAGAGCAGTGGTTCGCGGGAAAAAGCTACTCAAATGGAACTTTCATCTCACTAATGGAATACTAAGGAAATGAGGGTGGTTCACTACAATGTGCGCAGCATGACGGGTCCTAACCGTGAGGGTCAGGACTAGTGGAACTAAAGAACGTGGTTTGTATGAGGAAAATAGCGATAGAGCAATAAAACAAATCCAGAGTGAAGTTGTGCAAGGTCAAACACTTAACATTTAGCACTCTACATCATATTTAAATAATTCTTCCACTTTTACTGTATATATGGAATCCCCTCAAAATATATTGTTATATAATATATATAGAACTAATATATTAGTTCCATATTTTAAATTTTAGTAGTCTGGCTCTCAATTCCAGTCAAGATTGTTTTACGTGTTGCCATAGAAGGGTATGACTACACAACCAAGAAATTCAAATTCGATTTGCATTGTCAGAACTAACATTTTGCCTAGTGAAAATAGTCACCTATAGAGTGCTAATAATCATACTAATGCCAAAGTTTACCTCTTTGTGCTCGATGGACTATAGAAGGCATGTCAAACTCAGGACATGTGGAGGGCTGCATCGGCCATATCTGCAGCCTCAAGAGCCGCACCTGCGTACAAACTTACATTAATCACAGCTAGTGGTAATTAAACTTTAAATACAAAATACTTACAATACAAGGTAGTACAATTTAATCATTTGTTTATGTTGTCCTGATGATTGACATTGCTTTAAACAAACTATTCTCGATATATCAGGTTGGGATGTCTGTGTGGATCCCACTTTGATCAAAGATGACAAATGTTCATCAGTTAATCTGGTTCTATGAGAAGTTTTCGTGGCCGTCATAAACAAAAATAACTGCTCAGACATATATGGAACTCAACATCGCCATAATCTGTGGCAAACTTTCTGAAATTCTTAAATGTTTGAGGAAGGTATGAAAAAAATCCGGGTACCCCTACTTCTAGGTACTTTTCCTTGAGTGTTGAGTCTGCATTTCCAGTAGTTCCATCTGTAGACTTTCCTCTGCCTGAACAACATCAAAAGTGAATGGTACTCAGAATAATGCAAACTGATCTTCACAAGATGAAAAATCACAAAATCTTTGCTGAAATTCCTTTGACAGCAATTCCAGGTATTTGTACTTAGCAAAGATAAATACAAACTTAGTATTGACAGGAAAATGAATCAAGTTTTCATATGACAACTGGGACTTCTATTAAGCTAATTTTGTAATGAAACACTTAATATCATAAGTGATGAGCTTATTTTTACCTTGTAATTTAAAATTAAGGTCACTTAATTTGGTAGTAATATCCACTGAAAAAGCTAAATCTTTAAGCCAGCTTTTATCTTTCAATTCATCTGTGCCTTGACCCTTCATCTCCAAAAACAATTTCGTGTCGCAATAAAAAAAAATATTTTCAGTACCTTGTGACATGAAAGCCACCGAACATCTGTGTAGAATTGGACATTTGTGAATTGATTATTCACGTCTTCCAATAACTGGCTAAACTGACGGTGATGCAGAGCACAACCACTGATACAGTTCACTGTTTTTATGTCAAAACTCAACACATGATCTAATTTTAAAATCGTAAACCATAAGTTCTGTTGATAATTATACAGTTAAAATGCTTGAATGTTGAATCTGGATATATATTTTCTATTTTTCTACCTAACTTGATAGCAACACAATTATGTCTCCCAAACATTGGCAGCACCATCAGTAAATAAACACTTTACTCAAATCAAGGCCATAGTCATGGAGAAGCTGTTCAAATTTTTCAAAAATGTCCTGGAGTGTTTGAGTATCATGCTTTGGGACGAGTTCAATTAGTTCTTCATCCTGCTTAATGAAATGTCTTGAAGTAAGTGTGATTTCTCTGGACATACAATTTCAGCTGTTTTTACAAGACATCGCTTTATGAAATCTTCACTAAGATTTTCCACTGATGGCAATCATTTTGCAGAGTTCAAAGCTTGCAACAACAGAACTAACGTTACCTTTCTGAATTGTTGTAAAGCAACTGTTTCTGTGTTAACTTAACCTTGAATTCCTTCACTTTTGAAATACGCATATCTCCTTCATATTTATAAGATCGATGGTTTCTTTCATAATGTCTTCACATATTCTTTTGGCGTCGTAATGCAGTGGTTGAAAATCAAAGTTTATTTTTCCATTAACAGTGGAACAAAAGTACTGTAATTCCCACTTTTCTTGAAACACGTCCTTCTTCAGATAATTTTCTCTTTTTACGAGAGAATAGAATTCAACATTTTTAAGGCAAAATATTACAAAATTACAAATGTTTCCACTTTACATTTGTTCTTATTTATTTGTCAAGTTAAAAATAGTTGCTGATATTCGAAAACATTGAGATAGAATAAACAAACTAATCATACCAACTGAAAAAAAAAATCTCAGTTTTTAATAACTTGCATTACCTACATAGACAAAATTCTCGATATACCACGGCTATAGAAAACTTTGTGCGGGCTACCAAGATGCATGTAAAAGGCCGGCAGTTTGACACACCTGGCCTATTGGATGGTTCATTCACCTTTTGACTTGCGTGTCTAATCACCACCCTCGCCAGAAAAATCGTAAACTCGAGAATGACCTGGGATAAAAAAAGAAAAAAAAATTCCCAAGCAGTGGGATGACTAACAAAGATTAATGTTGTCTCGGTGAATAAAGTTTATGCAGGGGGAGTTTGAATTGGCAGATACGTTTGACTACAAATGTTAATACTTTCCGTAATAACAATGGTGTCATCAAGTTTCAAGACATAAATCTTACTTCTTGGTAAAACCTTTCAGCCATGAACATTGACATTTTTAGTTATGAATAGAAGTTCTTTTCACCTCTTTTCGATCTAAAAGTGCTAAACAAAACCCTTCCTGGCGTAAGCAATAGTATTAGATCATTTCTAATTATATCACATTTACTTCTCAGTCAAAACTTTTTCTTAAAAACTAAACTTTATAGCGTTTTTTCGCCTTTTGCCCCCAAAATAAACAACATCGAGTCGCTTAAAAAACAATCGCAATATATTTTATTCCCAACCCTTAAACTAAGCTCTCACGAAAACTAATTTGCGTGTAATAAGGTGCTTTTCTAAGCGTAGCATAGATGTGGCACAAGGCCGAATGTGTAGGGCACACGGTGAAGATCGAAATCACTATTCAGTCATAATAGATCTAGCGAGACGAGCTTGCTAAACATAACACCATATTGAAGTGCCCTAAAAAAAAGATTTTCTAAGCGTAGCTTTGATGTAGCACAGGGCCGAAAGTGTGGAGCCTCCATTGAGTATCGAACCCACTACTCACTAATTGATCTTACTAACCACTGCATCACAAAATGCTCAAAGTTGCTTGCAATAAGACCTGCACACGACGCCCAACATTCTTTACAAATTGCCATTAGTTTGTTTGCTCTTGGGTCATCGTAGAGAACCATATTTGCACTCCAACGTGTCTCCAAGAGATCAACGCGTGGCTCCTTCATGATCTTATGTTTTCAACTGATAAGAAGTGGAGCGATTATATTGAATCTATTGTTAGGTCTGCTGCTAAGAAAGTTGTTTCACTGTGTCGTGCAAGAAAACTTTTCTCTACAGAATCTATCTTGCATATATCTAAGTATAGCATTTGTCCATGCTTTGAATATATCTGTCACATATGGTCTAGTGCTCTTGCTATATATTTAGAGATTCTTGATAAAATCCAAAGAAGAATCAACGGTATTATTGGTGCTGACCTGGCATCTCAGCTTCAGTCACTTTCCCCACTGCCGAGGCATATCTTCCTTGGCGGCAAGCTCTTATTAATTCACAGTTGAAAGTGGAAGCGAGGCATTTCTAGTCTACTTGTAAAATCTAAATGACCTAGATCGACAATCCAGGCATTTCACAAAGCTTTATGTCATTCCAATTAAGGTTACCTTTTTATTTTGTCATTCTAAGGTCAATTATCGAAAAAGGGTTACCAATATAAATTTTGTGAGAAAAGAGATAGATTTTGTCAGAGATAGAGATAGATAGATAGAGATAGAGTCTAAGGTCAGGACTTGATCGAAAAAAGGTAACATTAAATGAAACTCAGAATCAACAATATAAATAACCATAGAATGTGATATAAAAATAAAGAGATATAAAGAGATAGAGATAAACCAAAATATCAGAGAGATATAAAGAGATAGAGATAGAGATATAAAGAGATAGAGATATAGAAAGAGAGAGATAGAAAGAGATAGAGATATAAAGAGATAGAGATATAAAGAGATAGAGATATAAAGAGATAGAGATATAAAGAGATAGAGATATAAAGAGATAGAGATATAAAGAGATAGAGATATAAAGAGATAGAGATATAAAGAGATAGATAAAAGAGATAGAGATAAAGAGATAGAGATATAAAGAGATAGAGATATAAATAGAGAGAGATAAAGAGAAGAGAGATAAAGAGATATAAAGAGATAGAGATAGAGATAAAGAGATAGAGATAAAGAGATAGAGATATAAAGAGATAGAGATATAAAGAGAGATATAGATAGAGATATAAAGAGATAGAGATATATATAAAGAGATAGAGATAAAAGAGAAAGATAAAGAGATAAAGATATAAAGAGATAGAGATATAAGAAAGATATAAAGATATAAAGAGATAGAGATATAAAGAGAAGAGATATAAAAAGAGATAGAGAATAAAGAGATAGAGATATAAAAGAGAGATATAAAAAGAGATATAAAAGAGAAGAGATATAAAGAGATATAAAGAGATAGAAAGATAGAGATATAAAGAGATAGAGATATAAAAAGATATAAAGAGAGATATAAAAGATAGATATAAAGAGAGAAAGATATAAAGAGAGAAAGATATAAAGAGAGAAAGATATAAAGAGAGAAAGATATAAAGAGAGAAAGATATAAAGAGAGAAAGATATAAAGAGAGAAAGATATAAAGAGAGAAAGATATAAAAAAGATATAAAGAAAGATATAAAGAGATAGAGATATAAAAGAGAAAGATATAAAGATATAAAGAGAAGAGATATAAAGATAGAGATAAAGAGATAAAGAGAGAAAGATATATAAAAGAAAGAGAAAGATATAAAGAGATAGAGAAGATATAAAAGAGAGAGATAGAGATATAAAAGATATAGAGATATAAAAGAGAAAGAGAGATATAAAGAGATAGAGAAAGAGATATATAGAGAAGAGATAGAGAAAGATATAAAGAGATAGAGATAAAAGAGATAAATATATAAAGAGATATAAAGAGATGGAGATATAAAGAGAAAGATATAAAGAGAGAAAGATATAAATATAAAGAGATAGAGAAAGATATAAAGAGATGGAGATGTAAAGATATAAAGAGAAGATATAAAGAGATATAAAAAGAGAGAGATATATAAAAGAGAAGAGATATAAAGAGATAGATATAGAGATAGATAGATAAAGAGAGAAAAACAGAGATAGATATAAAGATAGATGTAAAGAGATAGAGATATAAAGAGATAGAGATATAAAAGATAGAGATAAAAGAGATATAAAGAGATAGAGATATAAAGAGATAGAGATATAAAGAGAAAACAGAGAAAGAGAGAGAGAGAAAAAAAAGAGATAGATAGAGAAAAAAAGAGAGAGATAGAAAAAAGAGAGATATAAAGAGATAGAAAAAGATAAAAGAGAGAAGAAGAAAAAGAGAGAGAAAAAAGAGAAAGATATAAAAAAAAGAGAGAGAGAAAGATAAAAAAAAGAGAGAGAGATAAAGAGAAGAAAAGAGAGAGAAAAAAAAATAGAGAGAGAGATAAAAAAAGAGAAAAGAAAAAAAAAAACAGAGATGATGGAAGACAAAAATGGTTTTCTAAAAGACTGCTATTTCGTTTGGGAGGTATTAAAGCTCTTTATTTTCCCAGTTAAAAGTCTGGAGGTCAGTTTCGTGATTAGCTGTCAATTTGACTTTATTCAACCTATCGGTCTTACCATCAAGAATAAATAGTTATCAACATAGATATCTAGTTGGGAACTGATGACATCGGGAAGACCATTGATAAGGAAATAGTTCCAAGGATACCCTGCTTCATACAAAAAGATTTTTAAGAGTGGCTGTTCAAGACGATTTTCAATACGTGATTTGTTAAGGTTGAATCAAATTAAGAATTCAACCAGAGACACTATAGCTCTTCAAAATGTGAACACGACCGGTGTGCCAAACCGTATCAAATGTCTTCGAGATATCTAAATCCACAACCCGAGTTTCGCCGTTCGTATCTAAAGCTTGACAGACTTTCTGCAATGACCATTAACACACCGACAGCTGATCTAGAGAAGCGAAGGCCATATTGTTTATCAGAAGATCCTGCGAGGTGAGATGCTTTTAAATTGTAAAATTCATAATTGTATATTCTTTCTTATAGAACATTTGTCGAAGAATTTTGCCGTGTCAGTAAAGATATTTCAGTTCGTAATCCTAAGCTGTAACCATTAGGCCACATATGTTAATTTGTTAAGACATTATTAATAAAAAAAAAAAAAAAATTATTTTAATTGACAATGTTTTTTTTTTTCAACGAAAACCTGCGGTGACAACCAAAATAATCTGAAACGGCAGTTCAAAATTTTGATTGTGAACGTGATAGATGAAATCTGTTTCTTGAATCAGGTTGCCCGAAGGGTTACTTCCCAATATTAAGATTAAAATCATTATTATTAATAGAGGATAAAGAGAGGCGTACCTAAAAAAAAGAAAAAAAATGACTTGATATTTACTAAATTAATAGTAATGTCAATTCTGTTGCTCTCGATAATTTAAAATCGTCATTTATTTCCCCAAACTAAGTCAAAATGATGGGAGCGTCGATAAAGAAATTGTAAATCGGTTAGTTGATATACGATAAATATTAGGCTGACCAATTGAAATAATAGAATGATGCGTTCGTTTTTGACCTTTTTCTTCTACATTCTCTTTTATTGCTCAGTTTATGCCAGTATTTCATGAAATTGCGGGTTTTTTTCCTTTTCATACAGTTTTACGTTTTTTTCTTAAATTTCTTTCTAATTTTAACATTTTTTTTTTTTTTTTTAATTGCTTCTTTACAATTATTTTGGAATATCTTTTTTCAGTTTGTTGTAGGGAACGAACTGATAACTCTCAGTATACAAAGAACTGATACACCTGTATTAAATGGACTGTTCTAGTAGGAATATAAGCATCTATGATGTTGGTCTTAGGGAGCGGTTGCTTTCCGGCTTCAGATGAATTTGTAACTATCTACTTGTATTGGTCTTGTTTAAAAATAAATCCTTATACATTGTAAGTTGCCGTTTTAGTTATTTCAATAACCACCCCAGACAACATTACAAAACAGTCCTTTTTCGATTACTGTGTAACCCGGATATAAGAGAGTTGTCGGGACCGGAGAAGAAGTCTCTTATATCCGGGTTTGGTCTATTTATATACAGTGTAACCCGGATATAAGAGATTTTCTCTGGTCCCAAAGTGTTCCCATACTTACCTAAACAATAGACCAAACCCGGATATAAGAGAAAACCGGATATAAGAGACCTCTTCTCCGGTCCCGACAACTCTTATATCCGGGTTACACTGTACATTAACACAGGCTCTAATTTGGGACCAGAGAAAATCTCTTATATCCGGGTTTCTCTTATATCCGGGTCTCTTATATCCGGGTCACACTGTATTTTAAATGGGATTGTTTTTTTGTGGTTTTTTTATTATCTGCTTTCATTTTCGATTCTTTGAGATTATCTATTTTTCGACTTTCTTTTTCAATGTGTTCGTTTTCATCGAGTCTCTGTTTGACTAGATTTTTTTTTTATTGCGTCTTTTTATAATCATTCGTGTTTTTTTTGTTTTTTTTCATTAATTATCTTTCCATTGCCTATTTATTTTACATCGTGTTTAAACCTTTTCTTTTTGGCTAATTTCCCAATTCTAGTTGAGTTGGCTAGATGTAACCGGAAGTTCTTTACTAACAGTTTCTTTTCTTGCGCTTCTCGCTTGTGGAACTCCTATGCTTTCCAGATAAATTTAATGTGCAAAAAATTTGAATACAATGTCAATCGCTATCTAGTGCCCTCCTGATTACTCTTTTCTCGCTTCTTAGCAACGTTTCTGTCTAACTCTTCCAGTAACCCCTTGTCTCATTGCCTTGAATAGGGTGAACTCGTATATATAACTTGTTTTCTTATAGATTCTTTTTTTTTTCTCTTGCTCCGTTCAGTACAACTTCAATTATTTTCCATTGCTATCTTTATTTTTTTTATTTTATTTTTTTTTTTTTTTGTCGAATATTCATTCTATTTTCTGTAGATACCTCCTATTTCGGCATAAATTTTCGATACCTGAAGTTAAAAATGAATTAAAAATGAAGAAAAAAAAACCCAAAATAACTTTCTTGAAGATTTCATTTTAGCTTTTAATTGAAAGCTAAATGATTAAACTTATTTCCAGTAAGTAAAATATTCTGGTGTAATTTCAGATAAAAATTATATAGATTGGAATGTCAAATTTAATTTCGATTTCATAAAATTGTCTTGAAAGCGGCCATTTCTTAAAATTAAGAAATTATCGATTTTAAAATTCAAGAAATAAATAAAATTAAAAAATACATTTCTGGCACGTTGAGTAAAATTAGAAAATTTAAAGTTAAATTTATCTGATTTGAAATAAATATTACTTATAGCATAAAAAGTAATATACAACCATTTATTTAACGATTGGACCTGCTTATCATAGCTTACCTGAGGCGATAATGGATGGCCGATGAGTGACGAAGCGATTACAGTATGGCTGGCCAGAGTTGATAAAAACTAAGAAAACATATTTTCCGCAATTATCTAATTTGACTTATTTACCTTTCGAAGATGCTTTATGCAAAAATAAAATACTATAAAATTTTCTTAAATTAATTTTTCTGTAAAGAGAACTTAGATCACGTGACAGTTTCATAATAATGTCACGCTTACACTTTTATAGATGAAAATCAGGAACAAATTACGTAATTAATTATTAAAAAAAAATAGAATAGCGTAACTACGTTTATATTCGTAAATTTCGTTTCCACTTAAATACTATATCACATCCAGGAAATAGCCCAATAGAGAATTTTACACGATTTTAAACTGTTATAAATTATTATAATTAAAGTTTTTTTAAAATTCTTGATTCTTGTAAAAATTCAATATTCATCGGAAAAATTATTTCTTCAGACAATGTCCCTAATATAACTTAATTACAAAAGCAATTAAAAGCATTTCTAATTAAATAATGTCAGTTTTATTGCATTCATTATTTTTCAATTCAAAGCAGATTTTCAGTTAGAATAATGCAAGTTTGAAAAAAAGATTAGGCGATATAGATTTTCCAAGGAGTCCTACTTTTAGTAAGAAAAAAAATTCAGGAAATTTAGGTTTTTTGCGAAATTTCATAAGTGGGGTTAACATGTGTAAAAAAAAAAAAAAAAAAATTTCAAAAATAATTTCATTCATTTGTGAATAAGTCCTGAAAATTTAATTAAAATCGGAAAAAAAACAATGTTATTATGCCACCGATGACGTAAACAAAAGATTGTAACTAAAATTTCGAGCATTTTCTTTTCTTTTAGAAAGATTAAAAAATTTCAAAAAATACTTTGGTCTTTCATCTTAAACATTTTGACAATAATACTTTATTTTTATTAAGTTTGTGGTCTTTTTCATTATGCTATGTTTTCTTGCGAAAAAATGTGGAGGTTTTCTAATTTTCTGTTTGAATTTCTTGGGTGAGGAATTATTTTTTATATTCGGACTATCTTTGTTGTTGTTATCACAACGTTTCGCCCGTTGTGTCCTCCGGCCTTCCTCAGGTGTATATCGTTCTGGGTAATCTACAGGGAATTCTGAACTGAACCTGTTAATCTACAGATGTAAACTATTCTCATTCCACTGCTCATGTCTAGAGATATCGTGTAGTTCTTATTTCACTTATTGCTCACCTGTTTCTACGGAGTCAAAGTACGCATTGCCCGACCCTGGGATTGAACTCACAATCACTAGGTCACCAAATCCACAAACCAACGATTTTATCTACTAGATCAGTGTCCCTTTCATTGTTTGTTTCGATTCCTTTCTCTTAATATTTTTTGTTCTCTATTTCAATTCATTTCTACTTTTCCCTGACATTTTGTTATTTTTTTTATTTCTCGTTCGTTCTATTTGTTTTATTTATTGTCTTTTTCGGTTGTTTTTATTGTTCAATTGTTTTTTAGTATTCAGAATTTTTAATTGCGTTTTTAGTTAAATGACACGTTTCACTGCCTCTTTATATTTCAATTATTTGATTAATTACGGAGTTTAATTTATTCTATCGCTAAGATTCGCTTGTATAGCCCAAGGACAAAAGTGTGTACCTAGATATCTTGTTGGAAGGAAAGTTCTTGTGGTTCCTAAATAATCAAATTTATTTAGAGATCTTGAGAATTTTCCTTCCAACCAGACAGAAGAAGCGTAGTGAGTACCAGGCTATGTGCCGTGTCCTTTCAGAACGTGGACGATAATGGGTCTCCACAACTTCTTGTTCTTTGTAGCTGTAAGTAAATTTTGTTTTTGCTATCTCTACTAATCTCTGTTCGGTCAGCTATTTATTTGTTAGCTTGTTAGGCAAATTGTTCGCTGATTTACCTCCTCCCATCTTGCCTTCATTACGTCCTTAATAACCATTGTACCATATCGAAGCATTCTTTTCATTACTCGCTTTTTCACCCAGTGTAATTTGTATTTTATGACCTACGCTGAAAAGAATCAACTAATTTTTTTTTTCATCGGATATATTGGAATGTGGGTCGAACCGAAAACTTACAGATAGGTTTTCGTATTTATTTATGCATCTCTCATTTATTTACTTCTTTGGTTTCTTTTTTTGCCTTTTCCCTGAATTTTAACATACCTATATATCCATTATTTTCTTTCCCTTTCTCGAAAAATGCATTCATTGTTTGATTCTTACAATGAAACAAACGCCGCGTTGACCTCATTCCAGTGAATGTTTACCTGTCAACATCGCTGCTGCTACTTTTATTCTTGTGACGTCGACTTACGTCCACCCGCGAACGCCGCTATCTATACGAATCTACAGATCTCGTATGTCAACGACATTCCGAGAAAGCAACGTCTTCAAGCAGAACGCATATTTCAATGAAGTACACAATCGAGCAAAGAGGATCGAAAAAGTAATTTTCGTTATCGTCTGCATCAGATAACAACGAAAATTACTTTAACGTATGGAAACAGGATTTCATTTTAAAAATAAATTAAAAAAAAAAAATTGGGAAAATTATTGCTTCAGGAAAAAACAGAAGTAACGTATTAAAAATATAATGGATAAAAACACGTAAATATTAGACAAATAAGAACAAATTATCTGTAAAATTTAAGATGGCGTAGAAAAGACAAGAGTCATCATACTGAATAACTTCTGCTGCCTAATAAGGCGGAGTTAAAGAAAGACAAGTTCATTCCAAAAGAGATATTCAAAACTGTTTTTTTTTTCTTTTTCTGGTCTTATTTAAAATGTTCATAAAATAACGATCTGGATCAGGGCCGGTGAAAGGGATCATGTATAAGCTATGATAATCTATGAAAGGGATCATGTATAAGCTATGATAATCTATGAAAGGGATCATGTATAAGCTATGATAATCTATGAAAGGGATCATGTATAAGCTATGATAATCTATGAAAGGGATCATGTATAAGCTATGATAATCTATGAAAGGGATCATGTATAATCTATGATAATGTATGAAAGGGATAATGTATGAAAGGGATCTGTATGATAATCTATGAAAGGGATCATGTATAAGCTATGATAATCTATGAAAGGGATCATGTATAAGCTTATGATAATCTATGAAAGGGATCATGTATAAGCTATGATAATCTATGAAAGGGATCATGTATGAAAGCTATGATAATCTATGAAAGGGATCATGTATAAGCTATGATAATCTATGAAAGGGATCATGTATAAGTTTATGATAATCTATGAAAGGATCATGTATAAGCTATGATAATCTATGAAAAGGATCATGTATAAGCTATGATAATCTATGAAAGGATCATGTATAAGCTATGATAATCTATGAAAGGATCATGTATAAGCTATGATACACCCCTACCACATCTTAATTTCCATAATGTATTCATACAAAATACAAATTTCATTGTAAACTAATTATGTACATTAATGGATCATATGCAATATAGGTGAACAATTCAAGTACAAAAATTGAAAATACAGTATCTAATTACAAATTAGAGATATGTCAAATCATTCCGTCGTAAATCAACAATTTTGCATTAATTTTGGGCGTCAACTCGAGATCTTGTTAAAAAAATTTGAATAATTCGAACACATTCGACACTATAGATAAAAAAAAAATATATATATTTTTCGTGAATTATCGTGAGCAAAACAGATTTGGACAAGAAAAGATCCCAGAATGTCGTCAAAATCCGCGAAAATTATCCTTTAATAGTTGTGCTTAGTTTAATTTGTAACTTCTATAAATGTACATAAAAAAAATATGTTAAGATAACGAAGGTCACAAACACTGCTCGATCAGGCTTGTTCCCCGACCTCCTGTCGGGGGGTTCGGGAGTAGTCTGTAGCGGACCTGACCTGACCTGGATGTTGCGATGAAAATAAGATGTAAGACCAATATAATAATATATTCGACGGCATCTTCTGAACATTTCGTAATGGTAATATTAGCCGTTTCCTTATAAGGAAACACAAGACATTTATTGACCGAGCAGCCGTACTTCTGGGTGAAAGTTATAAAATTCTTTCTCTTAAAACAATTTTTCAGGAAAATAGTTTTTTCAAGTCCAATAGCTGTTATCGCTCTTTCCAGTATTGATGGTGATTTCCTTACTAATCTTTTATTTGAAGTAGTGTGGAATGTCGACATCTTGATCATGTCATTATTTTATCTTAGAGTTATAGACGCTATCCATTATTTTGCTTGTTACCGCTGCTGGTAATCCTCAAGTGATGTGCTTTCTGTTATTTGGTACAGTTCATTGTGTATCTGTAGCGTCAATTCACATTGTTCAAAGAAGTGGGATCTTTATCAACGCACTCAGGCTTCATTCGCACAAAGCCTTTGTAAAGTACATGTAACAATGGCACCTAGTTGGGTCACGTGATCTAGATATACATGTAGAACCGAAAATACCTAGCTTGAGTTATGAATAAATATGAATTAAAAAAAAAAGAAAGAATGACCAGCTGACCATATTTGGAGATTGAGGAAATGCGTGCCAGCCCCTGTTAAATTATTTTATATCGAAATAAATTTGACTTTTTTTTTTTTAAAAAATGTGTCTACAATAATTTACTTGGTTCTGGAATAGGTAAAACCGAGTAAATATTTACTGCCTCAAAAATAAATGACCAATAAGACGATCCATTTATGGTAGGGATCTTATCTCCTCTACAGGTAATGCATTCAGAGCCGGTGCAAAAAGGTCGTGCCTCCCGAATTTATGGCACGAAGATCCTCACTCTACTACATCTCAATTGTTATAAGATAGTATTTATATAAAATGCAAACCAGTTTCGACGTTGCTTAGCGTCGGTGATCGTATGAGAATCAATATTTCAACAGGATATGGCACGTACATCGGTTAAAAGTGGTAAATAACTTTTCTTGTGGTAGATTGCAATAACAAAGTAGTTTCATGACACGTAGCTAACAACCACACTGACAATTTTATGGTTTGAAATTCAGAGATGTCCTTCTCGACTGATTACCAACCACGGCTAGACAGCCCAGTCTGGACTGTTTAACCTATAGGTGGGTGAAAAAAGAAAGATGTATCATCTGTCCCAGCAATATCTGCGCGTAAGTGTATGTAACAAAACACGACTGCAATTTGACATTGCACCTCCTGACACGAGTAGTAAATAGGATGACATGAGACCCCAGTACTACTAAATTTTGATTTTATTTTCTTGTTAGCCCAAAGCTTATTTTAAAAGCTCTTCCCAGATAACACAAGTAGCGATATTAGAAGTTTAGTAACCCTAACCATGCCAACTTCGTTCCAAGGATATTTTGGAAATGAAGATTCGTATTCATGACAAATGCATTTTACTCTTCAATTTGTTTATGTTGTATCAAGTTAAATTTTCTATTTAAAAACAAAACAATTCATTATAAACATCATTAATAATACAGACTGAAGTAGTAGATATATTCGCTTTTCTAATATTTTTGTTATGCGTATTAAATACAAAGCAGTATTGAGACGTGTCTAGGGTCATTCAATTGATTTTTGTTGCCTTGCAGGCAAACAGTTACTATGGCCACTTCCGGACCGGAAGGAATTAATTATTTTTTTTTTATTGCGCATGCCACAGGCAGATACCAGACAAAAAGAATAATTTTCCTAAACGACTGACCAAATGCAGAGCAAGGCTACTTTTCTAGCAACAACCATAAGCAATGCAGTTGAGTAAGAAAAATTAAGATGAGCTGATATTAAGACATCTTGACGATAAATTGCTGTCATTCGATATGCTTTTTTTTATTTTAAAAAAAAAAAAAAAAAAAAAAAAAAAAAAAGGAGGAATGTATTTTAAAAAGAGCTACATTTCTAGGCTATTGCTTTCGCTTGCCATAACTTATCGTGGATGCACTTCAAATGCATCCACGACAAGAAATGATCATCTTAGCTGAATCGATGAAAGAATCTATCGATTTTATTAATGAGAAACAGAATCGTTATTTTCACATACACGCAAAGAGAATGAAAAATAGCGATTTAAATATTAAATAGTTTCATACCATGCCTAAAATATACGCAGGACAAAATGGTATTAGAGTGTTGCATTTTTTATGCAAAGTCATGTCTGAACAATTGATAAATTTACTAGCCTCGACTTGCTAAGTATTAAAAATGCTATTAAGAGATTAAATTACGTATCTAAAATAAATGGGAACACTTCGCTTACTCTCAAGCTTTGGTCTAAACGCTAGGGTGGTTGCCACTTTCAAAACCAAATGGTATTATTACTTATAGCAATGCAACTTAATTATAATAGCTCAAAATGGTGTACAAAAAAGAGGTTTGAATAGCTGGGAAAGACGTTCTAGCGTAAATGGCAATGCACAAATTAGAATGTTGAAACACAAAGCGATCCACCAACGCAGGCCAAAACATCAGATCTAGTCATTGTGAACAAGAAAAATACTTGTCATATATAGAGTCTCGCATTTCCAGATGTTCACTGAATAAAGTTCAAATAAAAGCCGAAAAAGAAAATACATGACACAATAGGGGAGTTACGATAAGCTTTGCGAAGATATTGGAAGATGTGAAAATCTCCACAAAAAATCGAATCTGTCCAGATAACATTTTTTCCGAGAAAAGTACAACAGTATGGAGAAAGCCACCGGATATTACTGGCTTGAAAACTCAACGAGTTATAGTAATAGCAGTAATAATATGAATAAGATTAATGATAGCAATTATAGTAATATCGAAGCTGACGGTGACATTGATACAATTTTTAAATGTCAAATTTGGTAAAATTGAGACAAGAATAATTTTATAGATAATGATAATCCTATTGATGATTATTTTGACTAGATGTTAATCGAAGGTTATGCCGGAAAAGAAAGTAAAAGATGAGAGAACTAGAACCGAGCGGGGAAAGAGACAAAGAGAGAGAACTAGAACCGAGCGGGGAAAGAGACAAAGAGAGAGAACTAGAACCGAGCGGGGAAAGAGACAATGAGAGAGAACTAGAACCGAGCGGGGAAAGAGACAAAGAGAGAGAACTAGAACCGAGCGGGGAAAGAGACAAAGAGAGAGAACTAGAACCGAGCGGGGGAAAGAGACAAAGAGAGAGAACTAGAACCGAGCGGGGAAAGAGACAAAAGAGAGAACTAGAACCGAGCGGGGAAAGAGACAAAGAGAGAGAACTAGAACCGAGCGGGGAAAGAGACAAAGAGAGAGAACTAGAACCGAGCGGGGAAAGAGACAAAGAGAGAGAACTAGAACCGAGCGGGGAAAGAGACAAAGAGAGAGAACTAGAACCGAGCGGGGAAAAAGAGACAAAGAGAGAGAACTAGAACCGAGCAGGGAAAAGAGACAAAGAGAGAACTAGAACCGAGCGGGGAAAAGAGACAAAGAGAGAGAACTAGAACCGAGCGGGGAAAGAGACAAAGAGAGAGAACTAGAACCGAGCGGGGAAAGAGACAAAGAGAGAGAACTAGAACCGAGCGGGGAAAGAGACAAAGAGAGAGAACTAGAACCGAGCAGGGAAAAGAGACGAAGAGAGAGAACTAGAACCGAGCGGGGAAAGAGACAAAGAGAGAGAACTAGAACCGAGCGGGGAAAGAGACAAAGAGAGAGAACTAGAACCGAGCGGGGAAAGAGACAAAGAGAGAGAACTAGAACCGAGCGGGGAAAGAGACAAAGAGAGAGAACTAGAACCGAGCAAAAAAAAAAAAAAAAAAAAATTGGGGACGAAGTCTGCGATTAATGTCTCTAGGCAATATTACTTTGGTGCATTATAGAATGCGGGAGAGGGACAGAGAGAGAGAGAGAGAGAGAAAGTCAGACAGACAGACAGACAAAGACAGAGAGACAGACAGACAGACAGAGAAAAAGACAGACAGACAGAGAGAGAGAGACAGAGAGAGAGAGAGAAAAAGACAGAGAGGACATGGAATTTGTAGTGACGACTGAAATGTTTCATCGTTGTTAAAAATGAATGACAATTTGGAATCGCTCGACCATGAAGTCAGTCAGTTATGTGTCATGCGTGATACACGCTTGGGGGATCATGTATCTTTCGATAGATGACTGACGAGGCAGATTTTTTCCCCGCAGTAGGTTTTCATTTTTTTTTTTTTGCTGTAGACTAGTTGCCATCCAAGGCTATAGAACCCGGTCTGTCCTGCAACTTACCCATACCTGAGGGGAGAAGTAGAGAATTCATACCTTTCCCAAGGGTATTAGCACGTATATGAATATGATGGATTCGAATGGAATTCGAACTCGGCTCTCAGATTCCTCAATCCGAGCCACTATCCATTACTCCACCGTGCCTCCCGGGGTATACATTTTTGTCTAGTTGAAACAACTGTAAGGTTTTCCTTATATATATATATATATTTTTCCTTTCTCTTTATACGTTATTTTTATGGATACACATATTTGAGTAAATGCACTGTTCTCTAATATATTCTTCTATGTACTGTGTCCTTTCTGGACAGATGACCATGGCTCTCCCCAACTTTCTATCTCCTGTGGCTTTAAGCAGCTTTTCACCCGTTCCGCCATCCATTCACACAAGCTTGCCAGATACTTGGTTCGCTCCCTTCCACTATCTCTCTTGCCCACAATATGCCCTATGATGGTTAATTTTTCCAGGCCCTCCATTATTATGTGTTTAAGGAATTTCAGCTGATTCTTCCTTATTCATTGTTGCCCTCTTAAAAAAAAAAAAAAAAAAAAAATCTTTTGTTGTTTACTTGGTCCGTCAATGGAATTCTCAGTATCCTTCTGTAGAACCGTATTTCTGCTGCCTCTAGTTTTTTTTACCTCATCCGTGGGGAGATTGTCCAACATTCACTGACATTTAAGTGGATGGATGCCACATAGCAATCCAGTAATCTTTTGTTTCTAACGAGATTTTTCCCAGTTTCTCAGTGTTTAGCTTTTGGAATGCCACTTTCGCTAGTCTAATGCGCGTTTTGGATCTCCGTATCGCATTCTCCATTGTCTTAAAACGCTTCCGAAATATTTAAAGTTCTGTGCCTGTTTATATCTCCAATTCGTAAGTAACATCTTGGGGTTTTTACTCTTGCTGATGACCCTATTTTCTGTTGTTACGAGGATGCATTTCTATAATAAGGGATTCCACTGAGTTCTACTTGTTATTACAAAAAAGTTTTCATTCATGAAGTAGTTGTAAAATAGAGAAATTAGAAATAGAATGTTTGGAAGATTCTAGAACAGTCTAGTATATTCGAGAAAAATCTAGATGATTCGAGAAACATCTAGAAATATGCAAATTAGGTGTTAGCCCCTATAAAAATGGGATTTTGGAAAAGGGTCGTCAGTTGATGAATGAAAATTTGACGTTGTTCTAGTCAATTTTTGTCATTTATCGACTCACGCGTGACTGGTTTGCTTGGATTTGACCCGTTTTTTGTGCTGAACTGCATTTTTGGTTAAGTTTATTCCTTTTATTACTGCCTGTTTATAAGACTGTTTGAAAAGATTTTGATTTCTTCTTTTCTGTTTTTTACCCTCCTCTAATTTTTATTTTTTACCCACTTAATTTTTTTTTTACTTTTTTTTCAGTCTTTTTCTCTTTCCTCTTTATTTTTTTTAACCCCCGTCTGTGTTACGTTTTCTGACTAATTCTAATTTCTAGTATTTTCTTTCTTACCTTTTAATATCTGTTAACTTATTTCTCGTGTAGTGTTTTTTTCGTGCCAAATTTGTACTAATCCTTGTATTGTTTCTTTGTATTGTCTAACGTGTCTATTTTCTTTTGTTTACTTTTTGACTCGCTTTCTTAACGTCAGCCATTTTTATTTTTTGTGTCTAGCTTCGTCTGTCTTAGTTACGTATTGTTTTGTTGTAATTAGCTTTGTGTTATTGTTTCGTAATTTTTTGTTGACGTCGGCCATTTTGATTTTATTTTAGCTTCGGCTTTTGTCGAAGTTTTTTCTGTTTTTTATTGTCTAAAGTTTTTTGTTTATTACGTGTTTGTCTTTTCGCCTTTAGGCGATATTTGTATTGTATTCTTTATACGTTTAGGTGAACTGTCTAATTGTTTTTTGGTGTCCATAATTATTTTATTTTTTTGAGTTTATTTCTTTTTCTCTCGCCCATATATTTATTGCCCACCCCTCTCCATTCCCCCCCCATTTAAAATATGGATAAGGAAAAAAAAGTACCTTCTTTTTTAATCGCAAAAAAGAAATTTAAAAATACTTCTTTTAAAAAAAGAAGTATAAGGAAGCACCTATTTAACCCTAAGAAGGACCCCCCCGATAAAGACAATAAGGAGGAATATCCTGACCTCCCAAGTGTTCCCACAAACGAGGAAATTGTGGAGACATTAAAAAAAGCCTCCAAAAATATGGAAGCTGAAAAAAGCGGAAATACAGACAAAGAATCGGACAGCACAAAAACTAATGCAGAGGCCGGGGAATCGCCCTCTTGTTGGAAGTCCCCTCCTAAATGCATAATCAATTTAGTGGAGTTCTTGGAGCGTGCCAAGAGTTACGCCCACCTTGTTGTTGAAGGTGGTCTTTGGAAGACCCCAAGAATTGAAGAGAATTGATAAAAAGAATAGTGTCAGTTTTCGTCGTGGACAAGCGTACGCGCAAAATTTGTCGCTCGACGAAAAAACACAGTGTTGAAAGCACTAGAATCCTTCGGTTCAAGCCCCTTAGAATAGTTAAGGGTGCTAAATTTTTTCATAATGGGACGTACTGTTGCCCACACCAGAAGATTGCGTCGCCGCGGCTAGCCGCGAACTAATCAACAACGAGTTGATATTGCGTACCGAATACGAAGGGCGACGAAGGACCAGGTAACTGTATACGAGGTCCCTCCTCAGGTTATCGGGGAACATCTGGCCGCTTTCTCTCAGTATGGCGAGATTCTGGGAGCTTCCTGCGATAGCCTGAACGGGGGGTGGAGCTTTGATATCATGTTGGACGAGAAGGCCTTCCGCTCCATCCCCAACTGTCTGGATGTTGGCGCTTTGAAGTTACCGGTCATAGTGACGGGTCGAAGACCGGTATGCTGGAGGTGTGGAGTGACTGGTCATCTCTCCTCCTCCTGCCCAGAGAAGAAGGCCTCTGGAAGTCAAGCGCCAGTTACACAAGATCCCCTTTGACCGCGTCTCAAAATTCCACCTCGCCTGTAATGGGCGTACCAGCCTCCGGGACCGGGTCGGTTAATCCTCCGGTCGGCGCGTCACCTAAAGCCACACTCCCCAAAGAGCCTTCGCCCGCTGCCGGTGCAGTTGTGGAGAAGGGGGAGGGGGAATGGCTGGTGGCTGGTAAGGCCAGAGGGAAGCGCCGGACAGCGGGTCCTCAGTCCCCTGAAGCCCCAAGGAAGAAGGGCACTCACAGTCCCACTCCCATTAGCAACGTTAAGGGCGATGCCCCGGTCTCTAGTCTTACTTTCGAGGAAAAACAAAAAAAATTCGACCCTGGCCATGAAAAGGCTGAAAAATTAAAAGCACTCAAAAAACATCTGGACGCAAAAAGAAAAGATCCAATCCCTTCATCTCCTGCTAGTCCCTCCCCTTCACCAAAGAAACAACCCCCACCTTCACCCATTTCACCATCCAAAGCCAAAACCCACAGCAGAGATCCCAGCCCCTATAGACACAGGTCATTTTACACCCCATGAATACTCCCCCTCCTTCTCCAGTTAAACAAAAATCTACCCCCTTCATACCCCCCAAGCAATCACCGGCAAAAAATGCCGAAATGCCTCCTCCAGCTACAAAGCGGCTTAGATCTCCCACTAAAGAGGAGAAAAAGGAAAGGAAGAAAAGGTTCCTTTTTAACACTGGCGAGGAGGTGTGCCGGATTTCCCCAGCACAGGCAGAGAGAGAGCCAGAGATTACGGCAACAGGGTTAAGGACTTAAAATACCTGCTCTCTATCAAGCAGTTCGGCGATAAAGATATAGAAGACCCAAATAACTTCCCAAATGCCCAGAGGGTCCTGACTGTTATTAGGTCAGGACCTGCGGCCAACCAAACCTGGGCGATGGTGGAAGAAGCGGTGAACTCGTGCAAGATGCCTCTACCCATCGCCATCGTGGATAATGAGAAATTAAAAAAACTACAATATTTCTGTGCAGGGAGGGTCCCCATTTTAGTTCACCCATCCCTATATAGAGCTCTCAAATTGACCTTCCCTGGGATGTCGGCGGTATCTCCCAAGACGGCTCCATCAAGAATGAGATGGGCCATGGGTCTATGGGAGAGGCTGTCGGTATCCTTACCCCGGCCATGTTTAATCCTGGTAAACAACCCTAATCGGACTTCTCATGGCTCTCTGGTTAGCTACTTTAAATGTGCGGGGCCTGAGGTCCGAGTCTCGCAGGGCGAGGCTCTCTCGTGACCTTCAGCGCCTCGGGGTGAATGTTTGTTGTGTGCAAGAGACCCGGTTTTCTTCTCATGACCATGAGGATATACTGTCTAAAAGGTTCGCCCTTTATTCAGCATGTTTTGATGGTCGTTCGAGGGGTGTCTCTTTGAAGGCTGCATGTTCCCTTGTCTTCGCAGATCCGGCGGGCAGGCTTTGTGTGCTGGATGTTACTATAAAGGATATGGCTTTACGTCTCATTGGGGTTTATGCGCCCAATAGTCATACTGAGCGGCCTGCTTTGTTTCGGCAGATCGAGCCGTTTTTGACGACTTCTCGTCGGGTAGTCTTAGCCGGGGGATTGGAATGCCGTCCTTGACCCTGAGATAGATCGCATAGGTAAAAAACCGGGTACTAAAAATCCTGATGTGAAGTCATTTCGGGACTTTATCGGCAGGTTTGATCGTGTCGATAAGTACCGGAATGAGCACCCTCAGGAGTAGCATGGACTTGGACAACTAGTGGCGACTCGGCTCCTGGCTCGCTTGGTGAGCTACCTGGACCGAGTGTTAGTTAGGAGAGTCGACGTAGGGCTCTTAGAGTGTCCAAGTTTCCACTATATAGTTTATACGGATCATAGGCTTGTCCGGGTCCGTGTAAACTTAGATAAACCCTAAGGTTAGAATGGCTGGTTACTGGAAATTTAACTGTTCACCTTTTGGTGAGCAGGATTTCGGGACCAGCTGCTACTAATGATTCAGAGGGAATTGACGGGGGCGGTTGTGGGTAACACCTGGTGGGGAAAATTAAAATCAAAAATTAGAACGTTTGCTGCCGATTTTAGTCGTCGACTCAATCTAGATAGACGAGCGGCGCAAACGGCTTTAGAGGAAAAGGTCGATCGGGCTGTTAAATCCCGTGTTAGTGGGGACATAGTCTTAGCTAAGGCAGAGTTGGCCTCCTTGCTTATCAAGAAGGATCAAGCTCTGGTAGTTAGGGCTAGGCTAAAAAAGAATGTCTTCTGAGGCGACGAATATGGCCGCAGAATTGCGCGCAGAGGAAAATCGGAACGCGGATAAGCGACATATAGCGTGCGTCACATTGCCGGATAAGCGGACCGTGACTACTAGCGCGGGCATATGCGAGGCCTTTCGGCTTTACTTTCAGGATCTTTTCTGGGGAGCCCGGTCTGAGCTCTGCTCAGTGCGATGCCTATTTGGCTGACTTTCCCTGCCTTGAGGCAGCTGAAGCGGCTAGGTGCGAGGGTCCCATAACAGAGTCGGAAATCTGGGATGCGCTGAAGCAGGTTGGCCTGGATAAGTCTCCGGGACTAGATGGACTTCCCTACGAAGTGTACTTTGAGGCTGTCGCCAGTTTTTGTTCCTTTGCTGCAGCTGATTTACAACCACTGGATAAGGCAGGGGTCTTTACCTCGACGCTTCACCAGGGGTGTGATCTGTTGTTGCGTAAGGACAAGAACGGTGGCGATGGGTTAGGGAACTTTCGCCCTTTGACGATGTTAAATACTGACTTAAAGATTTTGGCGAAGATCTTAGCCAACCGTTTGCAGCTTGTCCTGTCTCGTCTGATTGGCCCCGAACAGACTTGTGCTGTGAAGGGCAGGACGATTCAGGATAACCTTCATATGGTACGCTTGATCTTAGAACAAGTCGACAGTGAAGCCGCGCTGATCAATTTAGATCAGTCCAAGGCCTTCGATAGGGTTGACCATCGGTTTCTGGAGGCTGTCCTGTCGGCGGCCGGTTTCGAGCCGACTTTCGCTCCTGGATCCGTCTCTTGTATGCGACCCCGGTGCGCTGGTGGAAGTGAATGGGGTGAGGTCGGAGCCTTTCGTATTGTCTCGCTCCATTCGTCAAGGTTGTCCGCTATCGCCCTTGCTTTACGTTCTTGCGTTGGAACCATTCCTTCGCAAGTTAAAGGCGAATCCGGTCCTGCGCGGAATTTCCCTGCCTGGCGCTACCACCTCGGCCAGGTATCCTGCCTATGCTGACGACGTTTCGGCTCTTGTGTCGAGCAGAGCCGAGATTGACGAAGTCAGCAAAGAAATCAGTGGGTATGAGATGGTAACAGGGGCCAGGATCAACCGCGATAAGTCTGTGGGCTTGCGGTTGGGTGCGTGGAAGGGAGTTTCTCTTCCCGGACCTTTCCTCTGGACGGATGGGCCGATCAAGATACTCGGCGTCTGGTTCGGTCCTGATCTCCAGTTGGAAATGAACTGGTCGGAGGTACAAGGGAAGGCCGAGGTCGCGGTTAATCTGTAGTCTCGGAGGAGACTTTCCCTGAAGGGAAGGGCGGAAGTATGTGTTTCACACATCTATCCGATCCTCCTCTACCGACTCTCTGTGCTTCCACTCCCGTATGCCCGGCTAATGTCATTAGTCCGGACCTTGTTCTCTTTCTTATGGAAGGGCAAGGCCCCTATGCTATCTCGCGAGGTCTGTTGCCTCCATCCCTCTGAGGGCGGTCTGGGGATGCCTAGCATTGAGATTCGTCAATATATGCTTCGCATTACCTTTTTAGACCGAATGTGTCGTGGGTCGAATGAGGAGGGTGCCTTTTGGAAAGAAGACGTCCAGAAACATTTTCCGTTCCTGAAAAGTGTGCACTCGTGCGAAGAAGAGGCCGGCCGTACTCCACGTGCCGAGTGCTCTTTTTATCGTGAATGTCGTCGAGCTCTGAAGCTCCTCTTACGGGCTTCGGATGGCCTCTCCAACGCCCAGGCGTTGTCTCGCAAGGCATTATATCAAGTTTTAGTTGGGGGTCCGTTCAAGATGATCTGATTGGCGAGCTCGGTCTTACCGAAGAGGAGGCTCGCTCGATTTGGCCCTTGGGCGCCCGGGTTGAAATGTCTCAATAACGATGAGGCATCACCACCTGGCTGGTGATTCGTGAAGCCCTCTGGGTCGGCAAGAGACTTTGTTCAGCAGGCTTGGAGAAATATCCAAACTGTCGTCGCTGTGCGGGGGAAGTCGAGACTATTGGTCACGCCTTCTTTCAGTGCACGGGGGAAGTCGAGACTATTGGTCACGCCTTCTTTCAGTGCAGGGCGTTAGTGCCGTTGTGCAAGTTTGTTGAAGGCCTCATGGTTCGCATGCTGCGGGGAAAGTTTTTTGTCCTGGAAGCCAGTTCTGTTTGTAGCAAGTGGTGCCGCAGATGACGAAGGCTGAACACTATGTGTTCTGTTGCTTACTAGGGGTAATGAGAGTCGTGATTTGGACGACGCGTCAGAAGGGATTCCATGAGGGCGAGAAGTTCACTTCTTCCCAACTGATCTTGTTCTTTTAGCATCAGCTTTAAGTCAAGATCAGGACGGAAAGGCGGCGGCTCACCTCATCAGATTTCAACAAAAGGTGGGTGAATCTTGCGCGTATGTGCCGAGTAAAAGGGGCTGACCTTGAGTGGCATCTGGATGCCGGTTAGGCATTAGGATATTGTTTTCCTGGGTTCAACATAGGCAACCCATCCCGGAGTTAGGTTAGATTAGGTTTTTTGTATTTTTTCTTTTAGTTTTTCTATTCTGGTAAACTTAGCTAGGGTGTGTTTGCTCATTGGTCCACTTTTATTTCTGTCCCCATTTTTTTTTCCTTTAGTTTAACTCCGCATCCCATCCCTCGTTTTTAGGTGGTCAGTGATGTCAGTTCTCTGGTAGATGCGGGGTGCCTTTCGTTTCGTGTGTGTGTTTTTCGTATTTGTTGTTGTGTATGAATGAGTGTGTGCCTGTGTGAATGCTTGGGAAGAATGAGTGTGGCCTTATTTTCATAAGTCCCGCATCGATTTCGTCCGGTTAACTGATTTTTCTGCCACATTCAAAAGTTTGTGGGGGGTTTTATTACTAACACTAATTTTATTTGGTTTCTTGTAAATATATTTTGTCATTTTAGATATATTCATTGGGCATCATTTTAGAAGTTGTTGTTTTTTATGCCCCTCCCCCCACAGACAATATTTTGTACATAAGGTGATTATTTTGGTTTTTTCATGGAGTCAAAGAGGCATTTTGGTGTTTGTAGTAAGAAAGGTATGGATAAATGTGTTGTTTTGGTGAAAGGAATATTGTTCTGTATGATAGGGTCAGTGGTTGTGGCTAGCTAAGTTTTAATCTAAGACAAGTGATGACCGTCCTTTACCACAACCCCCTTTTCGGCCTTGTGCCACATTTGTACAAAGTACAATAAATAATGTTGATGAAGGGGAATTTCTGCTGTTATCAACTCCAGCTTTTGATTCAAGGACTATTATATCCAACCGAAAGAATCTCTACAAAAAGTTGCCGACCAACCAAAAACCCAAAAGAGAATTTCATGGAACAAATTTGGTAAAATAGAATTTTAACTAATTTTCATTGACCAAACTAAAAAATAATATTTATTTACACACCTTTGTGGATTTCCAAATATAGCACTTAGATTACTTCACTAGCCCTAAAGTGATTAAGATATTCGATTCCCTTTCCTTCTTCCTCGTAACAGTTCACCAGTAACTGTGTTTTCTGTTTTGTAGGGCACAATTTTTTATCCTGTATATATTTTATGTTCTGTTTTATTAAAGTAAATATTTGTGATTTAGCTCCGTGTTGTAAATCATTTTTTCCTTTGTTACAATTAACACGTAACACTGTTTTCTTGCAGTTGATTGTTAGTCCTTTATTTTATTTTGTTTCGCTTTCTTCTACCGCCCTGTCTAGGAGATCGTGCAGTTTTTCCTTTCCTAGTCGACCGTTAACAGTGTCATTGACGTATCTTTGAAATACAATTTAAAAATTCCATTTTGCTCGTATTAACTCGTGCATTTCCTTCAATCTTTACACAAGGCCTCTTTTTACAGTGATTTTCCAAGCGTAGCTTAGATGTGGCACAAGGCCGAAAGTAGGGGGGCACCCAGTGAAGATCGAACTCACTATTCAGTCGTAATTGTTCTAGGAAGACAAGCTTGCTAACCACTACACCGCCTCGATGTGCCCAAAGGCTTCTTTTTATATATGGTGATTGATTGATACGTTTTCTACGGTTTATCAACCATTTGCTGGTTATTTAAAGCCAGAAAATATTTCCATATTGTAAGAATTTCTTTTGGCGACAATAATAGTTTAGTGATAAAGTGTGATTAACCCATAGCTGGGAGGGTTTTCATGCGCGTAAGTGAATATGACGAACCCGACTGAAATTCGAAATCGGCTCTCCGATTAACAATTTTGAGCGAGTATCCATTACACCATCCGCACATATCAAATTTATAGCACCTGATATTTCTCAAACGGTCACCCATTTAGGTATTAAACAGGCTCGATGTTGCTTAACTTTGGTGATCTACAGGAACTGATGTTTCAACGTGATGTGGCCGTAAGCCTCAATTTGATGTGATTTAGTTTAATAATTCTTTTTTACATAGGAAAAAGCGTAAACAACCTTTTATTACGTATTTAGTCCTGAATTCATTGAACTATTTTAAAATCAACACCGAATGTCAATGTAATCTCGCATCTTGAATATCTCCATGCATGAACACGGTCAATATGTATACCTTAATTTTGTGAAGTCTTATATATAGTGAGACACGACATTATTATTAAAAAAAAAAAAAAAAAAAAAAAAAAGTGACTCGTACCGCCCACCATAAGTTATTTACACTTATGCAAAAAAGGTAAAGAATAATAAAAATGCCAAACTTTATGTTCCTTATATAAAGACTTTATTCGCTGATATTTGCGTAAAAAGGTTGGCTCGTAAGATATTTCGAATCTATAGAGATATATCACACACCTACACATCCCTGACAATAAATGTCTTCCGGTCGGTCACGACTAAGTTTCATTCGTACTGGAGCATGCTATCTTCAGGTGGCCGACAATTGTTCGCTGTTATACCGGTCATATTTACCCACCACGGCGAGCTTAATACGTAAAGCTTTGGGCGGTCAGTATATTAACAAAACTCATCGTGGTGGATACAGAGATGCCTGATGAAGAAAACATTTGTAGAAATATTAAAATAACTGAGATACAGCGCATGGAACTTTCGTTAAATCTAAACAAGAAGCAAATATCATTTGCGTCTGAATTTTTTAGATGAGTAATTATCGTTATTTACCTTTTATATATTCGGACTATTGTCTTCGTCTTTATTACAACGTTTCGGCAACATCAGGACACTATTCAGAAGCAGCCCCACTCTACGCAGAAACCTTTGCCTAGTAAAGCCTAACATGGGGTTGGGAAGAATGTGACCAAGAATTTCTTGTACCAGATTCCTTGCAGTTATGGTAGATAATATAAAGGTGAAATAAGCCGCCCCTAAAAGTAAAACTGGAGGAACATCGAAAAGCTGAGAGAATGAGATCGGGCATAGCTGATCATGTATGGAGGGAAAGGGATGGGCATCAGTCACTGCGGAATGAAATGAAAATACTGGACGGGAAGAACGCTAGAGAATTAGCCGTCTGAAAGAGTCAGTGCACATGCTAGGCTATGAGAACCTCATTAGTAGGCCTAGCATAGAAATAAATACAATATGGGAGCCGCTAATAAAGAAAAAGGGACAAGTGACAGCAAGTCTTCAATCGCAACAGCAATCAAAACATGGGCAGCAGCAGATCACAGGCCAGATTATTTTTAAGACTAAGTTACTACAGCAAACTGTCCTACGGGACAATAGCCTAGTTGAGGTACACCTGGGGAAGGCTAAGAGTGGGTTCACAACGACCGAAACGTTATGATAAAGATGAGGACAATAATCTGAATATAAGTAGTGTAAATAAGGAACCAATATAATTTATAATTTTTTTTTTTACAGTGATGTTCAACTTGTACAAAGCTTGAGAGCCACTCAAGATAGAGGGTTACAGAGTAAGAGGCACAGTTTATGCGGATATTTGGGGAAGATAACTGTTACACTTTTGGCTTGAACAGGTTAAGAGTTTATACATTAAAGGTATGGCAGAAAGATCTATTTGAACTGCTAGCTAAGTTCAGCCTATTTAAGATGTTAGAATAATCCAAAACTTATATTGGAGAAAACCGCCTAAATACAGGTGTGACGCCACCTAGGGTCTTGTCCTGTGCTGGTCGCGGCGCCAATTGTGACGCCACCGGTCAGTCCTCGTCAGGGCCGCCAATTGTGTTGAAAACAATTATCTTTATATCTGTTTTCTGAATACAGGACTGCGTCTTTCTCCCACCCCGCTTTTATGGATTCGTGACACTGCGTTTCCCAGGCGAGTCTTGATATCTTAAGTTGTTTTTCAATAAACGGCTTTTTGATATCTTCAGGCGATATTCGTTAAAACTTGTTTTGGTGGTGTGAGTAAGTCGTTCTTCAAAAAAAAATTGCTTTTGGTTAGAAGTCTAAGTCGGAATGCGTGGAAATCTTTTCAGTCAGCTCCTGCGAGTCTGGTCTCCGAGCTCACAGCTCTGTCGATCTGCGTGCGTCTCCGATCTCCAACCCAAATCAACTGTAACTCAATTATCTGAAACTCTGGGGACGTTCGTTTATATGAACGCCGACCAAAACCGGGTGGGGGCCTGTCATGGTTTGGGTTCTTCGATAGTTTCAAATCCCCAATAAGGATTTTGTTTGTCTTCGGACAGGAAAATTTATCGCTTCCCATTTTTGGAAGTCAATTACTTTCTGTTTTAGAGGGGGTCGTAGGAGGATTATCCTCCTAAACTCTTCCTTTCTCATATTGGTATCTCACACCAATCCCCTCAGAGGGCGTCAACAAGTTTCTTTTTCATATGTTCACCTTCGCCCATCACTCACGTCACCACTCAGCCAATGAACGCTGGGTGTGGCTAGACTGGCTTGAGTTTACAATTATCGCCCAAAGAAAAAAAATTATCTTCCCTTTTCTTTCTTTTCTATCGGCCAGAATTCTTATGGACCGCACCTCGCGACTATTAAATTTTTATCTTATCCTGCCGGAATTTTCGCCGACTCATTAACTATCGCTGGTCAACTATTTAACTGGGTGGCCAACTAAATCTGTCTTTCTCACCTCAATACCATCGCACCCTCTGACATCTGCTCTCGGCGACAGAAGGTGTCATTAATAGTTCGAACAGGTAGTAACAATGATTTTCCCCTTCTCGACCCTATCTCCTCATGTCAAAATCCGGATATACAACAGATGGGTCTCCTCGCTGGACACAAGAACCAAAACCAAATGATATCTCCGAAAGATAATTAGTGGCTATTCTTCAGGCTGATTGGTCAGTGAATGCTGAATGTGAACATTCAAGGAAACTACCATTACTAGCATAACCAAATAAAATAATTCCACGACAATCGTCAACATTGTATCAAGACGTGCGTAGCTGAATTTGCCTCGCTTTGGTTTTGCGGGGACAAGCATCATAACAGACATGAAGTGGAAGACAAATATTTCAGTGTCCAACCTCTCCTTCATTTCTTTTTGCTTCTAATTATCTGGGAGTGACGCTCAGGTGAAAAGTTGGCCTCATAATTTACAGGGATTGTCCAACACAAATATTGCAATCTTATCGTCTCGTTGCCGACAAAAGTGATAGTGTCAGAACAATTTATAAATTATTATTATTTCTTTTTTACTCTTCTAGTGTAATTTTCCTGTCATTTTTATTAAATTTGCTGTTTTCTCCTCGCTTCCCTGCATTCTTTCCATGCCAATGAACAAAAAGGTAACCGACCTCAATTGCACAATCTAATTTGAAAACTGAATGGAATTTAGAGAAGTTGATTTACGTGCACGACCGTTGAAACAAAGAAAGTCTCACATCGGACGAGAATTGAATTTCTTTATTTGGTAGCAATAAATATCTAAACACTATATATGCACACACACACATACGTGGTCTGTCTTTTATTCAAACATATCTGCTCTGAATATCATCCTCCTCAGGTCTACCCATACGGATTACCTAAATTTGCATAAATAATATATATATATATATATATATATATATATATATATATATATATATATATATATATATATATATAACTATACTGTTTTCGAAAAACCCTCGAATTTTTTATTTGCCAATAATCAAATCAATCTCGAGGGGAAAAAAGGTTTTAAAAAGATTTAAAAAGAAAGAGCTACAAACATGAAAGTCTGTCGAAAAAAAAATCCTACAGATGCAGGTTTGAAGCCCAAAGAATATATATATATATATATATATATATATAACATTTTATGCATAATAATCAGAGTAGCCTTCATAATTTTTGTTGAATTAGGTGCATATTGTTCCACAGAATGAAAATGTAACTGATTTTATTCAGGATAGGTACTGAATCCCTAGACGGCACGTCTGATATATATCGTGTGTGGTACCCGAGGTTTAAAATGCATTTTAAAAATAAATCTTTCTTGAAGTTTATATTTCAGTTTTTATTCCAAAGCTAATGGATTATTAAATTGAATATTACCAATAAGGAAAATACTTTTCTGTATGTCAAACCGAATTTAAATTGATTGGAATGATTTTAATCGCTAAAATCGGGCATATTGACAAATCTGTTAAAAACAACTCTTTATTAAAAAAAAAAAAAAAAAAAATCTTTCAATAATAAAATATACTTTTCTGAAAGTTCATTTTGAGGAAGATTAACTGATTTCAAGTTTAATTAATCTGAATTAAAACAATTACTTTTAGTTTAAAATATCGCAGAAAAACATTTAACAGATAGGTCAATACAACAAAAACAAAACAAAAAAAACATTATCGATAACCTAATGTTTATGTGATTTATGTAAGGGGGAAATGCTTGTAGTAAAATTACATGACGAATACAATGTAAACGTCCTTTTTTAAGGTATGTTTCAACTACCAAGTAATCTTAAATATTTTAAACGTTAATATTTTATTGAATTTTAGGTACTTTGACTTTATAGTGTTACTTACGAAGACGCTTGTTGAAGAAATGTTAGGAAATTACCAATAAATTTTAAATTTACTGCAGTTATCGCTTTTATTTTCTGATAATGTCGTGTATAGAGGTTTGTATTGTCAAAAATTGGCACGTTTTTTAAAATTTTAAGAAATTGAAAAATCAATATACATCGATAGCCATTTTTTCAAAAACATTAGTAAAGAAAAATAAATGTTGTAAATTTGTTAATTTTTAAATATTAGACGCTTATTTGAAATTCTGCAGCTTGCGTTGTTTTAGCATTTTTTTGGGGGGGGTGTTACAGTATGATCTTGAGTAAGTGTTCCCTCTGGATTATACTTCAAGAGAGATGTTATTAGGTTGGTGCAAAAATAATGTCGTTTTTTGATGTTCAACTTAACGTCAAAAAACGACATTTTTTTGCACCAACCTAACATTTTTGGCCCCGTGCTATATCTTCCGAGCTTACCATGTAAAATATTTATTTAGCTTTAGAAGTTAGATTGATTCTTAGCTAACAGATTATCCTCGTTTATGAAAGATGTTAAGATTTCTGGCTCCGTGGTAATTCTTCCTACTTTAACATGTGCAATGTGTAGCTAGTAAAGAATTTTCGACTCATTGTGTCGAATTATTCAAATCGTATTCGATATATAAAAAAACCTAAAGTAATATTTGGAAGAATGGTCTATTTTTTTATTCGAGGATGGATGGTAGGATTGTTTGTATCGGTTGAATTTTGTTATGTTTTAAAGGTTTTGGAAAAATTCCGAAACTAAGCGTAATATAACTCGAGAAAAGTTATTTGTAAGATTTGTTGACGGAAATGTAACATTTTTAAAGGACATCAAAGTGTGCATTTGTGGCTTATAAGCGATTCATTTCCAAATTAATCTAAAGGACATGACTAGTGGGAAAAATAAAGTTGTTCTTAAGATGGGAAAAGTTGTAAAATTGATTTTTTAGCTCAGAAAGCTAACATTACAAAATACTAGTCATTCAATATAAATAATTTTATTCTTTTGTTAATGTTTTTTAAAAAAATAGTAAGGCCATAATTTCAGATAATTTAATTAAATATTACAACCTTAGGTTAGAATTTGTTCAACTGTTCTTTTCCAGAATAAAAAAAAAGCATTAGTAATAAAAAAAAACAAAGAATTGTGAAAAAGCAGTCATAAAATTAAGAGAAGAAATATAACTTTATAAAATAATTAAATGTGAAGATAAGAAAAAAGTTACGAACTTTTAAAATTTATGCCTTGTTTTTTTTAAAAAAGTCTTAAACTACCAAATGTTACTAAAATGTTTATTTTTGGGGGGTTACTGTATATGGAACGCTATGCATTTATCTTTTTATGTTAAAATCTGTGAACCCTTTTCTTTGTTTGAATTTAGTGAAAGATTAACGCATCAAGAAAAACCGAAGAGCGTTTCCATTTTGCTACAAAATTTTTTCTTCTGTTACAACATCCGCTCCTAGATAATTTCTTTCACGTTTATACACAAAAAAATTCAAAATTCTATTTAAAATACTGGGTGTCGTTGAATTGTAAGCTTTTCCAGTTAAGATTAGTAAATACAGTTTTATTTACAGTTCAGAGCAAATTTTTCTGTAAGTGGCGGTCCTGTTTGGCAAAAATATTTAAATTGTACATGAACTTGTCTTAATAACTAATATAAACATTAATCTCTACAAAAATGACTTGAAATTTCATTAAAAAAAATTGTTAAGTTCTGAAAGTTTCATTAAAATTCAATTATCTCATTTTTGCTTGAATTTCAAAATCAATGTTTTTTTTCACCGAAGAAACAAAAAAAAAACCGCTAAGTCACCTGTTGACGCCAGAGAAACAAAATTTTTAAGTAAAATTTCGAAAAGAACTTTTTTTTAACCCATAAAATTATTTGGTCCTTCCTCTTAAAAGATTTTATAATAAAATAATACTTTGCTTTAAGATTTGGCCAATTTTTCATTATATATATATATATATATATATATTTTTACCAAGTTTTTGTGGTGTGTGTGCGCGCGCGCTAAAACAGTATAGCATAATGACAGTAATGAACCATATCCAATATAGGTGAACAATTCAACTAGAAAAATTGAAAATACAAATTAGAGACATAATAGTTCATTCCATCTAAAAAAATTAAGTCAATTTTTTTTTTTTTTTTTTTTCGGAAATTTTTATGAACTTAAAATTTTTCTTGTTAGAAAAGTTGAATAATTTTAACACATTCAGCATTATGGAGAAAAAAAGTTTTTTTTTCCAAGACTTAGCATGAACAAAAATTCAGAAACAACAAAACCCCAAAACAATAAAAACACCCCCCTCCCAAAAATAAAAACAAAACTACGTCAAAATCTGCGAACATTTTTCATTCTTTAACAGTTAGTTGCGTTTGGTTAATTTTAAAAGTATGCAAGTAGAAAGAGCAGATGTTGATACGATAGAGATGGTCACAAAACACTGCCCGGAGTCCCCAATGAGGCTTCCCGCACCCGTCGGGTAGTACGCTCTGCTCTTGTGAACCCTTACAGTAAAATAGTTTGTGTCTCAGGGGAACGCCTGCATAAAAATTAATTTAATTTATCATTATTAATATCAATCTCTTGTATTTTATAAATAAATCAAAGATTTTCCAACAATGTCATAGTAAATTACGAATATAAAATTAAACAAAAACTACTGAAAAAATGCATTATCCTATCAATGTTTCTCGCGGAACCCCCAGCAACCTCTTGCGGAACCCTGGGGTTCCCAGTAGCACCGACCGAGAAACACTGATATAGGCTATCACCAAAGAAAATCTTATGCCTTGACGAAAAATATTAATTAAAAATTCAAATATGTAATTTTACAAATTTTTCTTACTTTCACGACAAACTTTAGACCCAAAATTTGCGTGTTGTAAAGAAAGATTAATTAAGGTTGACTTTGGGTTAGGAATTTAAAATTCTTTCGAATAAAATGGCTGCAAACTGACAAAAATCGATATTGTTAACAAATAAAACAAAAAACTTAAAAAACTTTAAAAAAAAGAAAGTTGTAGCATCAAGACAATTTTATGGCAAATAGTTACTTTAATCGTTATTAGATTTAATTACACGCAAAATTTAAAAAAAAAAATTATATATATATATATATATATATATATATATATATATATATATATATATATATATATATAAACCTCGATAGCGTCACAAATTTGTAAGTACGGCGACCCGTAATAAAAAATTAATTTTAACAATTTTTTTGCAAACTAATTATTTTTCTGAGTTAATCTGAATTTTTGTCATGCGTAAAAAAAAAAAAAAAAACAACAAAAAAACGCTTTTAATATTACAGATAAGTTAAATTTAGATATTCTTAACAAAAAAAATCTGATAATGTCCCCCGCCATTGTATTTTATTCGCATCCCCCAAGATACTTAAGTTGGCCAAAAAGTTCATTTGGTTTATTAAGTAAATTTTCTACTTAATAAACGAAGTTTTTGACCAACCTAATTTAATAATTATTAAATTATTTATTAATCTCAGGTTAGTTTTGGTCAAAAGTACGTGGCACTCAGTGAGGATCGAACTCACTAGTATAATATACGAATTACTTCATTTAAGACACTTAGAAATAAACACCTTCCAGTCCCCGTTTCATATAGGTACCCAAGAAAAAAAAAAAAACTAGCTAAAATTTGAAAGGTTCAGAAAATAAAAAATTTTAAAATAAAAAAATCCCTTGATCTTTCTTCGTAAGACAAACTGTGACTAAAATTGTTTTTGTGTTTTATCGTCTAGCTTCTTTAGTGATTTTTCATTTATCGGGGTGGTGGGGTACTCCAATTGCGAGTAATGGTTAGTAAGCTTGTCTCACTAGATCAGTTGCGACTGGGTAGCGAGTTCGATCCTCACTAGGTGCTCCGTACTTTCGAACGTGCCACAACTAGGTTACGTTTATTAAATCGCCATAATCATTTACCCGGGCGTCTCGTCGTGGGTTAAGAGGCAACAAACTGGTCTTCAATGTCATTACTGAGTAGTGAGTTCGATCCCCACTGAGTGATTCATACTTTTGTGTACCGAATACAATAGCTGGTACGATTACAGCCCCCCACCCCCTTTAGTTCTCCCATCTTCGACATTGGATTTATTTGGCACGTGTAGAGAGCTGCGTGTCTACGGGATTGTAATGGAGCAAGGTTGTGGTTGAGAACTTTCGATGAAATCGAATTCAACATTTTCAGAAGAAGCAATGTTAACACGTCGAGGAATTTAACAGATTTTTATATAAAGAGTAACAACAAAATATACATATATAGAAGGGAAAATTAAAAAAAAAATAATTAAAATAAACTTTGATCTTTCCTCTTAATAAACATTTAAACGATAAAATTTTGTTTTCGTCAAATTTGGCGTCTTTTTCATCATGCTATGCCTTCTTTTGGCGATCTCGTGGAGGTACCCTTGTCATATATATATATATATATATATATATATATATATATATATATATATATATATATATGGAAGTGAAAGAGCATAAAAATTTAGAGTGCTACTATGTTAGGATATCTACAGAGGCATTTGCAACTTACCGTAAATGACGATGCACTCATTATTGCTGGAAAATGCTGAAGAAAACTGAACTGTTTACCTTTTTTTTTTTTTTAAATGACATCAAATCAATTGACAAACATTAAAGTCACTATTTGAGGATTTCATTTTTAGTCTAAAAAATTGTTAATGATTTTTAATACATAACCAGTTCACTGCCTTTTTAACCATAACCCTAAAATATTTCATACTTCCAACAGTTGATAAATATCATACCATAGAAAATGAGTAGTACATATGATACTATAGTAGAAAATGAATGGGAGATATCGTACTATAGTAGTACCGAATTTAGTGATGAGAAATGATAATAAAAGAGGTTTTAAGAAACGGAAGATGGCTATTGATGTTGCATTTACATTTTCAAAGATTTTAGGGAACAAGGAAAAGCAAGGAACTCGGAAAAGAGTTCTACAGGCGAGAAATGCACAAAAAAAAAAAAAAAAAAAAATTAGGATAGTATTTATGATTGCATTTATTTCAGTAAAACGATGAGACCTAATTGCCAATCTAATACGTTTAAATTCACATAAAAGAGGTACCAACGAAGAGAGCTTATTAGAAAAATAACCCACGAAAATATTTACAGAAAATAACCCACGAAAATATTTACAGAAAATAACCCACGAAAATATTTACAGAAAATAACCCACGAAAATATTTACAGAAAATAACCCACGAAAATATTTACAGAAAATAACCCACGAAAATATTTACAGAAAATAACCCACGAAAATATTTACAGAAAATAACCCACGAAAATATTTACAGAAAATAACCCACGAAAAATATTTACAGAAAATAACCCACGAAAATATTTACAGAAAATAACCCACGAAAATATTTACAGAAAATAACCCACGAAAATATTTACAGAAAATAACCCACGAAAATATTTACAGAAAATAACCCACGAAAATATTTACAGAAAATAACCCACGAAAATATTTACAGAAAATAACCCACGAAAATATTTACAGAAAATAACCCACGAAAATATTTACAGAAAATAACCCACGAAAAAAAAATATTTACAGAAAATAACCCACGAAAATATTTACAGAAAATAACCCACGAAAATATTTACAGAAAATAACCCACGAAAATAGCCACGTCACGGCGGTAGGAAAGTGATTCAAGTCGAGATGCCAGATCAGGCCCCATAACATTACAGATCTTTCTTTGGATTTTGTCAAGAATCTTGAGACATATAGCAAGAGAACAGACCAGATATGACGGCAATATTCAATACACGGACAAATGGTAGATTTATAAATGAACCAGTTGGATTCCGACGAGAAAATTTGTCTGGCATAACATTGAACCAACTTTCCAAGCAGTAGACCTAGCAGGTTGATTCAATATAATCTTCCCACTTGGTGGAAAATGAAGACCCAAAATGGTATAAAGAGTGGCTCTTCTGAGGGTTTAGATTAAGAGCCTTGAATAATATCCACGTTTCACTGTTGATCGCAAAGTGTTGCTTAATTTTGCCAACTTTCCTCACTGTTCTGTCAAACATTTCACAGATGCGAGCAAATATCATTAATGCTCAGGTTCATCGGTTTTTGTTAAGGACGAGGGCGGCCTTTCAACGGGACCTCAAGTAAGAATTTGCACACTAAAATTAATTCGTATCATTTCCACTGAGGGTGTCGTGGCTACAACTGACTTGACTTCATGTGATTCTTCAGTCAGACCAACTAGAATATGGCAATATTTTTCCTTTTCTTAGAGCCACCCTGAAAGTCTAACCTAATAAGTTAACACGAAAAGACAGTTTTTCCCCTTACCGATTTGAAAAATAAATACCTGAATTTAACAGGAACGAATGACGGTTGATAATACTGGTAAGTTTTTACACCAGTCTCCCTTATTGGCACAATGCGCATGCTCAATTCTACGATTACTTCATTGCCCAGTTGACAAGTTAAGAGCATAAATAGTCAGAAATAAAAATGGATGTAATAAAATATACTTTTTGTGTAGTTATGAGAGGCACTGCAACCAGAATTTTTTTCATATTACTAGAAATCGGTCACAACGAGAAAAAAAAATCAGAAACAAAAAGAATTATGGAAAAAATTGTGAGGGGCCAGTTTTATTTGCAAATTCATTGTTTTATCGATAACCTAACGAAAGGCAAAACACTATGGCTCATACAAATCGATTTCTTAAAATGTTAAAAAATGAAATTCGTATTCTGCAGTTTTTTTTCTTCAAATATTATTATCGAATAATTTCCCCAGATTACGAATTAAAAAAAATTTTTCTATGGCTTCTCAATCCTTCGCAGGTTACTTAAAGCCAGAAAATATTTAGATTCTAAGTATTTTATTATTAAGATAATGATTTAGTGATATAAATCTTACTAATTAACCCATAGCTGGGGGAGTAGAGAAGAGGTGGATCCATATTTTTGCCATTTTTGTATTTGTCTGTAAATGAATATAACAAACCTAAGTGGAACGGAAATTTGGCTCTCCGATAAACAATTTCGAGCCATTATCCATTAAACTACCCACACATCCAAGCTTATAGCTGTCACCCATCTAGGTACTAACCAAGCTCGACGTTGCGTAACTTCGGTGAAATGGGGTTTGATATAAAAAAAAAATCTGGTCGCAGTGCATTTTTAACCACTTCACCATACTTTTTATTGCTATTAATCATTCAAAGACAGAGTCTAAGAGCATTTTAAACGGTATAAAGACGTTTATCTTTGCGGCATGTTTGTTCTGTTTTCGAATCTTTTCTGTTAATTTACCCCCAATAATATTAAAAAAGTTATTGAAATATTAATTTATTCCAATAAATTAAAAATTAAAGTTTTTTTATTAAATTTTTGGCACGGTTTTGAAATTATAAACTTAAAAAAAAAAGAAAGTTTTTGGCTTGTTTATCGAGGTGAGCGCGAACAGAGATCTCACAATTAGAAATTGCGTTCCCGAGCCGCCCACGTTTGCGGCGATAGCAAAAGTCAACCCAATCGGAGTGCAATTGAAGGACCTCGATCTAGGAGAATTCGGTGTGAATTTTAGCAAATATAAATTCTTTTTATTTGGAGTGAATTAACAGAAAAGTTCCTTGCTTTCCATTATTTATATAATACTGTATGATAATTTTTAGAGGTATTTTTTAGAGATTATAATTAAATTATTCCAGATAGCATAGAAGCAGTTATATTTAAAAACGAGTCATTCCAATTGTTACATAATATTACCTTTCTGTACATTAGCAAAAAATATGGAGTAAATCAATTATCGCTTACCTTTGTTGTCGTTATATAGTGGATCCCTTCAATCGATCCATTCTTCAAGAGGAATATCCATTAAAAAAAATGAGAGGGGTCTCTTTTATTCTGCCAAGCATTTGCGATAAGAAATGGTGGCTAATATAGCCCGATTCTTTACAACAATGCTAATTACACACACGATACCATTCCTATTAATCCATTATAAAAACAGGCGATTCCAATGTACAAACAGGGGTCCTATACCATTCCTGTCCTGCTAATAAATTAATACATAACAATGCGTTAAAATTCACGATCGTCTGACATATGCATCTGTCCGATAAGTTAATGTATGCTGATTCGTTCAGTTTTGTGATAACAACATATGCAATACAAAAAACAAAAACAAAACAAAAACAACTTAATATTTAGAACAACTCTTCAAATGACGACGTTCCTCAAAATTAAAAAAAAAATCAATTATCATTATTGTTCTTGTTTTATTCTTAACGCTATTATTTACAAAGACACAGTGCCACTCAAGGTAGAGGAGGGTTACTGAATGAGGTTGTTTTATGGCCGTAAGTATTGTAGACAGAACAGTAACGCATGGGGCCGATAGGCACTTGCCTGGCGGTCCGACGAGCATAAGGACCCCATGCTAATCTTTGTATGTTAAGTGGCCACTTGTTTTACACAAGTCCCTTTTTAGGAAATACTAAAAATAGAAATTACTACAAGTCACGCATATTGCAACTGGTGAAAATATATATCTTAATAGTTGGTTCTAAAAAGAAAGTGGGAGAATGTCCCCTTTTGACCTAGAACACACAGGAAATGGCGAGGACTTTCTTCAAAGAGGTCGCCCACATATATAAATGGAAAAGCTGGTTTGTCACGCCAGTTCAGTTTATTTGCAGACAATTTCGTTATCAAGGAAAAAATGAAAGAACTAACCCTGACTCCCGACGATCAGTCTTCGCACAGTCCAAACACAGACTCGCTGTTAAAACCCTCATTTTTATCTTTTAATATTTGTGACTAAGATTGCTATTGATTTGTTGTTGAAGACAATATTATCTTTTTATTTTTTCTCTGGTTTGATTTAATTCTTAAATTTTCCCTAAACTGAATCAATATTGTTTTGAATGTTTAATTGTGTTCATATTTTTACTTTTGTAAATAAATTATTTTTATTATTATGAAACTCTAGTGTTGATAGTATTTCTTTTTTTCCCTCTTTTTTTCTCTCTCTCTTTTCTCTCTCTTTTTTTTCTTTCTCTCTCTTTTCACTCTCTCTCTCTCTTTTTCCCCCTCTCTCTTTTTGTCGCAACTGTGGCAAAATGGGGACTCGTCGTAAGCCTTGAGATTCATTTCAAAACAAAAACAGCAATTCAGTTGTCTTAACTAAAACAAATAATTTTCTCATCCGATGTTCATTTGACAACAACAAGGAAATAAATAATTAAATAATTGTCGGACTTTGTCTATTTCATAATGTATAAAGAAAGTAATCCATATTTCTCTTCAAATATTCTTTAGATAAAAAGGGCTTTGTCTTTGCTTAAAAATGTTTTATGTTGAATTTATTTTTTTCATTCAATTTGGATGAAGAATTTCACTTATCAAAAAAAAAAAAATAGAGTTATTGCAACTAGGTACATACTTTGTTTTAAACATTAATACTAATATGAAAAAAAGCAGAAATAACATTTAAACATACTGTAATTCAATTAATAGCAATAATATAAATATTGGATATATTTATACATTGTATATGAACCCAGGTATAGGTCTATGCATAGATTATTAGTTATTTAACCTGAGATTTAATCACAACATTGAACACTTGTACGGTAAGCATTTGTAGTGATTATTTAAGATTATGAATTTATGATGTAGTACTAATTTCCAAGTACTGATAGTTTATGAATATATGAATGGATAAACTTTTTAATTGTGCAAGTTGAGAAAAGTGTTGAATGTAGTCTTGTAGATGAGACTAGATCTGTGCCAGACACACTAGATATGCTACTAAGCTAGATGTAGGTCTTGTCCGACAGTTTTGTGAATCAGTACAGAGTAGAGGGTTTGTATTAAGAATAAAATAAACACTGTTCGTACAATTAAAGGAAGGACATGTTCATTATGGAGCAGAATGTTTAAATATTTAGGTCTTGTTGCAAGCACACTTATATAATATAACCCTACATCCTGGTGTGAGTTTAAATACTAAATATTTAAGATATATATTTCCAAGTGACTAACCCTTTTTAGCAGAAATGAAATGTAATATTTTGAGTAGAGCACAGAAGAAGAGAGGTGCAGAGGAGAAAATAGGAAAACTTCCAAAATTAATATCGTGGCTCAACACAGGTACAACGATAGCCACTCGTACCATTCCTTCAGATATAGCATCCACATTAGCATCCACTCCTGCAATGTCAGCCATTAGTGTTGTTCCTTCACATATAGCATCCACATCTACATCCATTCCTGCTACCAATCATCCAGTTTCAGCAGCCATACAATCTCTGCCTGATGCTGCTGGTGACATTTTACAAAAGGAAATATCTAAATCTGTAACAGTAAAGGAGTTTACAATCCAAGAGACACATCCAGGGCTATGGAACATTAATGATACTAAGACAATAGATACTGGATTCATAGTGAGCCCTCATCATGTCATAATCATAATAGCAATCTTTCAAACTCACCAGAATATATAAAACAGCTGGAGTAGAGAATATGAAAGCAAAGTATTCATCAAACAATGTGTTCAAACGTAAACTGCGGAATGGCGAGTGAGTAAAACGTGAATGGCTTCTCTTTTCTCCACCGCAAGGTCGTTTGTAATGCTTTGTATATCATCTATTTTCCAAGAAAGAATCTCCCTTTGTTACATCGGGGTTCAATGACTGGAAGCACAGTAATGTTATTGTAGAACATGAAAATAGAGAAGAACATCAAAAGTGTATCACAGCAAATTTGATATGCCGTAAAGAAATTGAAAGTGTAGATTCTTTATTACTTGAGAAACATAGCTCAGTGCAGGAATATTGGCATAAAATGTTGACACGTGTGGTTTCTGTTATTCACTTTCTTGTCTCCAGGGGTTTGCCATTTCGTGGAGAAAACCAGATTATTGGGTCAGCAAAAAATGGCAACTATTTAGGTATAATAGAGTTGCTGAGTGAATGTGACCCTTTCTTGGAAGAACACCTCAAAATGTATAGAAATCCTGGAAAAGGGAATCCGTCATATTTATCTGCAAATATTTGTGAGCAATTTATTGAATTAATGGGACAACAGGTTCTTTTTAATATTCTTGAAGAAGTAAAAGAGTCAAAGTATTATTCAATAAGTGTAGATTCCACTCCAAATATCTCACACACAGATCAACTGATACTTACTGTCCGATACATAAAAGGCTGTGAACCAGTAGAATGTTTTTTGATGTTCACTCCCATCTTTTTCTCAATGAGTTTGCCATCTGTTCCCTGTGCTGGACACAGCCTCAACTTGGTGGGAGTAAAAGCAGCAGTGTGTTGTCTACAGACTGTAAAATTCTTTGACTTTGTTCAGCATCTGTATTCCTTTTTTTTGCTGGTTCTACTCATCGCTGGAATGTATTGAGATTATCTCTAGGAAAAGATTTTGTGGTCAAGCATCTATCTGATGCACGATGGTCAATACATTTTTGATGCTGTCCATGCTCTATATGGTGGTTTCGAGAAAATAAAACCTGCACTGGATTCTCTATCAACTGACAATGAACAGGAAGTGAATACAAGGCGAGGGGAAGAAGGATTGAGCAAAAAAACAAAATGGAAAACCTGGAAATAATCTTTCTCATAATTCTTTGGAATGACATGCTAGAAAGAAGGAACAAAACAAGGAACGTCCTGCAAATACAAACATCCTTGTTGCTACGAACCTTCTTGAGTCTTCAGGAAACTCGAGACAAATTTAGTGAATATGTATTCAAAACCAGGATTACGTGTCCAGAAACAGATTACAATGATGGAAAAAATGGGAACGAAAATGAAGTGTGCATTTTAAAAGATGGATCAGCAGAAAAGGTATTTCGCAGTAAAAACGAAAAGTTCAAGGTGGAAACTTTCCTTCTTATTCTGGACACTCTAATCTTTGAAATGACAAAACGTGCAGAGGCTTATTCACAGATTGGAAAACTGATTTCTTTCTTCAATGAATTGAAAACAAAAGGTTTCTGATGCACAAAAGAAAAAGTGTGGACAACTGGTTAAAACATATCATATAGACCTGAGTTATGACGACCTTTTAAATGAATGTGAGCATCTCAAGCACTGCATGGCTCTTGATGAAAATTATGAGACTCACCCTGCACTGTATAGAAAAATAATTTCGGACAATTTGAAATTTGTATTCCTGAATGCTGAAATTGCATTCAGGGTGTTCGTGTGCATGATGATGATCAACTGTACAGGAGAAGGTTCTTTTTCAAAACCAAAACAATGGGGCAGCATTGTTTAAACTAACTCATGTGCATGGAAAATGGCATCCTATTGCTGAAGACCATTGACTTCAAGCGAATAATAAAGCAATTCTCTGAAAAGAAATGCCACAAAAGCTTGTTATAAGGTTGTAGTAATTTCATACTGTACCATCTAATCTGTGAGACGTACTAAGTATTATTGTGTTTATTGTATTGTTCAAATGTTTATCATGCTGATTAATTGCTGCTGTACAGTATGCTTTTAACGTTTTAACACGAGTTTTGTTGAAGTGCCAATAAAAATATCTGTTTATTATTGTTGTGGCCAAGTAAATGGTAAAATATTAACAAAAACCAAGTTGCAGATATATCGTATATTAAACAGTAAGTACACCATAAGAATATTACACGACTAGTGAGAGTGTATCGAATGAACTAGCGCTCAATCTATTCACTGTTATATTTAACGTCCCCTCACATGGGTCGTATGTGGCACAAGGCCGGTTTATTGTGGGTTCTCAGAGCCCGTAGGCTCGGCCAAAAATATTCCCTTCGAACTCGTATAAACGGGTTCAGGTCCTGTCTAACTCCCCGGACGAAACTTTAACTTTCGACAAAGCCTCGTCCGAATTCCTCTCCGCCGAGGCAGAGAGTTCGACAGATGAACAATCTAATCACTGTTCTTCCAACCTTCTCTCCTACTAAACTTATAGTAGGCGGAAGAGTCTAACATAGACTCTTAAGAGGAGGAACACCACAACAATTATTAACGACCATTTACTTTTTGTCCCTGTGAGTGGTTGATGTAGGGACCCCGGCACACATTGGTTTGCCCAGCGGCCCATAATGCTGTTAAGGCGGCCATGATTGTAGATTATGAGAATATGTAGGATTGTTGGTTTTGGCGTTAAAAGAATTTTAATGTCTTCCAAGTAACACCAAAGCATTAAAGTCATTCGACATGTTCCCAATATTTCCGCTGGAATAATTTTCTAATGAATTCATACATTAGATCTTTTATCTAACTCGACATAACGGAAGATTCTTTGTTTATGTGGATGTCCTACATGGATGTCCTACATGGATGTCCTACATGGGCACCTTGACGTGGTGTAATGGTTAGCAAGCTTGTCTCGCTCGAACAATTACAACTGAATAGAGAGTTCAACCCTCATTGAGTGCCCCGTACTTTCGGCCTTGTGCCACATTTAAGCTACGCTTTGAAAATCATTTACCTCGACGTGATGTAATGGCTAGCAAGCTTGTCTCTTTAGAATAATTAAGAGTAGTGAGTTCGATCCTCACTAGGTGCCCCATATTTTGGCCTTGTGCCACAGAAAATAATATAGATGACATGCTTATAGCGGTAAACCCATTCAGAAATAGCTAAACTGTTAGCTGTATACAACCACTTAATAAATGGTTAACATGGCTTTGAGCAAGTGAAGCTTGTTAGTCTTGGCGCTACAGAATCAAAAACAAAGAATTGTACCAAATAACAGAAACTACACCACTTGAGAACTACCAAGAGCAGTAACAATTAAAATGGATAGCACACGTAACTCGAAGAGAAAATAATGACATAATTAACGTTTCACACTACTTAAAATAAAAGGTTAAGAAGGAATGTTCTATCAATACTGAAAAGAGCGATAACATCTACTGTACTTGAGAAACCTGATAAAATTCAACCGAGAGTAATACTGGCCGTTCGATCAATGAATGCCAAATGCTTCCTTGAAAGGAAACGGTTAATATTACCATTAGCATAAATAGACAGGCCTAAATAATCATTCCCTCTTTTATAGTAGGTTCGAGAAAATAAACCTGCCAGGCTGACATTTGTGGTTTTTGATAGACCTGAATTATTTTTCAGATTAATTATGGAACTGTATTGATGATATTTGCACGTAAGAGGAAAATTTAAACGAAACTTATCCATTTCTAATTAAAAAAAAATAGGGGTTTAAATCGAGAAGCTCTGGCTTGTGGAGAGGAACCAGAATTTCCGAAAAGAACTTAAATTTTGCATTTAACTCATTTAGACTCCTCCGTAGGTCCAGCAGCCTCAAAAACATCAGAGTAAAGTTCTTGATCATGATTTTCTGATAAATACGATGAAAATTATGTTGAAAACTGATAGTTGGTGTCAAAAACGGGTAATGACCAATTTAATGTTATTATTATTATTATTATTATTGAAAACAAATATCTGCAACTATGTCAGAGTACTAGAAGATTAACAAAACCCCAAAATAATTTAATGCGTGTGAGGGAGAGTAGAGGATTGAGATATAAACACGAATACATGCAGTAGATGCATTTTTCCATTCGAAGGGAGTTAATGAGACTAAAGCCTAAATGAGCATATGTATTCAATGAAGTTGTTGGAAAATAATAAATATATTTAAAAATAAACGTCACTTTTTCGTCTTCTTTTTTAACTTTTTAGTACTATTTCAAGTCTACTGGAGGGGCATACTTTAAAACATTTTTTAAAACCAGACGAGCATTAATTTTATATTATTTTATCAATGACACACACGGAAAAGACTAAATACAATATACTTACACATCATCTTAAAATACAATTTATAACATATTAAAAATATTATTATTATTATAATAAATTTATTTCCTTTGGTTTCTGGTGTGTACACATTTTGTTCCCTGTCCCGGCCAGAGACCTAAGGTTAGAAATGGCATCATGACATTTTCCACTGACCAATTAAAAAAAAAAAATTACATTCATCATCATCATCATCATCATCATCATCATTGAAAATAATACCTGCAACTATGCCCGACCACTTAAAAGATAACAAAAATTATGGAAGTGCGGAGAGATGCAAATATATTTTCCAACGGTTTACTGCTCTTTCAAAAAATTATTTAATTACGTAAAAATAGGGAGTCGCACTATAAACAGTCTTTTTTTTTTTTTTAGATGTTAAAACTCATGTATTTTCGGTGATCGGTTACATTATACACAGGTCAATTTTTCCGGATGGGTTAAAATTCATGCAAAATTCAGTGTTCACATTAAAGTCGGCTTATACAAGGGTATATACTAATTTTCTTTATTTCCCATTCAAACGGAGATAAATAGGCTAAAGCCTAAATGCATAAATATTCAATAGAGTTGTTGGAAATAATAAATATAGTTAAAAATAAACGCCATTTTTTTCTTTTTTTTTAATAAACTTTTTAGTACTATTTTAGTTCTACTGATAAAGCATGTTTTCAGACATTTTTAATACCAGACGCGCATTAATTTTATATTACATTTTATCGATGGCATACAAGGAAAAGAGTAAACACAACATCGTAAAATACATTTTTACAATGATATTCGCCCTGTACAAAGCCTAAGAGCCACTCAAGGTAGAGGGTTACATAAGGAAAAGACTTTAAAATGAACCGGAAAAACCCAATCCTAAAACGGAAGCAAGGGATAAAACCTCTACTCCTGTTTAAAAAAAATCTTAAAATATGTTCCACTGGTGAAACAAAGTTAACGTAATAGTTACTGAGCAGAAAATCATACGTCCATAACACAGCACTTATTTCGATTAACCGCGTTACTTCGAATGGTTGCTTCGCTACTTATGCAAATATAAAAAATCTTAGTTGGCTGATATAAACTATAAAAAGGCGTTGCTGATTATTTATGGCTAATTTGTTTAAATAATGCACTGATTAATTTTTGCTGCTCGTGGCAATAACTGTAAAGAAAATGATACACTAAAATAAGTAACCCGGTAATCGTTATAAGTTCTTTTAATATTGGTGCTTATGTAAATATGTCATTGTCATCGCTACAAGTTTCATTATAAAAGAAAGTTTCAGTCTAAGGGGAATAACTTAAAATCATTATTATTCAAGTTACCTCCCTTGGATACTAACGTTACGAATTTTTTTCATCATTAAAAAATCAAAGATACTTAATATTCAGTAAGTTCTTCAGCAAAACAAATATAAAATGCATGTCTCTCTTTCTTCTTCTTCTAATGAAAAAAGCATTCATTTTATGCGACAAATGTTCATTTTGCAACATAATTCAGTGGAAACATACAATATCGACATAGATAATACAGTGACAATTTCAGCTCAAAATTTAGCTAATAACGACGTGTTCCGGCTATGGATGTCGATTCTGTGTTTCCTGTCTAGATCCAATAGCCTTGGTTGTCAACCAGTCTACCTCAGAAAGAAACGGCATTCTTTCCTGAATCGAAAGAGGCATGATGGCACAAGCGTGTATCACGTATGGCACATAACTAAATGATTACAAGAGTTAACTTGAAATGATACAAAGAGCTCCACAACCCAGACGAAAAATCTAATACAACCCAGAAATATCTGAGAGACATTTCTTTGCCGTGACTAAAAGTTTCACGCAATGAAGTGATCCTCAGCAGGGAGAAATCAGTAAAAAAAAAAAAAAAAAAAAACTGTAAGTGATACTTTTTCGCGCTTTTCCTTTTCTTTTTACTTTCTTTGATAATTTATTTTTTTATCATAATTTATGAACGAGAGGTGTGGGTAGTGTAACAAATATCCACGCCGAAAATATCGGCGAGCCGAGTTCGAATTCCGGGCTCATTTATTACATTCACTTTCGCACTAATACCTTGTGGAAAAGTATAAATCCATCTCTTCTCCCCACTAGCCATGGGTGAAATATAGATGTCTCTATTAATTCGGTATACGTAAAATTTAAAATGATTTTTTTTAAAAATGAAAAAGCTTTCTTGAAGCTTTCATTTTAGCTTTAATTGAAAGTTAAAGGATTTAAAATTTACTATTTCCAGTAAGCAAACATTTTTTCGGCAAATCGATAAAAATCGGACATTTTGATACATCTGTAAACAAAAGTTAATTCTCGGTTTTTAAAATTTTGCTAAAATAAAATATATATTTCTGAAACGTTATTTGAGGAAAGTTAGCAAATTTAAAGTTAAATTAATCTGATTTGAAGCAAATATCACTTATAGCAAATATCACTTACAATGTTGTATTTCTCAACCACGGGATATAGCTTTTCTGACGTGTAAATCGATTTATTGACAGACGATTGACAGCCGAACGTATTCATAGTTAAGTATGGTGGAGTAGATAAAGTTTGAGGGTTTTTTCTAATAAGGGGGAACAACCTTTAAAATGTGTGACCTTTTAATGATAAGGTTATACGTTTGGACATCCATAGTTTGAAATTCTGCACGTATATCACATATACAAAAAACAAATTGAAATTCTTTTTAAAATTTTCAGAGTCGTCAAATTGTAATAAGCTTTACAATATACGATTAGTAAATATAGTTTTACTTAATAGCAATAAGGGTCATCTTATTGAAAGTGAGTTTTAAAAGGTTTAAAAACTTTATAAATTATTCAATTTAAAATTGTAAAAAAAGAAAATGAAAACAAATTTTGTAAAAATTCATTTTTCATCGAATTTTTTTCTTCAAACAATATTGTCTTTAATATATATTATTCATAAAAGCAATTAAAACTTTCTCTAATTAAATAATGTCTTAGTTTCATTGCGTTTTTTGTTTTTAGATTCAGAACAGATTTTCGGTAAGACGGGGTTCGATTTTTCAAGAAAAAACATCGGTGATTTAAATTCTTCAAAGAATTCTGCTTTTAACCAATATAGTCACTAAAAATTATTACGTTTAATTTCTCAAGTTTTTATAAAATTAAGTTACATATGAAAAAAATATTTTTACCAAGATTTTCTAAAAAGTAATTTCAAAAATTTGTAAATAAGTCCTGAAATTTTATTAAAATCTGCCAATTACTTGATTTTTGCAAGATTTTCCAAAGTTATGTGTTTGTCACCGCAAAAAAGAGGCTAAAATTTGCTATGCTAAAAAACTAAAAATGTTAGTACATCCGCTGACACAAGAAAAACAAGATTTTAATCATAATTTCGAAAGTTCTAAAAAGGAGTTAAAAATTTAATTAAATATTCAAAGAATACTCTGATCATTCCTCTTAATAATAACAAAGATTTTATCGATAAAATTGTTTTCATTACGTTTGGAGTATGTTTTCATCATGGTATGCCGAATTTTCAGCGTCTTTGTGGAGGCATCTAGTTAAATAGCAGGGTAGACTAATCTTTCTAGCCTGGGGCGGAAACCAATCTTAGGGAAAGAAAACTTTGATATTCCAAATCGTGGAAAAGGCAATGAGGTGCACCTATCTTTTTCAAAATTGCATGGCAAATAACATAATTAAATAAAGGAATCTGCAGAAAGTCATCTTCACAGACTTCCTAGAGCGGTGGGTGGGAGGTAATAGTCATTTCAAAAAAGTCTTCGAATTCTTTTTTTATTCGATGAAACATTATAAAATCATCATCATCATCATCAGTCCCATGACCGGATGTGGTCCTAGGGTCGCTGCGCACCTGAGCAGCTGACCTCTACGTGTGTCTCAGTTACGTTTACGTGCCAATGTGAATTATCTTCCACTCCACTTAGTGATGTTGTAAGTTCATCCCCACCTCCTGTCTGCTTCTTCATCTTTTGGCTTCCTTTGGTTTGTTTTACGGCATAACTCCTCATGGGTCATTTAATGCCGAAATTTAATTTTCTTGGGAGCATTAGTAATTTGTTTTACAAAAATGTACTGCTGGTAATATCTTCCCCCTACTATGAAAATGTATTGCTGGTAATTTTTATTACTAAGAAAATGTATTGCTGGTATTTTTACTATAATTTTTTTAATACTTTCATAGTTTTTGATCCCAGTTTGGGGGTTAACTATTTTCCCATAGCTAGGACCCTAACAGGTGCTACCACCCAGGTTCAGAGTGGACCTGGGAACAATAGCAATTAAGAGGTGGTTCCACGCTCCTCAAAACCTCCCCATCAGAAGCCTTGTTGACGGATGCAGTTTATCTTTTGCCTAAGGTGATAACTTAAAGGATTGCAGTGAAAAGATTATTGGCTCTTATGACATACCCATGCCATTTTATGACATGCCCATACCATTTTATGACATACCCACACCATTTTATGACATGTCCATACCATTTTATGACATGTCCATACCATTTTAACTTTCTCCTTAATTGTAGAGACTTGCGGCCAAAGTTAACCAACGTCGAGCTTGGTGACCAGGTGCTGTAAGTTTGGAAGTACAGTTGGTGTATTCGATAATGGCTCGGAATTGTTAATCAAAAATTAACTTGGAAAAAGTATTAATCCACTTTTTCTTCTCCACAAGCTATGGGCTAATTAATAAAACTTGTATCACTAAATCATTCTTATCTCAAAAAAAAAAATTTTTTTTTGTCACTTCATCCCATGTAAGGCAGTAAAGCCACTAAGACACAAGTGTTACTGAATGTGAAACAATAAGAAAAAAAAGAAACATTATTAATGAGCGAGAACAATAGAAGAGTAATCAAGAAGACAGTAGATAACGATTGATATTGCATTTAAATTTTTGAAGATCAAAGTTGGCTGGAATGCATAGAGCCGGAAGTGAGTTCTACAAGCGAAAAGAGACCTTGCTGCCAATCTAGTACTGCGTTTAAATTCATAAAGTCTAGGTACCATAGCGAAGAGTTCACCCAAACAATTACTATGAAAGTATTTATAGAAAAGACACAGAGAAGCTGCGTTACAGCGTTGTGAAAGTGACTGAAACAGTGCCGCCAGGTGAGGACCAATAATATTGCTGATTCTTCTTTGGATTTTATAAAGAATCATTAAATATACAACAGGACCGTATGTGGCAACAATATCCAAAAATATTTTCTCGCTTTTAATAATATAATCTAGAGAAAATGAATAAATCAATCAATCCTTGATGGTGTAAGTCTTTCATTGGTGGTGTCCCAGACCGCGTCATTTGTGATGTGGCCGAAGTAGGAGATGCCTAGGATAGTTCTGTAACATTTCATTTCTAACACTTGGATTCTTCGTTGTAATTCTGCTGTTAATGTCCAAGATTCGCCGGCGTAGACAAAGATTAAGAATCTATCCAAAACTCTTATCTTTGATTTCAGACAAACGTGCTTGCTTTTTCCAAGTGGTTCTTAGTTTATCAACCATTATTATTGTTAATTTTGGTATCTACTTTCATTTTAATTATTCGTTGAGGTAAAATGTGTGGGATTTCGACTCTCATTGATAACTAATCCTTTATTTTCGATCGGCGCTGTTATTCACTGCTGCATATCAACAGCCTCAGTAAAGATGCTAAAAAAAGCAAATAATAAATTAAGATGAATACAAGTCAAAATCAATCATAATGTTTGACATTGCTTCATCGAATAAAGAACAAATAAAACCGCTGCTTCTATTACTACTAGAGTGAGAACAAATATGATGAGACCGTGGAATTAGGTGTGGGTTTAATATGTTAGATTTGATCATCGGCGAGTCGTTTTGTTTTTGTAGCGCAGTCGGTTGGAACAGCTGCTGGATTTAATCAAGCTTCTCCGAGGTAAGAGTGTTGTGAGTTCGAGTTTCCCTAAGACCTGTTTTTGTTTTTATTTCCTATTTGTCCGCTCTACTCGTTCATCTAGAATCACGACCTGAGAAAAATGCGATAAAAAGCAACTAAAAATTAAAATGAACGCATTGCTATTATTCCTTGAATTATTAAGGCTAGTATTTGTAATATCTTCATTGTTAGCTATAATCTGTTGTTAAATGGGGCAAGAAATGCTTTATTCATTTTGACGTCTTCAAAACAAAACTGCTCTCTTTTAATCGTCTGAGAGAACCCTTTTTGCTTTGCATCAGTATGGCTGATGAGTGACTCCAGGAGAGTGACTCATTGCGCCTTCTCGGGCTAACGTTTTGTGCTGACAAAAAGTGGAAAGATTATATTGAATCATTTGTTATGTCTGCTGCTAGAAAAGTTGGTTCACTGTGCTGTGCCAGACAATTTTTCTCGACAGAATCTATCTTAGAAATTTATAAGCCTACCAGTTGTCCATGCTTTGAATATTACTGTCACATCTGGTTTTGGTGCTTATGCTATGTGTATAGAGATTCTTGATAAAATACAAAGAAGACTCTGCAATATTATCAGTCGTATCTTTGCATCTCGGCTTAAATCATATTCACACCACCATAATGTAACTTCCCTGTGTCTTTTTTTTTATAAATATTTTCATAGCAATTATGCGGATGAACTTATTCTATGTCACCTAAACTTTATGAATTTAAGCGCCGTACTAGATTTACAGTTAAAATGACTAGTTATAACCGTAAGTTCTATGCTAATAATTTCTTCTATCACACTTTTCACTTGTGGGACTCTCTTCCGGTTTCTTACTTTCTAATCTACTTTGATTTTCAAAATATCTAAATGCAATGTCAGTCGTTATCATCTGTTTTCTTATTTCCTTTTTTCTCTCGCCTTAAAAATGTAATTTTTTTCCTCATATTCTCTCACATTCAGTAACATGTTAGTGAGTTTATTACCTTGCTTCGGGTGAAATGATTTTAAAAAAAATCTTACTGTGTTTTCAGCGATATGCTCTTTCTTCAACCTCGTTTATGATTGCAACCCCGGAAAACGGTAATCTCCAAGCTTTGATCAGAATCCCTTACTTCGTTTCGTCTACATGGCTTCTTTTTTTTTTTTTTCTTTTTTTATAAATTTTAGTATTAGTGTATTATGCGGTCTACCCATTAATTCCAGCCGTCCCATTTTAGGGTGGGTGAGAATTAATGGGTTATAGGAAGAAACCTATAATTAATACCAGATGATTTTTAGTCAGTCCCGCAAAGCAGCGGCATTTGGGAAGAAGACGTCTGAATAAAACTTTCTCCTTAGCAATGAAATACGGAGAGAATAATAAAAAAAGAAGTTCGCCCTGTGTGCATTGCACGTTGGGTCATAGCTGAAAAGATCTGAAATGACGAAACTAATGAGTGTAGCCCTTTAGGACATTTGCTATGGAAATAAACATTGTATAACAAGAGGCTCGCGATGTTGCGTCTATGAGGAAAGGTGTTGTATTGTGGGAAACAATTTAACACCCACATGACGGAGTAGACGTTTTTGAATTCTGTAGAAGTTGGAAAATCAGGATCGGGCAGCTCCAGTCCAGATATGGTAAAAATACATCATTTTTGCTCTGATCTGTAAAGACAGAGCCTGGCAGTAGAAGTCAGCTACTTGATAGAACGGTATAATTATTGTTTCAACCGATTGCAACAAATACTTTATGTCGGAGCCTATCTAGTCATGTGTATATTTACATTGGTAAAGTGCGCACGTTTCAATAGACCGCACAGTGCAAGTAGTACGTCATTTTTCTAATCCTCAATTGCTTCACACGCTATAAAAGATGAAAAAAGAAAGAGGGAGTAAGAAAACGTTAGACAGAAAGTCTGTCTGTTTCTACCTTTCATTTCCACCTTTTTCCGCTTTTTTTGTTTTTCTTTAGCATTTTTTCAACCGATTTTCTTTACACTTTTCTCTGTTTTTTGTTTTTTTTTTCACTCAATTTTCTTTTCTTTTTTCTGGCTTTTTCACACGATTTTCTTTTCGCTTTCATTCTGTTTTTTAAACGATTTTATTTTTGCGTTTTTCTGTTTTTTGGGGTTTTTTTTGCTTTTTTTCTTTGTTTTTTTTTTCGCCTAATTTTTGTTCGCTTTTCTCTGGCTTTTTTAACCCGATTATCTTTTCACTTATCTTTAGCTTATTTTACATCTAATTTTCTTTCGCTTTTCTCTCACTTTTCCCCCCGATTTTAGTTTCGCTTTTCTTTAGAATTTTTACCCAATTTTTCTTTTCGCTTTACTTTGTTTTGTTTTTTTGACTGTTTTTTGGCGCCCAATTTTGTTTTCGCTTTTCTGTAGCTTTTTTACCCCCTCCCCCATTTCCCTTTCTCCTATCTTCTGGTTTGTTTTTTTTTCACCTGATTTCTTTCACTTTTTTTGTGGCTTTTTTCACCCAATTTTCTTTCTCTTTTCTCTAGAATTTTTCACCCAAATTTTCTTTTCGCTTTTCTTTTGTTTTTTGGGCACAATTTTCTTTTCGCTTTTCTCGAGCTTATTTACCGCCCCACCTCATTTTCCTTTCTCCTATTTTCTGTTTTTTTTTTTTGTTTTTTTTTCACCCGATTTCTTTTCCTTTTTTTTTTTTTTTTTGGCTTTTTTCACCCAATTTTCTTTCTCTTTTCTCTGACTTTTCTCAACGATTTTCTTTTCACTTTTCTCTAGCTTTTTTCACACAATTTCCTTTTCGCTTTTATTCTGCTTTTTGGGTGTTTTTTTTTTTTTTCATCCGATTTTCTTTTCGCTTTTCTCTCGCTTTCTTAACCTCTACTTTTCCTCCTTTACACCATTTCTCCTTCTATCTCTCTCTCTCTCTCTCTCTCTCTCTCTCTTGATTTTCCCGATTCTGTCGTCTTGTGGATAAGCAGCTGGTGTGTGTGTGTGTGTGTGTGTTACATTATTCACAGAGATTTTGATCCCACGCAATACCATACCTGAACGGAATCAACACTTCCAGAGTACTCAGATATTCTAACTCGAGACGGAAATGTCGATCCATATAAAAATCTTTCCGTCATTCTTACGGATATTATGCTAGTTGTTACTTAGTAAATATAGCTTAATTTCTGTCTGAGTTACTGGGATGAGGATCTATCATTATTTACACTATTTATATTCGGACTATTGTCCTCATCTTTGTTGTTGTTATCACAACGTTTCGACTGTTGCGCCCACCGGTTTTCTTCAGGTTTATATCGATCTGGGTAACCTGCAGTGAATTCTGACCATCCCCACTGAAACCCTGAAATCCCCCCTAGTTAAGAACCCCTGCTCTAAGCGAACTCTTGGATGAAGATTATTATTATTATTATAGATCTGCGCGAGACGCAAGCGTTAAATGTTTCGGTCGAATGAATGCAAGGTATTTAATGGATGCAAGGTAATTTCAAACTCGGCCTAATCGATTATAATTGTTCATACTTGCCTCTATCCTCTTATTTAACAAGACAAAATATTATCCACATCCACTCACACGTTAGCTGATTACTAATGATCCAACCCTGACCTTTCTTTTCATTTTTTTTTTTTTTTTTTTTTTTTCAGATGCCGGCCTGGATGACTGGCTTGATTTGCTTGGTTATAGGGATTCAGGAACGACCATTGAAAAGGCGAAGTCATATTGTTTGCTACTCAATAACACCATGGAGACGAGAACGCAGGAATGTCGCGTGTGTTGCTCGTCTGATAAAAACATCGATTTTTTTTCTTCTTCATCGGCTGTATCTTAGTTTCAAAGTCAATAACCTGGAGCGAAATCCGTTAAGTTTTAAAACAGATGTTACTATCCATTATCATTATCATTATTATTATTATTATTATTAGTAGTAGTAGTAGTAGTACTACTACTACTACTACTAGTAGTAGTAGTAGTAGTATTGATGTTGAGTGAGAGGGAAGCATGACAACAAAATCACGCTGGGGTACAAATATACGAAGCCAAATCTGCTAAGGGTATACCAGACCACTGCCAAATGTGCGTGATATGGTGACAGGTTTTGATAAAAGCAGTACAAAACCTTCCTGGTGGGATCGGTCTAGAAATACCTTCAGGGCAGAGGATGTTCCGATGCATCTAGATCAGGGCTGGGCAGCCCTTGGTACGCGTGCCAAACATGGTACGCTGATGACTTGTTTCTTGCACGTAAAACTTATTCATTAGATTCCCTTTTTGACTTACATTTATTCTTTCTCCTCTTTCATATATACAATTATGTCATGTATTTTATTTTCTGCCCTTTACAGATTGTGTAGAATATCCCGATCATCAGCTAAGAAATATGTCATTCAAATGAAGAGGATATTAGAGAATTTAAAGAATACCGGACTGAAAAAATTGCCATGATTAAGAAAGATAATAAAGCCTTGTGCTTTTTCTGTTCTGAAACAATCGTTTTTAGGACTTCTTCTGTAAAGTAATGTCTTGAAAGTGTTCATAAACAATAAAACTAAGGAGAAACAAAGAGAAATAATCTCTCATGAACTGAGCAAGACAAAATAACAGTCTGATACTTTTTATTAACTTTATTTCAGATAGGCCCACAGTTCCAACTTAGTTGCTGCTAGTTTTGAGGTTTCAAAAGTTATTGCCCAACATGGAAAACCACTCAGTGTTAAGGAGTATATTAAAAAAGCTCGGCTAGAATGTGTGCCTTTCCTTTTTCACAGTTTTTCAGAAAAGGAAAAGATTATTCAGCGCATTAAAGATTTGAGTAGGAAAACAGTTAAGGATAGGATAATTAAGCTGGGAAAGAAAACAGCTGAACAATTGACAAAAGATTTGTCTTCATGTAACTGTTTTTCCATTTGCGTTGATAAAAGTACGGACGTTACAGCATCAGCTAGGCTAGCCATATTTTCTCGATTTTGTACGGGTGATGAAGTATGTGAAGAGATGCTTCCCTTGTAATACTGTTTGAGAATATTAGCGGGGCTGAAATATGTAAAGCTGTTGTGAACGAATTATCTACTCGACAAATTCACATTTCAAAAGTAGAATCTGCCAGAGTACATTATGTCCCCAGCATGACTGGTGAGAAAGCAGGATTTGTAAATCTGTTTGCAAAAGATGTTGGTCATCCAGTGAGATGTTTTCATTGCATCATACATGAGGAGGCTTTGTGTACAAAAGCTGGTCTAAAGGAACTTCAAGAAGTGATGCAAACACTTACCAAGATTGTTAATTATATTTCTGCTCGGGATTTAAATAAAAGACAATTTCAAATTTTACTGAATGAGGAAGAATTTGTATATGAAGGACTGAAAATGTCCAACAATATTCGTTATATAAAGAGTCAATATGTTTTTTGTCTCTAGTTTTATCTGATGTTTTCTTTTGAAAGTGGCAATGGTTCAGGGCTGTTTAAATGTAGTTTTGAAGGTAAACAAATATGTATTTTTATACATCATTTATAAGGGATTTAAAATCAGTAAAATATTGTTTTTAATATCGTTTTACCGTGGTTTAGTCATAAAAATGTATTACTGGGGAAAATGATGATAAGTTAATCGAAAAAACAGGCGTTAACTTTTTGTGCTGATGCTGATGATAGTTAATAGTATCGTTAAATTGTGTGACTACGTATTTCAGTTGCATTTATACTCACAGGCTAATAAAAATATCACAAAAAAAACTTTTTCGTAAAAACCTGTCATAATTTTTATTTTTCATTAAGTCTGTTTTACATGATTTACATATTTTCTCACAATATCGTGTCTTTATTGCCCTGGGGTGATTTTTTATCATTTAAAAAAGTTCTTTGCATACTTAAGAAATGTCAAATATTTTCTCAAAAAATTTTGTTGGTATGTGGAAAAATTTTGTGTCAAAGATTTTGCTGGTTTTGGCACTCACTCTAAAAAAGGTTTCCCACTCCTGATCTAGATGTAAATCCTAAGTTGCCGTGTCTAACAAAAAAAAAAAAAATTATAATAATCTTATCGCCACCTGACTGTGATGCTCCCACTAATGAATAAAGATGCAGGGTGCTCCAGCCCTGAGGGCAATTATTATTATTATTATTATTATTATTATTATTATTATTATTATTATTATTATCTTTGATTTCTGGCGTTTACACATTTCTTTCCGGGTCCCGCCCAGGGACCTAAGGTTAGAAATGGCATCATGACACTTTCCACTGACAAAAAAAAAAAAAAAATTACATAGATAAAGCCCTTCGTAAAGTGTGGGCTGTACTTGTCAGAACAATTTTTTTGTATCTCCTTGAGTCATGGACTTCTAGAAATCCCTTCAATTAGGCTACTGAAATCTTTTCCAACCAGTCCTAGGGCTCCAACTACAACAGGAATTGTTGATGTTCCCATATGCTATATTTTCGAGATTTCTATTTCAAGGTCCTTGTATATTGACAGCTTTTTGAATATCTTCAAAGATACATTACAGTCAGCAGGGACTGCCATATTATTATTATTATTATTATTATTATTATTATTATTATTATTATTATTATTATTATTTCCTTTGGTTTCTGTTGTATACAGTTTTCCTTCATCCCCCAACCAGAGACTTAAGATCAGTAATAACTTCATGTAACTGATCATTTTTATAAAAAGCAAAAACCTACGATTACACACATTTTGCATAATGATCTCTTTGTAATATGTGAGTTGTAATTTTTCTTGTATTTCTTTAAGGCGTTGGCCACCAAGAGACACTTCATTGAATCTGTCGGAATCTTTTCCAGTCAATCCGAGTGCTCCAACTACAGTTGAAGTTATTGCTATCCTTATTATTATTATTATTATTATTTTCTTAGATTTCTGTTGCAGGCACATTTCCTTCCGGGTCCCAACCAGAGACCTAAGGTTAGAAATGTCTTCATTACACACATTTTAAGTAGGAGTCCTTCATAAGGTGTGTGCTGTACTTATGAGTACAATTCTTTCAATTTCTTTAAGGTATAGGCTTACCAGGAATCCCTTTGATGAGTCTATCCGAACCTTTTCCAATCAATCCGAGGGCTCCGATGACCTTCATTTCTTTATCAGTTTAGAATAACATGTTACTAAGAATAAAAGCTTCATCGTTTTCTATGATAGTTGATGTCACATGTTCATAATATTTGTCTTTGACTTTGATGCTATCGTGTTTACAGATTGCCCAGAGCACATATATTGTTGCTTTGTATATATTCTGTTTTGGCCAATTCTGAGCATCCATAGACTAGATGGACTATTGTTTACTGTTTCTTGGTGCATATCCGGTATATTGGGTAGATGTGGTTTTTCAAGATCTTGTTCCGGTAATATCTATTTTTGCAGAAATAATAATAATAATAATAATAATGAGGTAAATACAACCGACCAGATACAAATGCGATGACAAGATTAACCTCTTCGTCGTCAATACTCTGCCCGTACCAAACTAGCTGATATAGACAGACCCTGTACTCATCAGTAGCTACGTAGTGCAGTGTTAAAAGTTGAAACCAAAGGTTTTATTCTTGCAGGGTCTCATCTATGGGCAAATAGTTAACCCTCCCAAAGGGGTCAAAACACTATGAAAGTATAAAAATAGGTTTTAATACCAGCAATACTATTTTTGGAAAAATTTTTACCAGCAATACATTTCTGAAAAAACAATATTACCAGCAATACATTTTTAAAAAATATATTACCAGCAACAAAAAACTTGTCGGCATTAAATAACACATTGAGGTTGAGATGCCAAAAAACAAACTAACCCAAACCAATCATTTAATTGAAATGATAGCACTTTTTTTAGTATATGGGATGTTCCTAGTAGGGCGATTTTCTGGACCACTTGTTAGTTGATGTTACTTGGGACATTGTTAGTAAAATTGTCAATTCCTTTTCTCGCGAGGCCCAGAGCTCCGATTACTTTTGTTATGGTCTCATTATTATTATTATTATTATTTTTTTTTTTTTTTACCTGCAATTGTTTTATAATCACATGCCGGGTCATAACCAATAACTTAAACCAAGCGAAGGATGTGATATTTTTTTTTATTGTTTCCATTTAATTAAACAAAATACAGCTATTGATAAAATGTTGTAACCTACAAAAGGTTACTGAATGAGGAATAACCAAAACGGAAATTTGAAATGAAAATATCAACAAAATACAATACTCACCAGCGGTGGGAAGTAGGTAAACTACTGGTTGTGGTGGACTACTTAGACAGCATATTACCCCCAACTTAGTGTTCAACGTATTTATGAGGATTAGGATATACCCATTAGTGTTCATAGGAACAGTATATAACACACAAGAAAAATCTTAAATGGACAAACCTATTCGCAGGATATAGGCTGTACTTGTCAGAACTAGTTTTGGGATTTCATGGAGAGATGGTGCGACAGGGATTTTGTTGGTTTGCTCTTCAGTTCTTTTTTTTATCAGACCCAAAGCTCCAACCACAACAGAAATAGTTTTCGTTTTTAAGTACGGCATTTCTTTTTTTTTTTTTTTTTTTGTTTCCCTCTCCCAGTTTTTGTATTGGCTTAGCTTCTCTGAAACCACTGCTGAGATGTTTTTGCTACTTGGTACGCTTATGTCAATCAGTATGCAAACTATTTCATTTCTGTTTTTGATAATAATTCCTGTGTAATTTGCTTGTATTGTTCGATCTGTGTTGATAGAAAGAAAATCAATAGCATATTAACATCTATTCCCTCAACTACAGCTTCATGATGCTGTCCATATCAGTTTGATTTCTGTTGTATACTTATTTATTTCAGGTCCCAACAAGACACCTGGCTTAATGTCACATCGCGTTAAAACGCCGGAGTTAAGCAATGTCGAGCCTGTCCAGTACCTAGATGGGTGACCGCTTTGGAATACAAGGTGCTGTAAGCTTGGATGTCTAGATGGTGTGGTGGATAATGGCTGGGACTTGTTAATCGGAGAGCCGAGTTCCAATTCCCGTTAGGTTCGTTATATTTACTTACACGCAAATACCCTTGAGAAAGGCATGAATCCACATCTTTTGCCCGCTAGTTATGGATTAATTAGTAAGACATGTATCACTAAACCATTATTATTTCCAAAAATCAAATTCTTACAATCTATAAATGTTTTCTGGCTTTAAATAACATGCAAAGGGTTGATAAGCCGTAGAAAACAAATCAATCAATAAATTAACCAGTGACCTTAGGACAAAAAAAATGGCATCGTGACATTTTCCACAGTACCTTTGCGTAAAATAAAATAAAATAAAAACTACAAATGCATATACATATTAAATAGATAAAACCGTTCGTGGGACGTAAGTTTTGCTTGTAAAAAGAATATTTTCTTTATTTCTTTAAGACCATCTACCAGAGATCCCATCAATGAATTTCTCAGAACTTTTAATAAACTTTTAACCTTTTTTTAATTAAAAAAAAAACCCTAAAGTCTCACACATTTTACCTAGATAAAGCCTTTCGTAAGATGTATGCTGTACTTGTGAGAACAACTTTGTTGTATTTCTTTGAGGAATGGGCTATCAGAGATCACTTCAATGAGTCTATCAGAACATTTTCCAAACAAACCCAGGACCTCACCCACAACTGGAATTATTACTGTCTTCATGTACAACATTTTTATTTTAATAGTTTTCTAAATATCCTCAAAGTTAGATTACAGTCTACAGGAACTGCGATGACGAAGAAGCATGTTCTGTTTTTGTGGTCTGGACGGTTACCTTTGATTGTTCTGTATGCGTGTATTGTAAAGTCTCCCAAAATTATTACAGGTCCTATGTCTGTAACCGGGACTGGGTGGTATTCCTATCAATTTCTTGCAATTACATAAACATTTCAGATTTTCCATTACAAATATGTCATGCTGAGTTTTATATTCGATAGATGCTAATACCGCGAAATCTGATACAAAATGGTCACATATGGATCCGTACATTTCTCAACGGTATTCGCATGAAAGTGAATGCAACGGCCTTTGGCTGGAATTTGAACTCAGCAAACCAATCCTATTTTCAGCGCCAATAACCGCTACGCTACCCACCCACACATCTTACTGAGATGATTGCGCGGCATATTTAGCAGGATTTTTAAACAGATTCCGTCGGCAATGATTACAAAAGTAATTGTGGTCATGCTGAGTTTTATATTTGGCGCTTGTTATTACTGTGTAGCCTGATAAAAGATGGTCAATTGTTTCTGGATATTCATCACAGAATCTGCATTTCGGGTTGATACACTTTCTCAATATTGTTTGCTTGATAATTTCTAGTTAGGAAGCATTTGCCATATTCAGTTTCAGCTTTTAATCGTGTACTGCGCAAACTACTGGTTGACATGGGGTTTGTTTGTATCAGCTTGCCATGAAGAGTTTTTACATTTACGATTACCATTACAATTGCTTTTGTCTTCTTTTTCAGCTTCTTTGCCGCTGCAGTAGGTGGATTATGGCTTACTTGCTCTTCTTCATCCACTTGAAATTTCCTTTTGAATTTATCGCCTTCCGTTATTACTGAATAAAGTTTCTTTTTTTTTTTTTTCATGTTCTTTGACACAGACCATCATCCAGTCGTCTGTAGTTTCTAGGTATATTTGAAGGCCCATTGTTGTCGTTTTATAAGACAGTTCTAGTTGAACAAATCCTCCCCCTCCTTCGGATCTGGACACATACAGACGATCAACATCAGCCTTAGGATTATGCATTCAGTGGCAAGTGAAGGGCTTTCTCGTTTTGACACCCATTCGCTTAATGACAGCTATGGTCCAGTTAAGGATGTCGAATGGTCTTTAGCGATTGATTGCAAATATAAGCTCGACTTGAGGTCCGGGGTGAACTTGAATCCCAATGGAATGAGAGGAACTTGAATCCCAACCCCAGAGTAGAAACGAGATACGTCTTGTCACAACAGCATCCTACGATTGAGGAGAGAACGAAGAGAGATAGACAGATAGAGAGAGAAAGAGAGGGAGAGAAAGAGAGGGAGAGAGAGAGAGACGACAAACTGGACTAATTTTTATACTATAAACAAGGAATATTTATTTCCGAGACATTGTGCATATGTTTGGTGACTGACTTGTGTTCGACTAACAGGCACTTTTTTCCATATGTCCAGTAAGATATTTTGGAGCAGTTGTACTCAGATTCTTTTTTTTTTTTTTTTTTTTTTTTTTGGCGGGGGGGGGCTTGTTCTTGGCTTAGGCATCCTTTCCATCATATTTTAGAATGAAATTCCCCTTTTTTAAAAAGCCAAAAGTTACGTTGTAGAATTTTCGTGTGTAAAAATATCAATATCCCAATAGTGTGCATTTACCAATGTTTGGTTCAAATTCCTTTCTGAAACCTTATAATTCCTCCCGGGGAGGGGAATAATTCCTTTCCTCCTGGTTGAGGACCTCTGTTTTACGGAATAACAAGTGCTTGGATTTTTTTTTCTTTTCTTTTTTTTTTTTTTGATTGTTAATAATTATGTTTATAGTCAATAACATCTGGGATGCCATTGTGGGATTTCATTTCTCCCATTTCAATATTTAGTTGGCTTCTTTTCACTCAGACGCTGAACCTAAGAAGCTTGAGATTTGGATTGCTTTTCTCAACTGTTTTCTGTGGAAGTGAATCTGAAAGAAAGTTAGGTATTCCAATTAAGGTAAGCTAATAAAACCTTTACGGACACAATGATTTTAGTTAAAGTATTTCTATAAGTAAAGGTTAGAGGGAAAGTTTACAATAGATTATATTGGATAATTCCTCACAACAAAAGGGGTTTTCTTTTGTCTCTCATACGAGAGATAAAGAAAAACCCTTTTGTTAATAATATATCGTACATTATATAACTACCTTTATTTCTAGTTTTCCTTTCATTTTTAATTTCTTTTCTTTCTTTTTCTTTTCTTACCGTTTTCTTTCTTCCTTTTGTTTTCTTTTTTCTTTCCTCTTTTTTCTATCTCTCCTTTTTCTTTTCTTTCCCTTTTTTCCTTTCTTTTCTGTTTTCTTTTCATTTTTGGTTTTCTTTCCGTTTCTCTCTCTTTTTTGTCTTTTTCTTTCTTTCGTCTTTCTTTTCTAATTTCCTTTCTTTCTTCCATTCTTTTTCTTTATTTATTGTTTTTGTTTTCTTTCCTCTTCTTTATTTCCTTCTTTCTTTCTTTCTTTCTTTCTTTCTTTCTTTCTTTCTTTCTTGTTTCTTTTCTTGCCGTTTTCTTTCTTTCTTTTGTTTTCTTATTCTTTCTTTTTTGTCTTTCCTTCTTTCTTTCTGTCTTTTTCTGTCTTTGCTATTTTCTTTTCTTTCCCTTTTTTCCTTTCTGTTTTCTTTTCATTTTTGGTTTTCTTTCCGTTCCTCTTTCTTTTTTTTGTCTTTTTCTTTCTTTCGTTTTTCTTTTCTAATTTCTTTTCTTTCTTTTTCTTTCTTTCTTTATTGTTTTTGTTTTCTTTCTTTTCTTTTCTTTCGTCTTTCTTTCTGTCTTTATTTGTTTCTTTCTTTCTTATTTTCTTTTCTTTCCTCTTTTTCTTTCTTTGTGTTCACTTTTCTTTTCATTCTTTGGTTTTCTTTTCGTTAAAGAATATTCAGAAATTATTTTTCAATCTCCTATCCACTGGCTGATAATTATCCAGCATGTGCCCATAAAATGATTGATTAATTCGTTTTTTTACGGTTTATCAACCCTTATTTAAAGCCAGGAAATATTCTTTAGATTCTAAGAATTTTTTTTGAGGCGATAATGATTTTAGCGGTACAAGTTTTACTAATTAACCCAGAGAGAAGAGGTGGAGTCACACCTTTCCCAAGGGTATTTGCACGAAAGTAAATGTAACATACCTAATGGGAATTGGAACTCGGCTTTACGATTAACAATTCCGAGCCATTATTCATTACACCACCTGCACATTCATGCCTTTGGCGCCTGGTATTCCAAAACGGTCACCCATCTAGGTACTGACCAGGCTCAACGTTGCTTAATTTCGGTGATCGTACAGGAACCAATATTTCAACGTGATGTGGCCGTAATCCCCCATAAAATGGTCATATTTTTCAAGCATTCCAGCAGCTGGCAAGGCTATCATATTGGCACTTACATGTGCATCGTGTTTTATGATGTATCATTTCGCCATTCTTTGGATTCGTTTAGTTAGGTCCTCTGGTTCTGGGGACACATCGGCTTGGATTAAAGGTTAACGAGCTCGTTTAGCTGCTGAGTAGTGAGTTCAATCCTCACTGGGTACTCCATACTTATGGCCTTGAGCCAAAACTAAGCTACACTTAGTAAGTACCGTCCGGTTCACACACCTCCCCAGTTTTTTGAACCTGAATTAGAATTATATCCCTTTTTTCCGTTTAGGATGGGATTTCCAGTTCCTTCAAAAGTCTATTTCAACTTTATACTTCTAATTTCTGAAATTATATTTACTAATTATTTATTTTCTTCTCAATAGGAGTAGATAGCTCCGCTTATCGTCCAGTTTATATTCTTCCCCGGTCTTTTAAACAGGAAAAGAATTTTATCCCTTGTTTTCTGTTTTGGATGGGATTTCCGGCTCCTTCTAAAGTCTACTTCAACCCTATACTTCTAACTTCTGAAATTTTATTTACTAATTATTTATTTTTCTCCTTAATAAGAGTATATAGCTTCGCCCATCTCAGTCTTTTGAACAGGAGAAGAGGTTCCTTTGTTGCATGTTTAGGCTTGGGTTTTCGATTCCATCTAAAGTCTTTCCCTTCTTTTTCATTTCCAGTTCCCTTGCGGCTCAGTGGTGTTATCGCCTTGCATGGGGTAAATTAATTAAAAAAATAACAAGTTGATGCCCCTGGCTTGCTAATTGCCATTACACACAAACATACACACATTCGTCCTATAACAAACTCACCATACAATTTTGTCTTAGCCTGTGAATGTCCTTTATTGGACGTAGGCCTTTCCCAGATTATTGGGGAGAGGAATTGACTATTAACTTATTGCGCAGGACCAATGAGTCTTGGTAGAGGTGCATGCAACACGCTTGGGCGATCATGTCGCTTTTCGATTCATGATCGCGCATAGATGAATGTAACGAACCCGACTGGAATTCGAACTCGGCTCTCCGATTTCTCATTACATCCATTACACCACCAGCACATCACACATTCAAGGTTACAGCACCTGGTATTCCCAAGCGGTCACCCATCTAGATACCCACCAGACTCGACGTTGCTTAACTTCGGTGATCTGACGAGAACCGATATTTCAATGTGATATGGCCGTAATCAACCCCCACTCTTACCACACAACTTAACACGCTCATATTACGCAGACACATTCATCACACATACGCGTTCGCACATGCGCATTCCATAATTTAAAAAAGGAAGTGAAAATGAATGTTTCAGCACGCGTTTCTTTACTCGTTCATGTTTATAACAATTGCGTGCCTCTGCATGTATGTTAGGGTGCATGTGTGTGTGTTCGCGCAAGCTCCTGTATCTCGGTGAGTAAGGCAAGGGGCAGCGAGTGGGTATGGAAATATGTCTGGATATAGACTCCAATACAGTGAATGAGTAATATCTGATATTTTCTATTTAAAAAAAAAAAAGGTCATCCTTGTTCACCCACATTTTTGTTTGTCTTCCGTTTCCCTATTCCACTATTTGTTCTCCGGCGAACAACAATAAGTCTCTTCCTTTTCCTAAATGCAAGAATTTTTTTTTTGTCTCGCGAAATAAATGTTTACTTGTTTTGGTCTCTTTCTTTCTTTTTTTCATTATTTATTTCGCTTTCTTTCTTTCTTTCTTTCTTTCTTTCTTTCTTTCTTTCTTTCTTTCTTTCTTTCGTTTTCTTTCTTAGTTATTTTTCCTCCTGCTTTCTTTCTTTATTATTTCACTTTCTTTCATATTAATTTATTTATTTCGCTTTCTTTTTTCTTTATTTTACTTGCTTTCTTCTTTCTTGATTTATTTCGCTGTCTTTTTCTTCTCTCTGTTTTTTTGCATTTTTCTTTCACTTCTCTCTTAATGTTTTCTAGTTTTATTAATGTTTTTTGTTTCTCGCTCGCTGTGAGTCAAACACTTACCGTGAAGCAATGATTAGTAATCTGGACCCTCAGTTCATTACAACAGCGTCGTGGATTCGAATTTCGTAGCCTTTTGTCACGCAAAGCTAAGCCTGAATTTACTGATAAATAATAATAGTTAATTATCTCTTTAATCACACATCCTTTGCTTTCTTAAATTTTCCTCACATTGCCTTTCGTTTACATATCCTTTCTTCCCTTCCTTTTTTCTTTCCTTTATTCCCTTCTTTCTTTCTTTTCCTTTCCTTTCCTTTACTTTCTTCCCTTCTCTTTTTCCTTCCTTCCTTCCTTCCTTCCTTCCTTTTCTTTCATTCCTCCCTTTCATTTCCTTCTTTCCATTCATTTTCTTTTCTTTACTTTCGTTCGTTCGTTCGTTCGTTCCTTCCTTCCTTCCTTCCTTCCCTTTCCTTTCCTTTCTTTTCTTTCATTCCTTCCTTTCATTTCCTTCTTTCCGTTCATTTTCTTTACTTTACTTTACTTTTCCTTCCTTCCTTCCTTCCTTCCTTCCTTCCTTCCTTCCTTCCTTCCTTCCTTCCTTCTATTCGCCGCTTCTATTTTTCGCTGCGCCTGCTGTAGTTTTTATTCTGATCATTCTTCTTTCACTTTATTTTACACAGTTTTTCCTATTTTTCCTAAACTAACCTTGAGTGAGTCCTTTATCCTATCAGGGTCTTCTTAGGTGTACAAGCAGCACCGGTACGTCTAGGGAAAGACGGCCTGACGGAGCCGAGTCCACTTTTCAAGTTGGCTTTGAATTAAGAGTTTTCCTTCTTTTAGACTAGTTGCCACTTCAAGGCAAGAGATCCAATCAGCCTCATTTAATTAATCTATAGATGGCAAGAGAAGAGATGGGTTCATATATTTCCCAAGTGTATTTGCGGGAAAATAAATGCGACGAACCCGAAAAGCGAAACCGAACTCACCTTGCTGATTTCTCTTTTCGAATTGCTAAAGTGTTACACTCCCTGCACATTAAGAACCTCGTTCGACACAAAATTAAAGAGGAGAAAATGTTGTTCGAAAAAATGAGTTTAACGCTACCCTTGCAAGTGGATTGAACGTGTTGGCCTTGTACATATTTTCAAATTTCGGTTTATGAGTTCGAACAGCAACAGTTGACATCAGAGAGAAATACCACAAAATTTTCCACCTTTCTTTATTGCGTTTTTTCTTTAATTTGCATGCCCGTAAAAACTGACTAACTCTTTCTTTCTTTCTTTCTTTCTTTCTTTCTTTCTTTCTTTCTTTCTTTCTTTCTTAAAATTACTCGGTTTTCCCTTAATTTCTTTTTAATAACTTTTCTTTCTTTCTTTCTTTCTTTTTGAAAATTACTCGTTTTTTTCTCTTAATTTCTTTTTTAATAACCTTTCTTTCTTTCTTTCTTTCTTTCTTTCTTTTTGAAAATGACTCATTTTTTCTCTTAATTTATTTTTTAATAACCTTTCTTTCTTTCTTTCTTTCTTTCTTTTTGAAAATTACTCGGTTTTCCCTTAATTTCTTTTTAATAACTTTTCTTTCTTTATTTCTTTCTTTCTGAAAATTATTCAGTTTTCTTTTCCCATTTCTTTCTTTCTTTCTTTTTTCTTTCTTTCTTCCACCATTTCTTTCATTTCTCAAATCTTTTTTTTCCTTTTGAGTGTACTATTCCCTCCATAAAACATTTTCGACAGCTACCAAGTCCACTTTTCTCCCCAACATTTCTCTCCTTGTGTCTGTGTATCCGCCTCTACATTTGTTTCGAATGAAAAATCGACCAGGCTTTTTTGAAAGGGCCAACTAACCTACACACCGTTTTATTTGACCGTGGGAAGCCTGTCCCTAATAATTGGCATCCGGAACCACACACACTTATTTTATAGCATCATGCTTTTGCTAGAGAATGAGGTAGGGTGTGAGCAACTGGAGTCTTGCCCTCGTTTTCTCCCCAAAGAAAGTCCATTACCACCGGTTAAACTAAATAAATGACTAAATAAATATTAACCAACAGCGTTCGTTAATAGTTCAATTCAATACAAAAACAGAAAATGAAGAACATTACGACATTAATTTCATCATTTAAATGGTACATTAAGCAAAATACTCTCTTCTCATACTGTTTCATAGTCAGCACAGAGATCCTGAAAGTGGTTGATATCAACCCCTGGGGGTCGATGGAATTATCCAGAGGGTTAACAAATGTATGGTGAGTGTAGAGGATCTCGATAAATATCTGGAGGTCAAAAAGAGGTTGAAAGATAAATCATAGTAATTTATGGCTTAGGTACCTCCAACGATTCGCTAAAAAATAATGAAAAAAATGCTACCCCCCCAAAAAAAAAAAAAAAAAAAAAAAAAAAATTTGATTGTCAAAATCAGTTATTATTACGAGGAAATATCAAAGGAGTTTTATTGTTATTGAATTATATATTTTTAATCCGTTTTAGAAAATTCGAAATATAAATAATTCCCGGATTTTAGTGAAACTCTCAAGACTTATGCACAAATGAATGAAATTATTTTTGAAACGTTTCTTTTTTTTCTTTTTTAGAAAATCTTAGTAAAAATTTTTTTTAAAAGTCTGTTACCTGCCACCCTCCAACTTATTTAATTTTATAAAAAAAAATTTTTGTAGGGTTTAAATTTTATATTAGTTATAAGAACAAGTCCATGGAGAATTTATATCATCGATTTTTTTTATCAAACAGGACACCTAGTTACAGAAAATCTTCTCTGAGTATTAAAGTAAAAATAATACAGTAAAACTAAGACATTATTTAATTAGAAAAGCTACTAATTGCTTTTATGAATAAGATGGACACTATATCTAAAGAAAGAACATTTTTCGATGAGTAATTAATTATTATAAGAATTGTTTGCATTTTTTAATATTTAATTATAATAATATATAAAGTTTTAAATCTTAAATTCCGTATTAATTTGCAACGGTTACTTGATATTGTTCTTAAGTAAAAACTATATTTTCTAATCATAAATGGAAAAGCTTGCTATAATTAAGCGAACACAGTATTTTAAAAAGTATTTTGAATTTTTTTTGTGTGTGTATAAACGTGACGATTTTTGTGAATACGAACGTCTATACACGACATTATCAAAAAAAGAAGTGAGGTAACTATAGAAAATTTAAAATTAATTGGGAATTTTCTAACATTTGCTCAACAAAGTAAGACGAAAAAGACAAAGTAGCTAAAATTCAATAAAATATTGGATTGCATAGAATATTTTCTTATTATTATTGAGTAGTTACAATAAAGGCGTTCACATTGTGTTAATCAATTAATTTTTACAGTTATGTGCCCTTTACTTAAAATGTCAAAAGCTATCGATAAATCAACACTTTATAAAAAGCCATCTGCGTGACAAAAAATCTTTTTCTGTGATGTTTTAAACTAAAAGTAATTCAGATTAATTAAACTTCAAATCAGGTAATTTTCCTCAAATAAAGTTTCGGAAAAGTATATTTTATTTTTTAAAGATATTTTTTTAAAGTGAGAATTTTGTTGTTTTGTTAATATTACTGACTTTAATGATTTTAGCGATTTAAATAAATAATTCCTATAAATTTAAATTCGCTTGGAAATACAAAGGGTTTTGATTACTGAAAATATTAAATTTAAATTATTATCTTGGAATTAAAACTAAAATAAAACCTACAAGAAATGCATTTTAAACCTAACGTATCGCTTTTTTAAGGTACCTACTAAAAATAAACCAATTTACAACCAAATTTCTATGTCCTTACTGCTGCTCATGCTAATAAAAAGGTATATTAATTTATTTTTAATATCGATATATAATAGGTATATTAAAAAGGTATATTAATTTATTTTTAATATCTATATGTAATAAGTATATTAAAAAGGTATATTAATTTATTTTTAATATCTATATATAATAGGTATATTAAAAAGGTATATTAATTTATTTTTAATATCTATATATAATTGTTTTCTCCCAACGCTATTTGACCTTCAGGCTAGGATCAAAATATGGCAAAATAAGAGAAAGTGATTGGTCCCAGGGATTCCAACCTTCCTCATTTCAGAGAGGTGATGTCGGTGTAATATCAACACCAGCGTGACAGTGGTCACGGTTACTGGGCAATTTTTGTCCTTGTGCGCGTATGGTCTCCCCACATAATAATGACCTTGTATCACATACTATATAGGAAATAAACCCTATTTCCAACATAATTACATACTCACACCTATGTTAAAAACACGCACAAACTTTATTTTGTACTCATTAACATACAATATTGCAAAAATGCCCAAAAGATTCCGCAACAAAGCACACGTCGTCTAAATCAAAGTGTCTATTGGTTAGAAATTAACATCACCATGTGAAATATTTGACCAATCAGAGAAGACTAAAACACTATTTTTCTCGAGCGTATATCAGGAAAAATTTCTTATAAAACTCCACAGATGTCAACTTTTAAAGAGCAGAGATGCAGCTGCCTTCGGGCCTTAGAGAAGACATGGCTACATAGGTTTTTTCGTTCCTGGCAGCGCATGCTGAAATAGACATGTGCCGGCGACTTCAAACGAATCATCTCCAGCGACGACAGCAAGCACGGTCAGTCGGCGACTTTAGATGAACCATCATCATCAACAACAACAAAGACGGCCAGTGAATCTTCGCTAACAATAAAAGTCTTTTCTCAACCTCATATTTTTGCTTTTCTCTGTGCACCAACTATTTAAAAGTCTTTTCTGAACTAGGGTTTTTTTTTTCGTGGACCAACTACCCAAAGACTTTAACACAACTAAAAGCTATTTTTACTCCTCTGTTGTATCTTTAAAATTTATGAACATATGTTTGTAAATGCAAATGATTTATTTAACAGGCATAACCGTGTTTTCATTATTTTAATCTTATTATTGTTTGGAATCCAAACGTTCAGACTTTTAATATAAAAAAAACCCCGGGACGGCCGAATCACATACACCTATCTTAGTGATGAAATCGGGTAAATAAAACCATTTATCTTAGATGTATGATGTCACTGGATTAGATATAGTAGTTTAAATTTTCATTAAAATGTGTATGTATATGTACACTACAGTTCAAATGTTCGAGGAGAACCCTGGTAATTTTTTAAATTGGCCCCCAAAATAGTTGTCTTGTACATTAAATAAGAGAAAATTATTATACCTGGTTAAAAAAAACGTGAGACATTATTTTTTATTAGAAATTTTATTGTGACAAAAAGAAAAAAAGCATTTTATAATTAAATTTTGCTATTATCAAAATGGAGGTCCTTTAGCTTTTGTGAATATAATGACCCCAATGGGAATTGGAACTCGGCTCTCCGATTAACAATACCGAGCCATTATCCATTACACCATCCGCGTAGCTAAACTTGCAACACAGGATGTGGGCAATAATTCTTCTTCACGACTTCCTGTCCTTTCTATCTCTTAGTAAGTTTTGTCTTTTCGCTATCTCTCCCAATCCTTGTTCTGTCAACTATTTGCACAAATTCCTTAGGTAGGTTATTTGCTACTTTCCTCTGTCTCTCTTGCCTTCAGTATATCCTGTGAGTATCAAATTTTCCAAGCCCCCTTTCTTCATTATATGCCCAAGAAATTTCAACTGTCACTTTTTGATGTGATGTATAAGTGTCCTTTTTGTTACCATTTCTTTGAAACTTCGTCGATTCTTAGGTGTTACATTCATGCTATTATCAGCATTCTTCTGTAGAACCATATTTCTGTTGCCTCAAGTCTTGTACAACCATTCACTGTCATATAGAAGTACCGATATTACATAACAATTTAGAGGTTTATCTCTTGTTTCCTGTTTAGAATGAAGTTCCCAGTTCCTTCCCCTAACGTCTTCTCAGTGTTTTTTTTTTTTTTTTTTTTTTCACTCCCAGTAACTCATTGCCTTGCTTGGGGTGAAATGATTAAAAAAAAGTACTTATTTTTAGTTCCAATTAATTTTTCCTGTTTCTTAATACTTTGCTTAACTTTTGAAAGGCAACTTTCTCTATCTCAAAGTGCGCAGTCAGATTTCGGTGTCGCATTTTTCCATCCTCTGTTAAAACACTTCCTAGATATCAAAATAGCACTAATTTAATCTTGATATCTCCAATTTGTAATTCGTATGTTGGGCTGTTCCTTTTGCTGACAACCAGATATTCTGTCTTCTTGCAATTGATGCTTAGTCCTTTCTTCTCGCTTTCCTTCAGTACCTTCTGTAGCAATTCTTGTAGTTTTCTTTCACTGTCTGCTATTAACATTGTACCATCTGCATATCTAATGTTTTTAAGATTGTGGCCGTCAATAATGACTGATAGAACTTCTGATTATCTCAGGGTTACTTCACTGTAAAATGTGAATAAGTTCGGTGAGAAGACACATCCTTGTCTTACGCCCCTTTCTATTTTTACTGAATTCGTTTGCTATTCTCACGTAGGCAGTTTGCTCCCAGTATCACTTCTGGATTATTCTAATGTTTTTCACAAATAAATCACACTTACTTAGCAGTTCCAACAGTACATTGAGACGTACCTTGTCAAACGCCTTTGCATAATCTATAAAACATAGGTACACATATGTATTGCTCTTTCTGATATCAGTCAGTCAGATATGTGACATGCAGGATAAACGCTTAGACGATCATGTATCTTTCGATACATAAATGACGAGGCAGATTTATTTCCCGCAGTAGGTTGCCATTTCTTTCTGTGGTAGACCAGTCTGAACCCGGTCTGTCTTGTTATTTACCCACAGCTGAAGAGGATTCATACCTTTCCCAAGGGTATTAGCACGTAAGTGAAAAGAAATGGATTCGACTGGAATTCGAACTCGGCTCTCCGATTCCTCAATCCGAGCTGCTATCCATTACTCCACCACACTTACTATCACCGCATCAATAGTGCAGAAGAGAAATCAACTCTGCTGAGGTCAGTTATAAGGGAGAGAAGAAAACCCGCGGCAGTGATCACCCAGCCACAGCATTCGGTCTTCATATGCAGCAGCTGTGCCAGAAACTGCCACATAAACATCGGCTTGTTTAGCTACATCTAACGTTTAATGGATGGAGTTACTATTTAATTAGACGGGACCGTCAACGTCAGTATCAGTTGAAGAACGTGTAGAGAAACAGGAATCTGTTCTTTGGTTGATTCTTGATTAGACTTCAGAGTGGCCGAAGAATATATCGGTTGAAGCATTGTATTGAAAACAACAAAAGACAGCAGTCCAAAATGTAAAGCATTATAATAGTAGTAGTAGTAATAATAATAATAATCACTTTGGTATCTGCCTATATTTCTGAGATGAGTTATTATGTACACTATTCGAACTATTGTCCTTATCTTTGTTGCCATATTTATTATCCACTGAGCCACTGGATAAAGGCGTTGGTTAGATCTAGTGACAGGACCCAAAGAGTTCTGTGTTCAATACCTGGTTAAAGAACTATTTACATTTGTTGCCATATTTATCACAATGTTCCGGCCGTCTTCAGGTGGTTGGAATGTCGAACTGAAATATTTAGACTGTTCTAGTTCCATGTGCCATGTCTAATGGATGTCAGTTATCAGTTATCTCCTGTTAATTCTCCTCTCCAAGTTCTCCACTGCCTTAACCAGAGTAACCATACTCTTTGGGTCCTGTCACTGGATCTAACTAACGCCTTTATCCACTGTGCCACGTGTCCTTAAGGACATCTGCGTATGAATTTCTGGGTATTATAAACCTAATGTCTTCAGAAAACATTTTTTACCAGTGCTCATATTACAATTTTAGTTGTTATTACTTTTTCTCTGGCACTAACAACAACGAAAATTGCAATATGAGCTCTGGTAAAAAACATAGAATTATAACAGCAAAAATTGCAATATGAGCACTGGTAAAAAATTGATACTGAAGACATTAGGTTTATAATATCCAGAAATTCATACACATATGTCCTCAAGGACACATGGCATAGTGGATAAAGTGACAGGACCCCAAAACTGCGTTCAATACCTGGTTAAGCGTGGAGAACTTGGAGATGTGAATTAGCAGACGATAACTGATAACTGACATCCATTAGACATGGCACGCGGAACTAGAACAGTGTATCCCAGCGAGCGAAGTAAGGGGTTCAGTTCGACATTCCAACCACCTGAAGAAGGCCGGAGCGTATAATGGCCGAAACGTTGTAATAAATATGGCAACGAAGATGAGGACAGTCGTCCGAATAATGTAAATAGTGTGAATAATCACTTGATCATATAAAATATATATATAGCTAACGTGATCTCATGACTTGGTCATGTCAAGATTAATGATGGTGGTAACAGCTTATTGTTATTACCGGTTGGTCAAGTTAGGTAGTTATGGAAGAATGTTTAGCCCACTCTGTTAACCGCCTCGACGTGACAGTGACGAAACGAAGTATTTTGTTGATGTAATAGTAGGACAGAGTACAAAAAGAAGTGGTTATCTGCCTTTCCCAAAGGAACTGGTAAGAGATGAACATTAACAACCACACCCGGAATTCAAATGCCTGTGCTGATAACCGTTACGGCTGGCCACACCCCTAATTAGGAAATAATAATGATAATAATAGAAAATTTCGGTAAGGATGTAAATCTTCATAGAAATAATTAAAGAGAGCATAAATACCGATTATTTGGGTATAATTGTTTTTAATTATTCAACCTTTTTTCCTCTTGAATCCCGCCAGTCAACGTTGGGTAATGTCTATGTCTCAATTCCTCGCTATCCCTTCAGCCACAGACTCTGATATTTTCAAATGCGAACTATAAATTGGAGTTGTGAAAATCAAATAGTTACACAAGTTTAAAAATACTAGAATCAGTTGTTGAAGGTTCGAAGAAGGGTGGTCTTTGCTAAGACCTACACGGTTCATTCGTTCAAAACCACTTCGAATATGAGAAAGTGGTTCAATACAGTTGATAGTTTAAACATTTCTGAATGGGCTGGACGCCATGTTTGACATCTATATAAACCTCTCTATCTGCTGAGGCTATTTAAGAACACTAGAAATTTTTAAAAACCTCTGGCGCGTGTTGAAATGCTCACATTATTTAGTATTGTTGAAATTATAGCTAACATTTTTCTCGATATTTACAAACTATACGTTTCGTTCAATTTCTCAAACCAAAAATACTTTGACAAAATCTCTACTTTGCAGTTTAATAATTTCTCTTATTTAATTTTATAGAACTTCATGGTAAACAATATTTTTTAAGAACGTTTATTTTTTTTCTTTAACATTTTTATCAGCGATGAATAAATTCATGGGATTTCTTACACTTGAGCACAAAACATACAACTGGCCATGCGTAAATATTTCTTTCTAGAGCCAAATTCCAACTTTTTAAGCGTTTGGCCTTATGATCTGTTTATAGTTCTCGCAAACACAGGGCGAATTGGAAACTTGATTTTTGTAAATAAAAACTTGATGAAGAGATATGCAAAAATCATTAAATTGTTTTTAAAACAATGGGGTTATTTTGCATATTAAATAATAAAACTTTTAATTTTCACCCTAAAATGAATGAAAATATATTGTATTAAGCTACACAACCTACTAAAACCAACTGTACTTTGTACCTTACCTGTTTACACTTGTTTCCAATCGGGCAATGTATGGCTATTTTAGAGGGTTTGATAGACGGACAGACAAACAAAAGTCACATAATTTTATATATAGATGGGAAGTGATTTAATAGATGGTGGAAAATGCGACACCGAAAACCGAACGTGCATTTAAATAGCAAAAAGATGCATTCCAAAAGCTAAGCAAAGTAAAGAGAAAAATATTGTTATAAACAAAGGACGCAAATTGCAATGAAATGGACAGCACTGATAATATTATAGTAGGTCAGATAAATAAAGATCAAATCATGGCTTCAAAACAATCATAAAATAATGGCTTGTACATTTTAGCAATTCCAAAACAAAACTGTTTTCATTTAATCACTACAGGAAATCTTTTCTGTCTACTATCAACATGGCTGATGCTAAACTCCAGAGAGCAACACTCTACGCCTTCTTTGGCTCACGTTTTCCACTAACAGGAAGTGTATCGAATCAGTGTTGGAGTAATGGATAGCGGCTCGGATTGAGGAATCGGGGAGCCGAGTTCGAATCCTAGTAGAATCCATTACTTTCACTTACGTGCTAATACCCTTGGGAAAGGTATGAATCCTTTTCTCCCCTACCAGCTATGGGTAAATAGCAGGACAGACCGGGTTCTATAGCGTTGGATGGCAACTGGTCTACCGCAGAAAGAAAAGGCAACCTACTGCGGGAAAAAATCTCCCTCGTCAGTCATGTATCGAAAGCGAGTGTCACGTATGGCACATTACTGACTGATTGCTAGAAAAGTTGGTTCACTATGTCGGCCAGAAAAATTTTCTTGTCAGAATCCATCTTGCACACTTATAAATCTACCATTCATCTATGCATTAAATATAGCTGCCATATCTGGCGTGGCGATCCTGCTATATATTTCGATATTCTTGACAAAATTCAAAAAAGGGTCTGCAATGAAATCGATCTTGACCTGGCATCTCGACTTCACTCATTTTCTCGCAGACGTGATGTTGCGTACCTTGTGCGGTGCCCCTACTATATAGCTCGAGATTCTTGACAAAATTCAAAGAAGGGTCTGCAATTTAGTCGATTCTGACCTGACATCTCGACTTCTCTCACTTTCTCACAGACGTGATGTCACGTCCCTCTGTCTTTTCTACAAATATTTTCATGGCAACTCTTCATGAGCTTTTGTCCCTACATGAATTTAGGCGTGCTACTAGATTTTACTGTTTGTTCCATTGGGCTTAGTGTGGAAAGATAAACTAAGGGACTGGCTGCTAAAAAGCTGAAGCAACACAAAGATACAACTCAGAAACTGACGCTTGGTCTGTTTGCACCCAGTATTCTCTAGTCTGACCGGAAGTTCTTACAAAATCAAAATCATCATCATCATCATCATCATCATCAACATTGTTGTTATAGAACACTGTTGAACTAGCTAGATGCATCCGCCACTTCTATACTAACAGTTTCTTTCCTCATACTTCTCATCTTCCGGTTTATGGCTTCCCTGCAACCTACATTCTTCAAAGATTTAAATGTAACAACAATCGCCATATTGTCTTCCTGAACCCTGTTCATTTATAATCCTTTCCTCATCTTCTTATCACTCTTCTCGTTCTCTTTCACTCTCTGTAACATGTAAAATGTTTACAGGATTGTTAGGGTTTTGTTGACATGAATGAAAGAAAACGGCTTCATCTTTTTTATTTGTTAAACGTTTATATATCAGTGGCGGGAAAATTACGACCGCATCCGGTCCGTTGTGGAAAGCATTTCAAAGGAAAATCTTTTCGTGCATTATTCGATTTTCCTGTACAGTGGAACCTGGGTTCACGAATTTAATTCGTTCCTGAAGGCCGTTCGTAACCCGAAATGTTCGTAAACCGAAGTTATTTTTTCCAATAGGAATCAATGTAGAGAAAAAAAGTCACAGTACAATAAAATTGGAAAAGAAAAGCGCGGCACAACACATGAATTTATACAACACGGCGGTCGACTTAGAAATGATTCCGTTCGGGTTAACTCGGTTCGGCAATGTTGTTCGAGAACCGAAATTTTGTTTGATAACCGAGGCATTTTCATATCGAATTTTCTGTTTGAAAACCGATTTTTTCAACATGCGAGACGTTCGGGAACTGAATTTCCTCTGTAATTAGTTTTCTTTTTTGTTCTTTTTTTTTTTTTTCAGTTTTAGTTAATACCGAATAGAAATAATTGACAGATCAACGACAATTTATTGATTTCATTGAATGTTCATAAAATCAGAATTTGTAGAAACAACTAGGTTACTAGGCCATTTCGTCTTAACAGACGGAAACTGGGTCAATGTATTCAGTTTACTGTATGACCCATAAGAATCATGGCTTCCATCGTTCAAAACTTATCAATTACCGGTTATTGATTACTGTTGTCACTGCTAAAAAGAGTGTTTTACATATGTTTATTATTTAAGTGTCTTGTGATACCTGCGTCCCGGCATGAACCGTCAAACAACACATGTGGACCTGCGAAAATAAATTTACCCATTCTTGTTATATACAATTCTTACCCGAATTTTCTGAAGCGATGAGCTACTTACATGTAATGAATATATTTTCCTGTTGTGAAAGGTAAAAAGGGCGTCGTCACACTGGTGGTCGGTCTGGAAAAATGAGAGAGGGAGGGAGAGAGAGAGAGAGAAAGAAAGAGAGAGAGAGAGAAAGAGGAGGGGAGGTAGGTGTTATTATAATTTTACATCCCACCTCCTCTTAAAACACCATATATTTACTTCCTGCACATTAAAATTTACATTATGACATTTAAATTGAAAGTCTGAAAAATGCTGTTTTCAGTCAAACAAACAAACAAACAAACAAACAAACAAACAAACAAACAAACAAACTATAAATAGTAAAAGTGTTTTCAATTTAATGCATATTCATGGCTTACGGAACACCGGTTCCCGTACGATCACCGAAGTTGAGCAACGTCAAGCCTGGTCAGTAACTAGATGGGTGGCCGTTTGGGAATACCAGGTGATGTAAGTTTGGATGTGCGGGTGGCGCAATAGATAATCGGCTCTCCGATTCGTCAGTGGGTTCGTGATATTCACTCACGCGCAAATGGCTTTGGTCAAACCGCTAAAATCCTTAATCGCCTAATTTCGCCTCTTCCTTCCTTTCCAATTGGGAAGTGTAAGCTTGGATGTGCGGGTGGTGTAATGGATAATAGCTCGGAATTGTTAATTGGAGAACTGAGTTCCAGTTCCCGTTGAATTCGTTATATTCTCTTATGTGCAAATACACTTAAGAGAATATAACGAATTCACTTGAGAAAGGCATGAATCCACCTTCTCTCCCTCCAGCTACGGATTAATTAGTAAAGCTTGCATTATCTCAACAACAACAAAAAAGTTCTTACAATATTCTTATATTTTCTGGCTTTAAATAACCTGCAAAGAGTTGGCAAGCCGTAGAAAACGAATCTTCTTTCTTTTTATGTGCCATGTCCTTTCAGGACAGGCGATCATGGCCCTCCACTTCCCCCTATCCCTTGTGGCTCTCAACAGAGAGTGTTTCTGCCTCAGGCCACGCTCCAACATCCACCTGCCCAAACTCGCCACGTATGTCATGCGCTGCTTTCCTCTGTCTCTTTTCCCCTCTATTCGTCCCGTGAGTATCAGATTCTCCAGGCCTTGCTTTCTCATCACGTGTCTCAAAGACTTTATTTGCCTCTTTCTTATGTTAGGTATAAGCTCCCTCCTTGTTTGCATCCTCTCCAAGACCTCATCGTTGCTCACATGCTCGGTCCATGATAATCAATCAATCAATCAATCAATCAATAATAAACAAGAGAACCAATGATATTAAACAGGATATAAATCTCTGGCGATTTGGTGCCAAAAATGACAAAACTTTGAGTCTTGGATTCCGGATAAATTCTGCAAATTAATCTACCGCCATATTACGATTTCTTGGTGCATGCATTGATTTCATTTTTTACTATAACTTCAAATTCACAAACCACCCTTTAATCCACTATGCTATTTCCCCGAGACATAATTATGAGTTCAATCCCGGGCCCAGGTAGCAGAAATTCAAACTCAGTAGAAACAAGATTAACAATAGCCCATCGCCCGGTTCATACTTCTCCTCGGTCTTTTGAACAAGAGTAGCGATTTAATCCTTGTTTCCTGTTTAGGATTGTGTTATGTTCCCAGAGAGGTGAATGTGAAGACTGGACGAAAGGATAACTGTTAGCAAACTTTATTAAATGAAAATACAGTTCGGATGGTGAGTGGAACTTCTGGATGCGTAATAATAAGATATGGGCCTCGGAGATCTGTCCTGCTCACCTTGGTGTAATGGCCGAACTCCATACATAGAATGCTCTGTACCCTAAAACAGAGGGAATGACAAAAAACCGTTTATTTCATCCTTCCGGTTTCAGCGGGGATAACTTTACGTTTTCGTGTTTAGCCAAATCTGCCCTAACAGATTAGGTTTCCAGTTCCTTCTTAAGTCTATTTCAAATCTATACTTCTAACGCCCTCGCTTAGTAGATAGGTTCGTCTATCGTCCGGTTCAAACTCTTCACCGATCTTTTGAACAGGAGTAGAGGTTTATCCCTTGTTTCTTGTTTAGGATTGGCTTTCCGGTTCCTTCTAAAGTCTACTTCAAATCTGTACTTCTAACGTCTCAGATTAAACACTGAAATTTTATTTACTTTTTTTTTCCTCAATAAGAGTAGATAGGTTCGCTAATTGTCCGTTCGAACCTCCACCTCGGTCTTCTGAACAAGGTCAAAGGTCAAAGGTTTATCTCTTGTTTCTTGTTTAGGATTGGGTTTTCGGTTCCTTTTAAAAATCTTTTTTAATTCTTAGTAGCTCCCTGCATCTTAGTGGCATTATCGTCTTCCTTGGGGTGAATTTATTAAAAAAAAAACTGAGCACTACTAAAATATAACAAGACACCCAAAGACAGGGACAATGGACTGATAACAGTCTATCTCCGTAGATTAAATAAATGGTCCAGTTCCAAATTGCCTGAAAGTCGGATCGACAGACACCTGAAGAGGTCTGCTGCGACAGACACCTAAAGGAGGCCGGATAGTGGTGGGGAATACAGCAATCAAAATGCTGTCACACTTAAAACAAAGATTAGGACATTAGTTCGAATGTAAATAATGTAAATGATGACTTGCCTGTTGTGAATTCAAAAGCGTCTTCGTGGACTTGTGGGTGGTGAATTATTTTCCATTTTACAACCCCTTTCCCATAGTCGAAACGTTGCAAGCCTCCCACTACTTGCATGCCCTGTGTTCTGAAGAGCTATATTCATTAGTTCCACCAACCCTGACATTTTCACTTGGGACCCTCTATGTCGCGTACACAAGAGTGAATCACCCCCATTCCCTTCGTTATTAGAATTAGTAAGAAGTTCTATTCGGACAGCTTCTTCTCAAGAACTGTTGCTTTGTGGAACAGACACCCGGGAAGATGTTTTCACAATCACTATAATCTTGACCATTTCAAGTCTAGGGTTAACTGTTATCTTTCCTGCCTAGGAAAGTGTCGGGTCGACCGGAAGTTTCCATCTCAAGAGTCAGGGGTTGAATGACCAAAATCAGTTATTTACACATAGGCTCCGAGTGGCACTTCTGGTAGCATTGAAAACATTCAAAATATAATATAAATTATTAATCGACCACTGACAGCGTTTCCCTCGCATTTTAGAGGGAATTTTTTTGTAAGACAGCACATGCTTAAGGGAAGCTATAAACACAGACCATAATGCAAACAAGAGACAGCGAATGGATTTCGAGTTGTAAACTCAACCCGTTTACTAATCCACTGAAACATTTCCCGCTTCTCTGTTGTAGATTCTACAATGAATCCAAGGTACGAACTTTCCCTCTTTTAAGAGGTTTTATTAACCAGACCCCAATGTGTGTTTTGTCTTTGAACGTTTCCATCTTCATGGTCTTTATTAAACATAACATGTGTCTTGTCTACGAACTTTTCCCCTTTCAAGGGGTTTTATTGAACACACCTCAATGTGTGTCTTGTCTGCGAACTTTTCCCCTTTCAAGGTGTTTTATTAAACACACCTCAATGTGTGTCTTGTCTGCGAACTTTTCCCCCTTTCAACGAGTTTTATTAGACATACCTCAATGTGTGTTTTGTATTTGAACTTTTCCATTTTCATGGATTTTATTAAATACACTTCAACGTGTGTCTTTGTACCTTTCCATTTTCAGAGGTTTATTTAAACATACCTAATGTATTTAACTTTCTCCTTTCAAAGGGTTTTTATTAAACACCTAAATGTGTGTATGTTATCTTCTCCCTCTTAAATGTGTATATGTGAACTTACTCTTCTTTTCAAGGGTCTTATTATATTCAACACACGGTGTATAAAACATCCAAATTGTCATTTGTTGATAAACACAACTTTATCCTTTTGTTCATTTTAAATTCACTTGTTTAAATGCCTTGTTTCATCTTTGAAATGTACGTTGGGTTAAGATTGCTTTATTCCGGACAGCAATCAGAATAATTAGTAAGCGTTGTCACTATCTTCTACGAGTTATCCCCAACAACCAAACACTTTCTGTGCCCCATAAATCAACTAGTCCATAACTGCTCCCGAGAAAGTCAGCACCCACAACAAAAGTTCACTTCATGTGAAGTTCAATTCTTGCCCTTTCTTAAGCTCATACAACACTATATAGCTAGAGAGGCTATTGGGCCTTGCATTAGATGGACATTAGCTTTAAAAAATCCTCATCCTAGAAATTCAGACAGACATTAAAATCGGTTTTAGACGAAACAGTGTTGATAATTTCTATCTAATCACAGTCATTGAAATTGCCTTTTACCGAGTCTAATGTAAAGATGGTATCTCTTTCAATTTTTCCTGATGCAGAGGTTAGATGACTATCGCAAAGGAAGAGTCTCGTTAGAATGTTTGATTTACGGAAAGAATTATAGGCATATTTTATTGGCCATAAATTCCGGTTATTCGATAGATCAACAAATACAAGTTGTATACTTTGCTGATGTTTTTACAAGCTTGAATGAGTCAAGTTGATTACGGTAACTGAAAGTATTTTTCAATCCAAAGATAAAATGGGATTGTTGTCACGTAAATTACTGGATCTCAGCTGTGATACCAAAATATATTTTAACTGTTTTTCAATTTTAGAGTCTGACGGGGGTGAGGGAAAACTTTCAAATGGAATGAATTAAACACACCGATGATTTTTTTTTTTTATGCAGACGGCTTGTTCGGGGAGTTGCCGCTACTACATCCCGGAGTAAGATAGAGAAAGGTTTATGTATCTTCCTTTTACAGCCCTGAATGCAACACCACCTAGCGGCATTTTGGCAGACTGGATGTTATGATGAGTATAATAAGCTTCCTATATTTATGCACCAGCGTGATTTTGTTGGCCTACAACACTTTCATTTAATAATAATAATAATAATAATAATATCATGGCGGACTTAATCATTTTATTATAAAATTCTTGTAAGTGTAACTACGATGTACACATTTTTAATAGCGGCTTAAATAAGCGTATAAACATCTTTAGTCTGAGGTTTGAAACTGAGAGCTAAAATGCAATTTCAGGCTGTTTCATGCTAGATGCAATCGTCAGGACGCCCGACGATTTCGTCTAGCATGAAACAACCTGTCACCTCCGAGTGTTGACTTCAATGTTCACTTTTATATTTACATACGCTCTATCTCTGATATTGAGCACTTTATCCCATAAATATAGCACACCTTAATATATATATATATATATATATATATATATATATATATATATATATATATATTGCAGTATCATTTTCAACCTTATTTAAAGAATAAATTGCGCTTATAAACCACGGAACAGAGAGAAAAAAAGAAGACATTCGTCCACTAGACATTAAACAGCGGAGAGCAAATAAAGTCTCCAATAGCAGCACAAAGTACAGAACCGGATTATCGAAACATCCACTGTGCACACAACAAAATGTAGATAATCAACATTAATGCTTTTGAATAGATTACCCATGATACAATCGTCTCGTAATAGCGAGATCGCCTCATTCAATCAGGAAGTGTTTCGCTAAAGTGTAGGTGACCCAAGATTATTATTTTAATGACGGCAAATATTCTAATAATCCTAAATCCCTAACAGAATTTAGAGCAAGGTTTTTAGTTTTTAACTTCCAATACTAATAATGAATGAAAAACGAAACTGTAGATATGGAAAGCAACGACAATAACCTTTTATATACTAACATTCCACCAATAAAGCTTAAACAACTGGTTATCTAGAAAACTGCATATAAAGGTTCTGAAAAAAATGTTATTGAAAGGTCACGGTTTTAATTTTTGACTCAATTAAAATTTTATATCAATTAAAAGAGTTCTGTATGTGAAAGAGGGAAATACGTGCTAAGAGAGATGGGGCTTGTTCATGTATTTTTGTTCAGAAGGAGAAAAACAGTTAAATAGCGGTCAGAATCACTGACGTCTGTATCTGGTGGTCTGTGAGTAGAAAGTAGTATTTCTTTGAAATTGTCGCGCTACCAAGTGCGTCATTTGAGGCGAGTTAATCTACTGCTATAGTCTTTTTCAGTTGATAACTCTTTTTATTTGTTTTCGGCATGGTCACTAGCCTACACGCTTAGGGTTCTTGAAAACTAAATAGTACCATCTGATTGGTTGATAATTCTCTCTGGGCGAACACGTGATGAGATCAGACTGGATTTTCTTTTTACGATTAGAAACCAGTCGCGAGCGGTATATCTGTTTTTTTTTTTTTTTTTTTGTTTTAGCGCATTCTGTCTGGTCAGTTGTTGTGTGGGCATGTGTGCATGTGTGTATAACGTATAAGAAGTACAAACCCAAGATGTTAATACAAACAATCTGAGATTGATACATGGTCATACTACTCTAAATATAAAATAACAGCAAAATGTTCTTTAAACATTATAATTGCAACATCAAATGCTAACGAAACGATATTTTCAGCCAATAACAGCGCGAACTAAAGCTGAGAAATGTCCTCTAGGCAGTATATACGGCGAAACACTTCCTGATTGAAAGAGGCGATCTCGCTATCACGAGACGGTAATTTTATTACGATTGTATCACGAGGAATCTATTCAAAAACAGTGATCTTGATGATCTACTATTATTCATAAAGGAGTGGTTTTGAAATATTAAAATTAGTCATATTAATATATATATATATATATATATATATATATATATATATATATATATATATATATTAAAAATACATATTATCCCTCACCGATAACGTTTTGAAAAGTGCTTTGATTTTGTCGAGCTATCAGTGAGGGATAACATTTATATTTATTAATATATACTTAATAGCTCTGTATTACATCGAGCACTGTTTTAATAACAGCAGCATTATATGTTCGATATATATATATATATATATATATATATATATATATATATATATATATATATATATAAAGAAATATAGTCTTAAGGTGTGCTATATTTATGGGATAAAGTGCTCAATATCAGAGATAGAGCGTGTGTAAATATAAAAGTGAACATAGAAGTCAACACTTAGAGGCGACAGTCTGTTTCATGCTATATGCAATCGTCAGGCCACATATGCTGTTATTTTTCTCGGCTATTTATATATATACGGGTTAGTGGTGCATTGTGGGTATTCTATTATTTCTGGAAACGCTCTTGATGTAAACGCTTAAAAACCTCTAATGTAGAAAGACTAACATTAAAACCATTTCTTCCTATAAGCCTCGTCTATTTTGTTTGAGAGTTTAAAAACAATCAAAAAGGAGAACTGAATTCGACTTTGAATGACCCATTAAGAATTAAATCCGCTAACCCAAACGAAAACGACCGCCAAGACGTCTAGTTTACATTAGCAATAGGAACAGAGGTTAAAAGTTCGTGATAAATACAGGAGTTGAAATAAGCGTCATACCATCACTATTCGGGCTTTACTGGGCCGCACAAATTACAAGCTTCAAACGGAACTAAAATAGACAGGTATGTAGAAAAATCGTTAATACTGGACCTGGGCATGAATAGAAACTCACAAGCTCTCGTGAAACACTAATTCTCGGTGCTTAATTCCTTGTAAAGCTTAAACATCCGTTAGTATAAAAAACAGGAATACTAATAGACAGTGAGACAATCGCTGGCATCATATCCCAATTCAATCCACCGGAATAAGCACTATTTTGACATTACCAAGCCATTTCAACAAACTGATAAAATTAGACACTACGTCAGGCGTCTTGGTCTGCCCATGCACTCAACACCCAGACGTTTGAAGACTTCGAAGTACAGGATAACGAAAGATGAACTCCAGCAGATTCAATTCTTTCGTCACGAAGTTTTTGCCCACACCTTTTCACATAGTTCCGAAGCAAATTACATCTCAGTCTGTTCATTATCTATCTATCTATCTATCTATCTATCTATCTATCTATCTATCTCAGTCTGTTCACATCTATCTATCTCAGTCTGTTCACATCTATCTATCTATCTATCTATCTATCTATCTATCTCAGTCTGTTCACATCTATCTATCTCAGTCTGTTCACATCAATCTATCTATCTATCTATCTATCTATCTATCTATCTATCTATCTATCTATCTATCTCAGTCTGTTCACATCTATCTATCTCAGTCTGTTCATCAATCTATCTATCTATCTATCTATCTATCTATCTATCTATCTATCTATCTATCTATCTATCTCAGTCTGTTCACTTCTGTCTATCTGTCTATCTCAGTCTGTTTGCATCTCTCTCTCTCTCTATCTATCTATCTATCTAGTTTACACTAGAGTTATTTGCTCTTTTGCAACAAATACGTGCCAACTGGAATTGTTACGTGTGTAGGATGTCAAAAGCCGCAGCACCTTAAAGTTATGGCTAACAAGCATTCCGATAGACCATTTCTACTGTCAATGGGTCACGTCCTCAGTGGTTATCCAAATTTGTTGCCTTAAGCCAGACTTCTTTTGTATCAAATACAAGTACTGTCTGGAATAGACATTCCGGTGCGAAACTTAACTGAATATTGGTATTTTCTGAAACGGCTTACAGATGAATCTTCTCTTTGTTTCTCTATATTCCTCCTGCTGAATTCTTCGGCTTTCATCAGGTGTATAATTAATCAGAAAAGAAGCGTTTATACTACAGATATTTAATTTTTGTAACAAATACAAGTGCCGACTGGAATAGTCAAGCCGGTGGGAATTTTTCCACTTATGCCGATTAAAATGAACATTCTACAGTAAAAGTTTATATAAGCGTGGGACAAAATAATCGTGCCGCGGAGAAAATCATTGAAAAATAATAAGCATGCCTAGGGGTAAGGGAATAGAAGGAAATAATTTAATTATACCGGCACTTGTATTTGGTACATAAGAGTATCAACGAAATCAAATGTGTTTATTTTAACGTTTCATATTATACTGATTGTGTGAAGTAACGAGTAGGTCTCATTAAATCATTTTTTTTTAATTAATTAAATTACTTTTAATTAGATCTAGAATCTCATATGGATGTTATGCATGGCATCTAACTCGTCCAGAAATGTCTAAACTCTCAGATAAATGCAACCGTTTTCTCAGATCAATAATTAAATATGGCTTCGAGCGAATGAATCCTCTAGGTCTTAAAGAGATTCCTTCACCAATATCTTTTTTTTTTTAATCATTTCACTCCAAGCAAAGCGGTAGTGCCACTAGAACGCTAGATTGCCGGGATGGAAAGTGACAGAGAATGAGAAGACTGAACATCGGAAGGATTGAGGGAAGAACAACAACAACAACAACAACAACAACAACAAAAAAAATGGACGAGGTTCAAGAAGATAGAAGATGGCGTCTGACGTTGCATTTAAATTTTTGAAGATTGTAGTTATTCGAAAAACACAAGAGAGTTCCACAGGTGGGAAGTTCAAGAAAAGAAACTGTTGGAGTAGAAGTGGATGTTGCATTTAGTTAGTTCAACCATAAAATCGTGGGACCTGATGAAGGTCTAGGAAAGAAAGCTTGTCAGAGCAGTTACCATGAAAGTATTTATAGAAAAGACAGAGGGAAGCCACATCATCTGGTGGGAAAGTGACCGAAGTCGAGATGCCTGGTAAGTCAGGATCGATTAAATTAAGAATCTTTATTTGGATTTTGTCAAGAATCTCAAGATATACAGCAGGAGCACCAGACCAGATATGGCAACAGTATCCAATGCGGGGAAGAATGGTAGATTTATAAATGTGAAAGAGGGATTCTAACGAGAAATTCTACTGACCGGGACTACAGAATCACAAAGAACTTTACAAAATAAGAAATACAAGATTATTTGAAAACTTCCAACAGCAACAAAATAGATAACATAAGTAAGTAGAAGAGAAAATAATGATATAACTAAAATGTTTACATTCCACACTACCTCAAACAAAAGGTGAGGATGGAAACTCCCATCAGCACGCTTCCCTTTGTCTCTTCTACAAGTATTTTTATGGAAACTGTTCCGACGGGCTATTTTCGCTGGTTCCCAGACTGCATGAACTTAAGCGAGTTACCAGGCTGGCATCTCGGCCCCACCCTTTCACTGTTGAAACGGTTAGATGTAACCATCTCTTCTACTCAAACAGCTTCTCTCGCACTTCCCGTCTGTGGAAATCCCTTCTCCTTGCTTGCTTCCCCGATGACTATAATCTTCAAATATTCAAGTGTAATGTCAATCGACATCTGACACCCTGAGCTTGTTCCCCGACCTTCTCTGTATCCTTTCCTCAAACATGCCTTTTTACTATTGTTCTCAATCCTCTGTAATCCCTTGCGTGCTAGTGGCACCCCCGCCTTGCTTGGGGGTGCATTGATTAAAAAAAAAAAATAAATAAATAAAAGAGTGGACTTGAGAAGTTTTTCTTGAAAAACATTTTTAAGAGAAATATTTTTTAAAATTTCAACGAAAGTAAGGCTAACTGTTTGGTCAATGGATGTCAAATATTTCCTGCCTGAAAACGGCTATTTTCACTCTTACCATTATATTTACAGCATAAAGAAAGATTTTAACTCATAGGGCACATCATAGGCAAGGGAAGCAGTGTGAATCAGCGAGAAACCAGCTTCACGAGTTTGAACAAATGGATGACAGAACAAGGACCACAAATAAAACAAAGGATTACAAACGAGAATGTATTACTTAACAACAAAGCACAGGGAGTTGTAGAGAGTCATGATCGCCCATATTCTGAAGAGACATGATACATCAAAACATAGAGGGGTATAGAGAAAGATCTCTTGGATAAGTTATTACGAAGGGAGAATCAACGTGGGCTACTATAGTTTACTTTACACAATGTTGCTTATAATGTTTTGTAAGCAACTTAGGATTTTGTTCAGTAATCGAGGTAGCTTAAGAACTGGGGTCAAATATGGATCGGAATCCGACAGGATGACAGAAGAATGAACTAACAGGAAACGTTTATCAATCTAATATGTTTCGCTTTTATTAAAGCTTCACCAGAGAATTGGATATGGAGAAAAAGAAATTCTGGTATTTTTTATTTTTGTGTTTGGTTTTTATTGGGTTTTCAAATGCATTTGACTTGTTAAATTATACTAACGTTACTTAACAAGTCAAATGCACGTGAAGCGAGATTAACCAATGGAAATCAAACAACACAAAAATAAAATACTGTTTACATTGTTCGGACTGCTGTCCGCATCTTTATATCCACGTACGCTCCGGTTTTCCTCGGATGATATACAGATATATATTGGAATTTCCAACTGAACCCTTTATTTCCTCCAACAGGGTAGATTGTCCTAGTTCCACGTGCCGCGCCTTATTTTGGCCTTATCTTATTCTGGATATCTCAGTTACTTCTCTTTGGTAGCTCAACTCTCCAAGTTTTTGTTCACCTCTGCTGTGGCCAGGTATTGAGCACACGACACTTTGGATGAAGTCACTGGATTATTTCAACGAACGCTTTTACCCACTGGGCCATGCGTCATTATTTACAAAAATAAAAAAAATATTAGAATTTCTTTCTTTTTTTTTTTTCTCCGTATTTCATTCTTTGGCAAAGCTTTAATAAAAGTGAAACATGTTAGATTGATAAACATTTCCTATTTGTTCTTTATTCTATCACAAGTGTTAGTATACAAGTTGCTGAAATAGTTGCTTAAATTTTATGCTTTCGTTTAATAAACAGAAAAGAAAGACATTTCAATATGACTAAACTAGTAGAATTCTTGACTACAGTATAAAATAAAGAATTTAATGACTGTTTTTGTTTAATTTTACATTTTCTGTTTAAGCCACAATGGCGTCGCTTGAGAGTTGCTTAAGATTTAGTCAAATTTGAGTACAGTTGTTTATAAACAAGTTGCTTTAAAAATAAAGATATAATGGTCATTTATTTCGAACAATCCCGACCACCCTTCACTATGGAAGAACAAGAAATCCAAGGCTAAAACTGAAAACTATTCAGACCACAACAGTGTTGAAGCTGACCAGAACAGTTACGGAAAATGCTGGAGATTTCAAGAGATATGCTGTTAGTTTATCCTCAAGAATAAACACTAAATACCAGACGACACTGGTACAAATAATAACAGGTTCGAAGAATTTGTAATAAGTAACTGTCATGCACATAAGTCAAGAACTAGGAACAGTGAAAAAGAAAAGAATAATTCTGAAAAGATTCAAGACTTTCGTGAGTGAGATGAAGACGACATGAATTCTAAAGATTTAAGGAACGTTGCTTTGAAAATGAACAATTCAAATTTTTACCTAGACTCAAACACTGACCACTAGCATTTGTGATAAATAATACACACCTTAACTGATCGAAAAACGATGCGTATTCTCACAATAAGATATTAATACACTAAATGCATGTGTGTTTTGAGTCATGTAAAAAAACAAACAAAAACAAAATGGTGGAATGATTCGTACTTTAAACTCTTAACTATCCGACCTGCTTTAGCTAATCAGGAGGTGTCTGAGGGAGGCATCTGAGACTCTAATTCTCTTAAATGCCAACCATGGCCTGTTTTAGATTAGAGTCTGCAATAATCAAATAAAATTGCTGACTCATATACCCATGCAATTTCACCGTTACAGGGCCCCAATTATACGTCCATGTGTGATGGAAATGAACAAGCGCATGCGCACGCGCGTACACTAAAACATTAAAATAACACCTGCACAAAAGTATACCAAACCCAAGAAACTCAAAAGAAAGGTCATAGAGAAAAAATATTTGAGGCGGTGCCTTTTTATAATATATATATATATATATATATATATATATATATATATATATATATATATATACTCAAATGGATAAATATAAATAATGCACGTGATATGTACGTGATGATTGCATAGAGCATGAAACTCCGAGTTGTATTGTCGGCGTGGAGCATGATGTTTATTTGTTATATATATATATATATATATATATATATATATATATATATATATATATATGTGTGTGTGTGTGTGTGTGTGTAAGCAAATATATGGATATAGATCCGACAGTATGAAGAAAAATATACGGAAAAAACAAACAAAAATCCTAATATGCAATTATGCTGTTTTAATGTTAATATAATGTCAACGTCGGACGTTTCGGTCTAGTAGACCATCTTCAGGACATATTCATAAAACATAATTTCAACCATCTGTTTTGATTAGTCTTACTCCTATGCCCATCGTCTTTTCATGTTGAATTAAATATAGTCTAATGTTAATTATTCCGTATATTTTCTTCATATATATATATATATATATATATATATATATATATATATATATATATACAGGCGAACACGCACACACATACACTATGAAAATAACTTTGCACCAATGAAAAGTGCATACAAGGAAGAAAAAATCGAGATGCATAAATAGTCAATTGATGAGTGTAATGGACTGTTCTTCACCAAAACTCTGGAGTCGGGATGCTGAAGATAACATCAGTCAGCTAAGGACAAACCTTTTTATTAATTAATATATATATATATATATATATATATATATATATATATATATATATATAGTAAGAAGAATTCACCTCAATTTACACTTCATTGTCACTTTACTAGTAAAAGATGTTTTCAATATAAGGATTTTCTGCTCCGGTAGTACAATCGGTTTATCTGCAGTATTTATAGACAGTACTTTCCCTGAGTCTAACTATGCAGTGAGAAAAATGAGGAGGTTGTGAGTACGATCCTCACTCTAGATAATATTGTTTATAATTAATTTTTTTCATTTTGTTTCATACTGAATGTGCAGGTGGCATTGTAGTAAACGGCTCGTGATATTGGCGTCGAGTTCGAATTTCGGTCGGGATCGTTGCATTCTCTTTCGCACAAGTACCCTTAGAAAAGATATGAATCCGTCTTTTACATCTCCAGCTATAGGTTAAATAACAGGACTCTATAGCCGTGGTTGAAAACCAGTACAGTACAGTAGAATGAAAACGCTGGATGCAAAACCATATGCGACCCTGACACATATTTGAACAGTAACAAAGGTTCGCTGAGCACTATGCAACATGAACCTCGGGTTTGCCTTTGTGGCTGAGAACGTGGCATGCCCCGAAATGAAAAATTTTGATTTGTAGTGTGCCTTTTAGTCGAAACAGCACGGCAAACATGATAAAATAAGAATTGTCCAATAGAGCAGAGATGTATGCATGTGTGACTATGGAGATATGCTTGTTCCATACGAAACGAAATAATGCTTTAAAAAAATGTAGATGAATAAAAGATATATGAATGTATAGGCGCATGGCCTAGGTTCGAATGTCACCATATTCGATTTTTCAGGGAAGTGACTTCTTGATGTTAACGGCCTGGTAGGGATGGTAGGGAGCGATACCAGCGTGCGACACCGTTGGAAAATACCTGAACAGCATACAATGTTTTGTGATGTCAACGAACACTCGTTGTCACTTTTGTGATGTCAACGAATACTCGTTGTCACTTTCGTAATGCTCGTTGTAGTAGAGACTTTGTAATCGCAGATACAACTATAGTAACACCGTTGAACAATACTGGTGTCAGATGCCTTCGAATATCACTCGCACTAATAGTACGTGCTCGATAATACTCGCTCGAACAGTAATCCGTATAGTGATCCGAATAGAGAAATAGCATAGTGAATAGAGTAGAGAACAGCGGTCCGTATAGTAATAGAGGATAGACTAGAAATGACGATCAAGAGACACGCTACCTCCCATATATGCGTTTCCTCTATGCTCACATGATCCACTTAATTCAATAATGGGATCGCCTGTTTTTACTCACTGTCGATCTATGTTCAAACTCAAGTGTCGGCAGCGACACTTTATTTATATATAGCACAAATGTCTTCACCCAAGCAATGTGAGTGAAATTCGGTAGACGAAACTTTTCTGAAGCCATCGATGGTTGTGTTAGCACAAAGACACAAGTCATCATGACCGAGGGTTTCAGCTTTGTTTAAGAAAAATGTTGATAATGACAGGTTGTGGGATCTCCCAAAAACTATAAATAAGGCCCGCTCTTCAATATAAAAATGTGCCTGAGAAGGCGTCTTCAACAGAGATTAGCTAGTGGCCCTCGCAGACGGGTGTGCTCAGAAACGAGTAGCCGGCCATAATGTATGGTGGACAAATGATTGGCAAGATGGAAAAGTGACGCGTTACGTTCCGAGAAGAAACGTCTTCAGACAAATAGGTCTTACTGATGGAACCAGTCTTATGCAGGAAAGAAGAGAAAAATCGAAGAAGAAATATATCAAACGCAAAGTTAAAAGTTGACAACTTCTTATTTAAAACTTTGTAAATGCCGCCAATATCTAAAGATATTTAAATCGGGAATCGAGTCATTTAATGTTAGACGACTTGCGAATAAAGAAAAGCAAGAATTATTGGCTCGGGGCGCTGATAGTTATAACAGGGATGATATATTGTCTCCAAGAAACTAAAATCAAAGGACTTTATATAAATATAGGAGTTAGACAGGAAAGTCTAATTAGCTTTAAAAACAGTAAATATGGAAATGGTTTTTTGTCCTCAATTCCAAATTGAAGAATAACATTCACAGACGAGCAGCCATAGCATAGTCATTGAACAACGACATTAAAAGAACTATCAATAAAATTCCCAATAAGAACTTTGAAGAACTTGAAAAAATTGTAGCATTTTCTTGAGTTAGAACAAGACAGGGAGGCTTAAAGGAGAACGCTTAGAATAGGTTTTAGACCATGATGAGAAAATACCCCAGACATAATAAAAACAAAATTTTATGATCAAAATCCTTATGCTATTATTAAGAGGAAAGACCAAAGAATTCTTTGATTATTATATTTCATAATCCTTTTTAGAACCTTCAATATTTTGTTTAAAATCTTTGTTTATCTTACGTCAACGGGTGACCGTAAATTACAATGGGAAAATTTAGCGTATTTCTACGGTGAAAAAAAAAAAAACACATTGATTTCAAAATTCTTGTAAAAATCAAATAATTGTCGGATTTTCATGAAAATTTCAGGATTTATTAAAAAATGAATTAAATTATTTTTTAAATGTTTGTTTTTAGATAATTGCGGTAAAAATATTTTTTTTACATAATAATCCCCCCACCCCCACCCCTACTTATTTAATTTTATGAAATTTCGACAAATACTTTTTTTTGCCGCTTAATATTTATATTAGTTCTAACCAGAACATTTTGGAGAAATTAAATCGTCAATTTCCTTTTGAAAAGCAGAACCCACAGTTACGAAAAATCTGCTCTGAAGTGTAAAATAAAAAAAATGAAAAGACATTATTTAATTAGAAAAGCTATTAACTGCTTTTATGAATAAGACATATTATGAACTCTATTGTCTTAAGAAAAAAAGATTTTTCGATTTTACAATTATTTTCTTCATTTCTAAAATAATCAGAATAATTTATAAAATTGTAAACCTTTTAAAATTCTGTATTCATTTGTAGCGGTTAGGTGATATTGTTATTAAATAAAAACTATATTTACTAATCACAAATAAAGGAGCTTACTACCATTCAGCGACCCCTAGTATTTAAAAAGAATTTTGAATATTTTTTGTGCTTATAAACGTTCCGGTTTTTGTAAATACGAACTTCTATGCACGGCAATATTAAAAAATAAGAGCGGTAACTATAGTAAATTTAAAGCCAAAGTACCTAAAATTCAATAAAACATTAGATTACTGAGAATATTTTCCTAAATTTTTAAGATTACTGTGTAGTTGTAGTTAAAAAAAATATATAAAAAAAGCGCTCACGTTATATTCGTCAAGTCATTTTTACAGATATGTCCACCGTAGAAAAAGTTGGTTAAATTTCCGGTTGTCAACAGAGCTATCAACACCTCATAAAAATATTTACCTCCGTGTTAATACATGCATTTTCATGATATTTTAAATTAAAATAAATAATATTTGCTTCAAATCAGATTAATTAAACTTTTAATCAGATAATATTCCCTAAATAAAGATTCAGAAATATATATTTCATCTTTGAAAGATTTTTTTAATGAAGAGAATTATGTTGTGCTGAGAAAATAATACTAAAATCAGCCATTTTTTAGAAATTAAAATACTAATTCCAAACAGTTTAAATTCATTTCGTATTACAGCAAATTATTTTTCTTATTAAAAATATTAAATTAAATCTACTAGCTTAAAAATAAAAATAAAATAAAAGTTTCGAAAAAGATTTTTAATTTTTTAAAAATTACTTTAAACCTTAGATATCGCGTTTCTTTGGAAGTATGTAGATAAGAGTTATTTACAACTAGCTTAAACGTTGCCGTATCGGGCGGCATTTAAACTAGCTCCTGAGGAGGGCTCCTGAGGAGGGCTCCTGAGGAGGGCTCCTGATTTTACCTTAATCACAATAGATAGGGGGGAATAGATGCGATAGGCAACAATAAACTACAGAGGAAATCAAAAGTGGTCGCTGCATTTAAGTATTGCATTAATATTTAAGCTTAACTTTTAAAAGTTTAACGATGATTCTTCTGCCGCCACTTGATTTAAAGACGATTTGATGTACGTAGGTTCTTACTTTCTATACAAACAATTATTTTTCTTTCATGGGTGACTTTCGCTGGATTTCGCAATTAATTTCGATTATTCCCAAATTTATTTCCAAGTTATAAAAACTGCTATCGTACAAAAAATTCGTCGCAAAAAAAATCACTTAAAAAAATCGCCGAAAACAAACGCAGTAATGAAAACTTGGGAATCCAAAATTTCAGGATTGCGGTTCCGGATACGACCTGGAATATTTTTAATTTGCTCACGGGGTTGACCTGATTCTAAAATGGTATGATATGTTGGACTACGGCTTCTAAAAGCAAAATTGAAAAGTGTGACATAGTGACACACTGACATTCGCATTTATTATATAGAAATTGCAGATGAGAAATCACACGAAACAGCTCTGATGATGATGTTCGAAATCAAGTCGAAACAAATGTGATGATGATGTCAAAAATACAGAGACGCTGAATATTTGAATTAAAATTTTTTCATGACGTTCTTTACTTACGGCCAAGTCATAGTGCAACTCACGCCCAGAACTAGAGGCCTTTCTCAAATTTCATCGTTCCACTGGAAGCTAAGATTTTCAGTTTGGGTTTGCGGTAATTCGCTGCTGTAGTTGGATTAAGAAATTAAAAGAAAAAAAGTAGAGATTAAGAGCATAATTAATTTGGCTCAAAAAGTTAATCCTCTTTATCTTGGTATATTTTTTTCTTTGCTAAGTTCTTATTACAGTTAATATATAATTTGGTGGAGCTTCGGATCCATCGCTTCCCACCCTGTTAAAAAGGGCGTACAATATGTTATATGTATTTTAATCTTTGAATTAATTATCTACGCTAAAATAGTTTTAATGAAACAGAAACCATATCGGAACTATGGATTCTGCAACTGAAGTATGACACGAAACAAAAACATTAAAGTAACTTTTTTTTATTTCATTGATTAGGAACAAAATAACCGTTGTTATGTTGACTTGTCATAAATTTGTCAAACATTTTTTTTATGATTATAGAATTAGAAAAGGAGAAGTATAGAAAAATGGCTCTTAAAAATGTGCTTTAGCAGCAGGTGTTAGGGTTAATGTTTAGTACACCTAATATCTAAATATCACAGATTAAATTTATTGAATTTAATAAACTTTACACAATAACATTTAATAATGTTCTTAATAAATGATTTTTTGTTAATTTTATAGTATAAAATATCACGTTTACTCTTATTTTGTACTTAGCTAAAATTCAACATACTTTATTTCTTAAAATACCTTTTTTAGAAAGAAAAATACAAATTATTGATAAAAAAGATTAAATTGGATCATATTTGTGTAAGAATAACAATATCACAGAGAAAAAAAAAATTAAATTAGCATTATATAACAAATAATTGAGATAACAATATATATTTTGGGGTAATTTGCTTTTTAAGCTCCGCGCTAAGTATGGAATAAAAAATTCCCGAATAGTTATATTGAGGTGTAAATTTACATGCTTAATTCGAAATTAACAAAGAAATTTTGGTAAAATCTACCGTTTTGGAGTTATCGACAATAAAAGTTCGAACTCATTTGCGTCGCGACAGCCATTACTGGCGTTGTTTGCATATATTTGGTTCGGAATAGTCTTGATTATTGCGCATACATTGAATCCTCAGTTGCGCAGTAATTGAGTCAAGTAAAAACCGTAAAAGGGCCGTTAATAAGGTAATCTTCCACGCAAATCTAATCAGCAGCGAATATATGCAAACAACCCCAGTAATGGCTGTCGTGCTGTAACGCGAATAAGTCCGAAATTTTATTGTCGATAACTTCTAAACGGTAGATTTTAGCAAAATTTCTTTGTTATTTTCGAATTAAGCATGTACATTTACACCTAAATATAACTATTCGGGAATTTTTATTATATATTTAGCGGGTGTTGGTGGGTTAAAAAGCAGATTACCCATATTTTTTATATATTAAGAACAGTATTGGAGGAAAATGTCTAGAGAGTGTCTTGATCGCATGGATTCACAGTAAATTTGCACCCGGACTCTTAGAACATTTCACTATTCCTGGCAGAATTTCTATTATCACAGTGTAGGATATCTATTAACAAAAGTGATGGAAAGAAAAAGAAAATGAATTTAAATGAAATCGGTTAGATTAAAATTTTTAAAAAAATATTAATTTCCCAGCATCCCTCGTTCGTGCGCATATTCAGTCGCACCAGCATAACAAATTTAGTTAGATGAAGTCCTAAAGGACGAATCCACTTTGTCATACATTTTTCCCCCATAAGAAATAATTGCATTTTTAAATTTTGCAGTGTAAAAGCAGAATCGAAGAAAATAAATCTCTGGAAGAAAATTTGTTGAAAATTAAATATAACAAAACATTAACTTTCTTGTAACATTTGTAATTCGACAGGCTAAAAATGGTATCACTAAATTATTTCTTTAAATCAATTAAAATTAAGCTGTTACTTTTCGCTATTAGAAGCGTCGTAAAAATTCAACATACTTTTTGCATTTGTTCGAAACAGAAGTACCGATTACGTAAAAATAAGTAATAAGGTTGATCATTAGTGCATTTGCTTTTATTAATTAAAATTTCACAGAAAAGAATATTAAAATAACTTAAGTGAAGAATATTAAATTAACTTCCAAGTAACAAGACCAAGTTTTCTTAATTATATTTTTTATTGAATTTCGTATAAATTATAAATGTACAAAATGTTTGCTTTTGCAATAAAAACATGGAATAATATAGCAACTCCGAAGGAAATAAAATAAATAAATCTTATACTTTAATTAAATCAGCAAAAATGATTCCAACTGTAAAAAGCAAAATTTTCTTAAAAACAAGAGCAAATTACCGTAAATCCAAACCCAAACTAACAATTTTCCCTCCCAGTAGAACGACGAGATTTGAGAAAAGTCTCCAACGTGAGTTGCTCTATGACTTGGCCTTAAGTAAAGAACGCCATGAAATTTTGATGTCCGAGGATGCTAAATTTACCCTTACCTTCAGTTTTATAACCTGTTATTTATCGTCGTATTTTGATGTATGTATGTATGTACATTTGTAGCGTACAAAAGAAATATCTTATTTTTACAACGCAACTTGCTTTCCAACATAATCCGTGATGTCAATGCACTTAACCCAACATTATAGCCTGTTAAACACATAGATTGCACATTACACAGCAAAAATTTAAGATCAAAATCCCGATAATAACTCTGATCCACAAGCATACATATGTGCATGTGTAATACATTACAATACATCTATCTCAATCAATATTCCGATTTATCGCAGTCTGTTCACATATGTCTCACCTAGCACAAAAAGTCATTGTAAGCAAGCTTGTCTCGTAATGAGGTTGTTCCTCACAGGGTTCCCGTTATTGTGAGTCTGCAGCGTGGAAGGAAGGAAGGAAGGAAGGAAGGAAGGAAGTGATAATTCGCCGCAATGAAATGTTGCATAAACTTGAGATCAAATATCTTCATATATTTTTTGATGGAGTTATTTATTTGTATTTAAATTTATATATTTCCTGCTTTAAAACTTGTAAAATATATCACGGAAACATTCATAAGAATTTCTTGACTGTTGAAAATTGAATGTCCGTATGCAAAACCACAAAACAAGGAAAGAGTAACACGACCGTGTCGTTAATGTAACATTTAACAAACGACAGATAAAAAGAAAAGTAAAGCATTTCAATTTTTTTAATCTATCTCAGTTTGTTCATTTCATAATATCTATCTAAGTTTGTTCAATTCATTCATTCATTCATATCTATCTATCTCAGTTCTTCATATCTATCTATCTATCTATCTATCTATCATCTCATTCATTCATATCTATCTATCTCAGTTCTTCATATCTATCTATCTATCTTCATCTATCTCAGTTCTTCTATCCATCTATCTATCTATCTATCTATCTCAGTTCTTCACATCTATCCATCCATCTATCTATCTCATCTATCTATCTATCTATCTATCTATCTCAGTTCTTCATATCTATCTATCTATCTATCTATCTCAGTTCTTCATATCTATCTATCTATCTATCTATCTCAGTTCTTCATATCTATCTATCTATCTATCTATCTATCTATCTATCTCAGTTCTTCATATCCATCTATCTATCTATCCATCTATCTCAGTTCTTCATCTATCTATCTATCTATCTATCTATCTATCTCAGTATCTATCCATCCATCTATCTATCTATCTATCTCAGTTCTTCATATCTATCTATCTATCTATCCATCTATCTCAGTCTCAGTTCCATCCATATCTATCTATCTATCTATCTATCTCAGTTCTTCTATCCATCCATATCCATTCATCTATCTATCTATCTCAGTTCTTCATATCTATCTATCTATCTAGTTCATCTATCTATCTATCTATCTATCTATCTATCTATCTATCTATATATCACGTTAATTCTCAAATACAGACATTATTTTATTTATTTATGGTTCTTGTGAAGAAAACGAAACTTATTTGCCAATCCTTACGAAAGAAAAAAAAAAGCTAAGAGTCATGCATCATAAACGTAAAACGATTTGCTTGGCACTTCGACGTGGTGTATAGTAGCAAGCATGTCTCGATATATAGATTCATTACGACTGAATAGCGAGTTCGATCCCCCATACTTCCGGCCTTGTGCCACATCTAAGATACGCTTAGAAAATACAGTTTTATGAATAATTTTAAGTTGAAACTTCTGAAAAATTAAAACAAAACATCTTCTTATTCAATTGATTGCAGTGCTAAGTACGGACAAAGATCAGCAGAAAATAAAATAAATTTATAAAGTTAAAAAAGTAAAAAAAATAAAAAAATAAATAAAAAAAGAACAAAAAGGAATGTTTAAAAAAGCATTGATGGCTACTGATCGCCGTTTGTTTAACGATTTCTTTACGTAATGTGCAATACTCACAGGTATTTGTTGTGATAGGCAGTTAAAGATTTACATTCAACAATTAGCATAAAAAAAATATAAATAAACTTTACTACTGCTCGTACGATAATACTCAAGAAGCATCCATTCATACAAATTAAATAAAGAAAGAACAACAAATAAATATTACAGGATTTTCTTTTTTAGTTATTTTTTTTTTTTTTTAGAAGTAAGGTCACCTATCGTCCGGTTCACACTCCTTCTCGTTTTTTTAAACAGGACTAGAGACCGTTTTATCCCCTGTTTCCTGTTTAGGATTGGGTTTCCGGTTCCTTCTAAAAAGTCTTTTCATCCTCTTTCCCACCACGTAGTAGCCTCTTCTTGGTCTTAGTGGCATTATCGCCTTGCTTGGGGCGAATTTAAAAACAAAAAACAAAAAAAAAACAAAAAAAAACAAAACAAAACAAAAACAAAAACAAAAAACAAAGCATTTATGATCCCATCCATAAAAAAACACACACCTGTATACAAGTATTCAATACAAAGACAAGACTAGTCAGTCTACAATTAACAAGTGCTTAAATTTGTTTGTGTGCATAAAAATCAATCGTCACTTATGGTCATTTACACAAATATTTTTAACAATTTTCCCAAACAATGCGCATGCGTATAAAAAGAAAAAAAATCTTTGCTCGTACAAAGTTGATAAATTTCAAAGTTTTATTTTTATCTTCATGATAAATAAATAAATAAAATACAAAAATAAAACGAAATCGAAAAATTTAAAACTACGTAACGAACTAATGATATTACTTGTGAATTTTTTTAGCAACAATTTATTTTGTTAGTTGAAACATCAAAATAAAATTTTAAAAAGATTGTTTCTTCAAAAAATCCAATCGATGTAAAAAAAAAAAATGTTTTAATTCAAAGTTCTTTTTATTTTATTCACGCTCCTTTAGGCTCAACGAAGTCATAAACGCTTATCGTCATTAAAAAAATATTAATCACGCACACACTCTCTTGTCTTAGTGTAACATACTCTCAACTGCAACTCATTCATCATGTTGATAAACAATTCAAAAAGAATTTGCTACACTCAAATAAACGTAAGTTTATGACACACGCCACAACGATCACTTACCTACGTAATGATAATAGCAATGGTTGGTTAGTACTTTTTTATGCTAGTCTTACGGACGGCTTATAAGGGGTTTGGTCCTCATCACCCAGTAATAATTACTACTGGACTGGATCTCTTACACTTTACACTTTTTAAGTTTTTATGTATTTATTTATCACTACGTAAAGACAAATTTGGCAGAGGGTCATTTTTTGTGGAGGTCTCTCAATATACAACTAATTGTCGCCTGTTGGATCATACAAAAATTGCCCGCTTTTTCGGTTATTGGATTGCTGTAGGTGGGGTGTGCCTCTGACCATAACTACAAAGATTGTTTCCTAGCACCCGGCTTCAGTTGCTTTTTAAACCCCGACGAACTAGAGAATATTGTTAATAATCAATTAAACGGTGCCACGCAAGCTAGCTTCGATCCCGGGTACCCAATTTTTCTTTTGGGACTTTTTTAGTGACTTTATCCGTATTATTCTAAGTATAAAATAAAACATAACCAGTTACAATACACAGTGACCTACAGATTTTAAGCATTTTTTTTACGGTATTGACACCTGTGCATTTACACCTTATGAGCTGTTTGTAATTTGTGGGTTAGAGAGGGTACCGTAGCTGATCTCTAGTTAAATCTGTTGGACGTTGGTTCACTGCTACACAATCAAACTAACACAGTGAAGTTTACTTTCTTTTACTTTTATTTTTTTTATTTATTTTACATTCCCTTCTCTATCCAATCCATCCATATGCATAACCCATATACACAATCTTCAGTCTTCGCCCATACATTCTCAAACGCACACACAAACACAGTAACACAGACAGCCACACACAAATGCTAGCTCTCTAGCACATGCATTTTTCACACACTTGTATCATCCACGTATATTTTTTGTTTTGTTTCTTTCTGTCTTTCTCTCACTCTCTCCAGACTTGGGCCAGTAGCATTTTTAACTTAAAGCTACACCAGATACACACACACACACACACACACAAACATCAAACATTCATTCAGTATATTCAATCAGTCATCGGATTACCTCATTCTCTCTCTCTCTCTCTCCATGGATTACCCGTGTTCATTGCCACACCACCAGTAATATAATAAACATAAAATGTGTTAAAATACCGTGCCATGCAATGCAAGAAGAAGGGATCGTCCGTTTCATTCACGTAAATATAAGTGATGGATTAAAAAAAAGTCCTTTTTAAATGGAACGAACAAGTCGTATATAAAAATATTTATTTTCTTTAACTCGATTCCTCATCACTTGTCCAACAGTAGCGAAAAATTATTAAAAAGAAAAGGAAAAGTAAACCAAATGAAAGCGACATCTACAAGGAGGATGTGGAGGACCATACCCCGGTTTTTTAATAATGTGAGAAGTGAAATCAATGACGACAAAAAATAAGAAGAAGCTTTTTGGGTGGAAGTTACAAGTGGATTTTATTTAATTTTTTTTTTAAAATCTTTATTTTAATGCCCTGGTTATACAAATGGATAAAGTTGAAGGTAAGTAGTAACAATTAAATTCTCTCTCTCTCTGTGACACAAAAGATAACTTCAACTTTTTTTGTGTTTGGGAATCTCTCCAGTGTGCGTGCACACACACACACACACACACACACACACACACACACACACACACACACACACACATTCCAAAGTAAAGTCCAAAACAACACGTTAATTTCACATTTTTCCAGTGTTCCTGGGTTTATACAAAAAAAAAAAAAGAAAAAAAAAAGATTTCTTCCCGTGGTTTCCTTTCCATCCTGATTCTCGTGATAAATCAAAGATCCTTTTTATTTTCTTAATTTTATTTATTTTTCAATATGTGCAGTCTGTGTCACACAATACGTGTGATTTTTGTTTCATTTCTAAAGCTGTTCAAGTCTTTTTTTTACATGCATTCTTTATTATTATTCATAATTCTTGCTCTTTAAAAAAAAAAAAAGTTGATAAATTTGAATTTAAATATTTCTTATCTACGAGAGTGTGCTGAAAAGTTCTTGGCCTCCACCCACTTACTTCCAAAAATCTTAACTAAAAAAAACAAAAAAAAACACAATTTATTTTACAATCCCTATCCTTGGTCTGTTCGAGAACTTTTCATTTCCTTATACATCTATTCGTAAATTTCTTTCTTCTTACTTTCCATATTTTATTTGGATGCCGAATTGTGCCATCGTAAATAAATTGTAGTGAATTTCTCGTGAAGTATTCGCGACGGACACTAGAATTATTTGACACTTTTTCATTCTTCTCTCGTTCCATATATTTTGCATTTTTTGTTTGAAGCCCGAAAATTTACGAGTTCAATTTTAGTCCAAGTCTAAAATTTTTTTTTTTTTTTTTTTTTTTTTTTTTTACAGGCTTCTCAAAAGAGTTGAACTCTAAAAAAGGTCAAAAATTGACTGCCTGTAAAAAAAAAAACAAAAAAAACAAGCAATTTTTTTGTACTGTTATTGAATAACGCCCATATACGGCTTTTAACTTAAGTAAGTCTGGTTAATAATCGTAAAAAAAGAAAAGTTTTAAAATTATGATTTAGTTTTTTTCTAATACACGCTAATTCTCACTGAGGTCGTTAGATCAACAAACAAAAGGATAATAATATCCTTTTGTTGATCTAAGAAGGTTGTGGTAATTTTGCTGACTGTTGCGAGACAAAATAACAATAAACAAAAAAGTTTGTATTTAAAAAGCAATTGAGAATAGAATAACAACAACGAAACTGAAAAATTTGAAAATTCGATGAAGGTTTGAGACGAAACTACGGCAAAGCTGATGTCAGTACGAATACTAAGGAAGGTGCTGAGGATTTGAAGAAACTTGTTATCATCACTCAATACCCGACCCGAGCAACAACCAAGCAGTCACCTTGTGCGAACAATAAATTTAAACAATAATAACGCACTGGTTTTATTTTATTCAGAGTCACACAGCTATTATAAAGAGTATCTTTCTTTACCCCACGCAATATAGAAAAATGAATGTGAGAGGGTCCTTTTTTCAAGTGTGGGAGGAAGACCGTAGTGTTGCATGTTTGAGTAGTTAACTATCAGGAATTCTTTGATTCAAATCCCAAACATAAAAGTTCTTCATTCCCACTTGCTAGCTAATTAATTAATTTTTGCTCTAAAATAGACTCCTCCTCTTTTTCTCTTCTTACTCTTTGCGTTCGCTTCACTCATTGTCCAGCTTTATAAAAAAAGGGATCTTCAGAATAGAATGCAGCAGGCACTTCCTTGTGTTACATCCCCTAAACACACACGCTTTCTTTAAAAATGTTAACGAACATCAATGTTGTTTTTTTCTTTGACGTTGGATTAATTTTTCTCTTTTCTTCTTAATCTTAGACAAAGATCAAAGAACATGCAACGAGCCCGGTAAATAGGCCCAGAATAAAATAAGAAACCGTAAACTTAGTAAACTACCTGTGTATTTAAAATACTCTGGTTTCTGGCGCGTTTCAAATGCCAGTTTTGTATAGTAACCAACTGTGTTTGAATTAAAAAATACCTTTTTTCACCCCCAAAGATCAATCCAGTTATCCACCATTTAGAATTTTTTTTCTGTTAAAAATGTGAATGAATAAATTAAAAAGTACAGAGATAAGAAAAGATTAAGAATATTCATTAAAACGTGTTCATTGTAAGAAAACAGAAAAATAAAATTATTTTCTACTTTTAGTTTTAAATGAATGATGCCCTGAGTTAAATTTCGCCAAACTAATACATATTTTTCCACATTCTTCCCAATTTACCATGGTTTAAAATTTAAATTAAAACAGCCACTATACACACACACACATCGATTTCCTGACCATTTGATGAGTTGCTATTTTTTTCTTCCATTGTTAAAAAAAAAAAAAAAAATTATCAGGACGCAATATAAAAAGTTCAAATTCACACCTGCTCTATTTTTCTTTTCTTTGACCGTTATCAACAAAATACGTTTCTGTTGATAACTAAAAAAAGCCTTTATCATAACAATGAAATTTCATTGTTGTTGAGCGATTGGTCAGTTATTTGCTGTTACCTTTTAGACTTCTAAATTATAAATTCAGTTGTTGAAACAACTGTTTGTAAATGGCATAAAAATCCCTTTCTTTGCATTAAGAAAATACCCAACCTTGCAAATTTAAAATACCCGCTTTTTCGTTTAAACTTCTTTCCCTACTTTTTTTTTTTTTAACCATGCAAACAAGGGGAGATTGAGTTTTAAATCGTAACAGCCATGTAAAATCACTTTCTTTCTCCTCCACCCACCTTAGTTTTCTTTGTCTTTTTCGCACGGACTTTCTTATTGGACTTTACTTGGCTTGTTTAAGCGACGAGCACATGTTTCAGACGGGTGTACGACAAAACAAAAAAAAAAAAAAACAAAAAAAAACTTCCTCACCCTGCAGAGAAACTCCCTCAGGAAAAAGGAATTTTTGAATCATAGATTTTTACTGTCGTTATCTTTTTATTTAATTTGTTTTTGTAGGTTATTTATTGGGTTTAATTTATTAATGAGCTCAAATGTAAAAATAATTAACACTAAAACAGTAACACTCATTAACTTTTGGGATACAATTTTTTTTAAGAGTTAGAAAATAATTTTGTTTAGAAAAAAAAATAACGTATTTAAAAATAAGTGCTAAGCTAAGATACTTTTTTTTTTTTTTAACAAAAAAAAGGTGAGGCCAGATGTGCCATCGTTAAAAAAAAAAAAAAAAAAAAAGCAACTGGGATTGATATATTTTCTTCCCATTATTAGACCGGGAAGAGTTGCAATATTATGAACGTTGTTTTTTTTTTTTTTTTTTTTTTTCTTTTTGTTTCGTGTTCATAATGTTTATTTTCTTTAACTTTTCATTTTTACTCTCACAGTTTCACACACATTTTTCTCTCTCTCGTCCTGAAATATAAAAATAATACTTACTGATAATTAAAAATTAAATTTTAGTATATTTTTTTTTGTTTTTATTTTATAACTAACACTCCTACACGCCTTTTTTATTTTATGGCATGAAATTAATTTTCCCTGCCTTCATTTTTAACCAAATAGATTTAAATTTAACATTTGAAGTGAAAAAAGTAGTTTTCAGGCAAGATCTTATTTCAATAATAGAAGTATATTTTTTTTACTTAATTAATAAAATAAATTTCACCCAAAGAAAACAGTGGGGGAGTGTGGAAGCAAGTTGTAAAAAATCCTAAGTTACTTAAATAAAAATATAAACTTTCATAGATTTGTTTTTTGATAATAAGAATAAATAGAATAGTTTGAAAATATGCGGAATTTACATGAAATATTTCAGCTGAGGAAATAACTTTAAAAGCTCATCAAAATAGAAAATAAGTGATTGATTGACTTGAAAATTGATTTCGCTGTGTCGTATCATTTGTTTTCTTCTCTTTTTTTTTACCTTTTTTTATTTGTTTTTAAATTCGAAATTATTTTTATTGATCACAAATTTTTTCTTTTAAATTCACATTTGTTTTGTGTTGAACCAAACAAAAATAAAATGAATGGCATGCTTTTAGTTTTTTTAATAATTTTAGTTTTTTTTTCCTATCATTTTAAATTTTATTTTTTGTCATAAATTAAATTTTTATTGTTACATTGTAGATTGTAGTTTAATTTTATTTTGATATCAAGAAACAAATAACTTATAAGAAAATGTTTCCCTGCGTATTTTTCTTTACGATGAAGACGTCGTTGTTTTCATTTAGCAATTTTTTTTTAAAAAGCAATGTTGATTTTTTTTTTTTCAATTTTATTTCATATTATTCACTAAGGTGGAAATAATTTAAAACAAATACTTATAACTTAATGAAGAAAAAAAAAATTAAATGTAAAAATATCCCTAAAAAAATTTAATTTAATTCTTTATTTTTTTTTCTGAAAACCAAAAGCAAGTTTCATTTTGAAGTTAAAATGTGAGGTAATTGTTTGAACGGAAAAATTGAATATTTTTTTAATGAAAAATTAAAAAAAAAACAAAAAAAAAACGAACGAACATCTTTCTTTAATTTGTAGATATCTAAAAAAATCGTTAACTTTAATAACGTGTGATTATAATATGAACCCAAGTAAAAATACTTCCCTTAAGGCTTAAAGTAAGCATAAGGAACGTATAATTTTTTTGTACTTTACATTTTGCTTTTGTCGTGGGGTTTTGTCTAGACATCGTCCAAATAGAAACATCATTATTCTAGCTCTGATATGAACCTTCTCTAGGTTCTCATCTCCTATCTGCTTTCTTCCTTCATTCATTCATTCGTTTGTTTGTTCTTTCTTTCCTTGCTTTCTATATCCATACCTTAAATCTTCGATTCAGTTCTTTTATTTAAAGATACCGAAAAGGACGTCTTCTTCTTCCGAGCGTCATTTACAATTTTACCATTCAGTCATTGCTATGCAATGAATCATACTTCCAATGTTATTATAGTGGACACTTTCGTTTTTGAAATCTTTTTTATGTGCCGTGTACCTTCAGGACCTTATGCGATCATGGCTCTCCACAACTTCCTGTCCCTTGTAGCTCTTAATAAATTTTGTCTTTCTGTTATTCCTCTTAAACCCTGTTCCGCCTTCCAATTTATTTACTCAAGCTTACTAAGTATGCGTTGTTTTCCTCTATTTATGCCTTCCTTCAGTCTGTTCCGTGAGTATCAGATTTTCCAAGCCCTCCTTCCTCATTATGTGCCCCAGAAACCTCAGCTGTCTCTTCATGATGTTAGATATAAGTTTCCTTTTTGTTTCCATTTTCTCTAAAACATTTTCGTTGATCACATGTTCATGGTATCCTAAGCCCTGTTTTTATTTAAACACTCTAGTGACTAGTCTAAAAGTAAACTAAACAGTGTGCATTACAATTTACATTTATTGGTTTGCCGTCTATGCATTCGAGAAATTTTAGTAAAATAAATGTGTTCTCCAGCAGGGATTGAACCTGAAATAATAAAAATGTCAGATTAAAAATCAAAATCTATTAATTCTTTTAGAAATAGGTATTTAAGTACGTATTAGTTTGGTGTAAGGCTACAGCGATGGAACTTCTAGTAAAAAGAACCTACGGTTTGTTAAATCACGCTGAAAACATCAGTTCCCATTTAATCACCGAAGTTAAGCAGCATCAAGCTTGGTCACCGCATGGAAGGGTGAGGGTCACTTGGGAACACTGGATACTGTAAGCAAACTTCTGGAATCTAAAATAATGTTCCTGCTTTAAATAACCCAGAAAGGGTTGATAAGCCATAAAAAAAGCAAATCAATCGATCTAGTAAATGAAGATTCTAGATATGGTAGTGTGATGAGATAAAAAATATCTCTTATAAGGATCTTGAAATTGAAAGTGAAAAAAAAGTCACACCTTAAAACTGCTGTTATGCAAAGGACTGGATTATCCTTTAGGCTAGAGAGGCTGCAGCTCATATTATCCTTTAGGCTGCAAACTATTGTCTAGGGCTGGATTATTCTTTTTTAGGCTAGTATAGGTTGCAGCCTAGGGTCCCGAACTGGATTATCCTTTAGTCTAGTATACATTGCAGCCTAGGGTCCAGGGCCTCGATTTTCCTTTAGGCTATTATAGGCTGCAGCCTGGAGTCCAGGGCCCAGATTATCCTTTAGGTTAGTATAGGCTGCAGCCTAGGGTCTAGGGCTTGGATTATTCTTTAGGTTTGTATAGGCTGCAGCCTAGGGTCCAGGGCTTGGATTATCCTTTAGGCTTGTATAAGCTGCAGCCTAGGGCCCCAGACTGGATTATTCTTTCTTTAGGCTAGTATAGGCTGCAGCCTAGGGTCCCGGACTGGATTATTCTTTCTTTAGGTTAGTAAAGGCTGAAGCCTAGAGTCCAGGGCTCGGATTATCTTAGGCTAGTATAGGCTGCAGCCTAGGGTCCAGGGCTTGGATTATCTTAGGCTAGTATAGGTTGCAGCCTAGCTTCTTCAAGCCTTTTTAAAGCAATGATTTTAATTTTCTAGATGTTTTAACTTCTAAATAGTTTCCTAAACTAAAATGATATCAATATGACAAATTCATATTTATTTGACTTTGCAGGAAGCAAAGCAAGGAAAAGAATGTTTTAGTTTGTGTCATTGTGTTTCAAGTAGAAGACATGTTTGATTTTAGTTCAGAATGTTTAAATCTTAGAAATGTTTATAAAGTATTGATTTTCATTTTCTAGATCTTATAAATTCTAAGTACTTTCATAAACTGAAATGATATCAATATGACAAACTCATATTTATTTTGATTGTTTTATTATTATAATACTAGTTATAAAAATGTTTCTTTTCAATTGAATCAATAAATTTAAAACAAAAACACTATTTAAATCAACGGTCAGCAAACTTCAATGAATAACATTAAATAAATTAAAGAAAAGATAGTCTCTGGTAAGTTAAGGTGACATTGATGTTTATTTCATGCCACCCACACATCCCATTGTCCAATGAAAGAAGGAAAGAGTAAGTGAAAGAAAGGAAGAAAGAATGAGTAAAAAATATTTGAAAGAATATGTGCAACATATTGCTTTTCATGGGAAACTTTAGTTGCATTCATAGGATGCACAGGTGGGAAATTTACTGCATTCTTTAAGAATGTTATGCATCAGTGATGCAGGATGCTCACCTGTCAGTATCTCTGTATATATTTGCTCCCTTGACTTACCCTAGGTCTCAGGTAATGGTCCAATAAGGAAAAGAGGTGATAACACTCATAGGTGTTTGTCTGCTTCAATGAAATGGAAAACCTTGCCAATTTTTAATCTTTTAATTTACTTCTTTAAATAATGACCTGCATTCATATCTGTGATCGATACTGCAAAGTATTGTTCAAGTTATTAAACTCAAATCTTTATAGTGATAGAACTTGAAAGATGCTTATTCAATTATTAACTTAAGATTTGCCAGAAAATTAAAATAGAAAAACTGAAATTTTCATGGTTATTATTAATTATGATTTAAAATATTGATATTCATATGCTACTATGGCTGATGGAAAGTGTGCAGACAAGTCTTGCTTATTCCTTATTTTTCATTTTTATTTTGATTATTAAGGAAAATCAACAGACTGAGAATAAGAAAGTATATAATTTTTTGCTAAATATCATAAAATTCATGACCTTTAATATCTTGATAGAATTGAACTCATAACTTTTTATTCAATATTGATGTGCCCATCCTGGGTATGACGATAAACTACATCTGCATTCTGGGTAAGATGATAAACTACGTCCAACAGCAAGTTCTCTGAGCAGGATATTTTGAGGAGCGGGAACCACCTCTTAATTGCTGGTTTTTCCTAGGTCCATCCTGACCTGGGGTGGTAGCACCTGTTAGGGTCCCAGCTATGGGCAAATAGTTAACCCCAAACTGTGGTGAAAACACTATGAAAATGTAAGAATAGGTTTTAATACCAGGAATACTTTGTAAAAAAAATTATTACCAGCAATACATTTTTAAAAAAAAAAATTCCAGTGATACATATTTGAAGGGAAAATGTTACCAGAAATAGATTTATGAAAAAAAAAAAAAAATATTACCAACAATAAGAATCTTGTCGGCATTAAATAACCCATTGAAGTTGATATGCCATAAAACAAATCGAACCAAACCAAACCAATCAATATTGATGTGTATTAACAGCTTCACTTTGTCATTTTATGAAATGAGCAGAAAAACATTTATTATTGAATGTTGTGTTATTTGTAATTAGGATACTAAAAGGATAGACATAACATTTCCAAGGAAGTTAAACCTATACAAATTCCTGAAAATCTTAATGTGCAAAACAGAGAATACGGGGGATGCTCTGAAAGTAATGCCTCTGATTTCATAGGAATTACAACAGATAAAAAGAGTACTAAAATAGTGCTGTTGGTGAGAGCAAGTTTTCAACTACAAAACACTATTTTCCGCATAGTCACCATCATTGGCTATGCATTAGCAATGAACAAGATTTAATTGATTCATTCATTTTTTATGGCTTCTCAATCATTTGCTGGTTATTTAAAACCAGAATATATTTTGGGAGTCTAAGAATTTTTTGTTTTTGGAGATAATAATCATTTTGTAATACAAGTCCTACTATTAACCCATAGCTGGGGAGGAGAATAGGTAGATTCACACCTTTCCCAAGTGTATTTGCACATAAGTAAATATAAAGAACCTGACTGGAATTGGAACTTTGTAAAAAAAACAAAAAATGTGTTATCGTTGGGAAGCTTCAGCTTCTACTGCCATACCAACATCAGCTTTTAATGTGGTCTGCTATAATAATAAAGCATTTCTTTCAGAGCTACCCTTGTAATAGAAAGGTAGGTCAGAAAGAAATGCAATTTATATATGCAAAGTTTTGGCAAACTGTTTAAAATTTGATTCTCAGCACCATGATGTACCTTACAATATATATATATATATATATATAATGAAAAACTTGGTAATCGGTATGGGTAGTCCCAAGGAGGATGAAATCCTGAGAGCTCAATGTAAATCCAGAGCTAATATTTTAAAGAAAAACAGACCACTTTAAGGTTCCATTATAATAATTTATTTCACCAGAGGCCTTTTAAAAGACACCGGATTTAATAAGGGTACTAAGAAACTCATTTGTAAATATGAGAGGATCCTATTAAGAATAAATAGACAAAACTTGTCTAAATTATTTAATGAAACATACCGTAATAATATATATATATATATATAAATACATGTGTGTGTGTATTTATAGCACCATGACATACATCACAATAGATATATAAAGTTGAGGACAGAATTATTCATCCATCGCTTCCATAAATACAAATAAAGCTGTAATACCTCAAATTTTCATGGGAGCTTCATGTACATTTTTTCACAAATGATGAAAGAATGGATTTGAAAGATTGCGCAGTGATGCCCACAGCAAAATCTTTATTTTAATGTCAAATAATAATATAAAAAACACAAAAGAATTTAACATAGGACAAAATTATTGGCCCTCTTAACTAAATAATCAATTGTGTAACCCTTATTCTTGATTATTGCTTTGAAATGTTTTTATAGTTCCTTACAAGATCATTACACACACTGATAGGTATTTTGTTCTATTCTTCCTTGGCAATAGCCTCTAGTTCCTCAAAATTCAAAGGACTACTTTCTCTTACTTTTTCTTCAAATATGCCCATGAATTTTCAATGGGGTTTATGTGAGGACTTTGTGCATGGTATACCAATATGTTAATTTTGCTGTCATCTAAGTATTTTGTAACATTTAATCCTGTGTGTTTTGGGTCAATGTCATGTTGGAACACCCTGTAATGCTCCAAAGACAGATTTCCTACACGTTGTTTTATATTATTTTTAAGAACAGTCAAATACAGCTCTTTATCCATGATACCCTGTAGTCTTACTAGTTATTCTGGTCCACAAGCAGCAAAACATTCCCAGAGTAGAATGCTCCCCCCATCGTGCTTAATTTTAGGGAGGGTATTTTTTGGTTTGTGATCTTCATTCACTTTCCCCCATATATATATTCATATGACCAAACAATTCTTGTTTGGTTTCATCTGTTAAAATTTTTTATATTAATTTTGGCTTCAAAAAAAGTACTTCAAATTAACACTATATATATATATATATATATATATATATATATATATATATATATATAAAAGGCTGCCTGACGATTGCGTCTTGCATGAAAAAACAGCCTGTTGCCTCTGAGTGTTGACTTCAATGTTCACTTTTATAATTATATTTACATACACTCTATCTCTTGAGCACTTTATCCCATAAATATAGCATACTATGGTGCTTATATTTTATATCATAAAGAAAAATTCATACAAAGAATTAAATAGCAATGTTAATGTGATTTATGGTGAAATCACTTCACTAACATGATAATGAAGATGACAATTTGAAATTGCCGGAAATACTTGCCATGTGTCTTCCATCTGTCAACAACTCAAATATAAGGATCTTATTATTCAAGGAATTGATAGTAAATTAATGTCTCATTAAGTCCTGTTAGTGAAGTGATTTCGCCATTAATCACATTAAAATTGCTATGATATATAAAAATGTGTATATATATATATATATATATATATATATATATATTTGGTTGGATAGATGTGAGTTTGTGACCTTGGGTTTCACGCTTTAGCGATCGTCAGACAAACTGATTAATGTTTTAAAAAATTTGGGTTTATGTAGATTGCGTGTATTGGTGTTATTGTGGAAGTGGTGGGGGAAATTTCGTCATTTTGTCCTTCATCGTACTAAGCAAAACATCGATGTATGCAGACACATATACATACTTGGTCGTCCGTCGGGACTCATACATATATAAACATATGTGGGCAGTTTCGGCTATGACACATGTATGTATACGTATCACAAACTCACATCTATCCAACCAAATATGTTAGCTCTATCTCTGATATTGACCGCTTTCTAATAAGTACCGCGCATATAATATATAAATAATTATACATATATATATTTATTTATATTTATATACACTTTATATATATATATATAAATATATATATATATATATATATATATATAAAGAAGAATCAAAATGGAACTGTTTCTTGTTAACCTGATGGATTTGAAAATCTTTGTAAATTAATTTATAAGGTGAAATGATCATCATAAATATTATGGAGTAATCCTAATTCCTATTGTTTACAATTTATACACTCTGCTTGAATAAAACATTGAGCGCGCTCTCTGTGAATCAGTTTTAATATTTTATTTTATATTATATTAATAGGATTCATTTGGATTATATATCAACTGGATTTCTTATATATATATATATATATATATATATATATATATATATATATATACACTCTTCTGTTGTTTTCAACATATAAGTAATCAACAGTATGCTTTCTGAACAGCTTAATGTTGAAATAAATATAACTTTAATGTATTTTCATATCCTTTCTGGTAAAAATCATTACTTCCCCATCAAAAACGTCCGAATATAACTCTTATATTATCACTTACATTTAGAATTATTGCTTTAACTTTCCTTTTCCTCATAGCTTTTTTTTTCTATTACTCATTTTTATGCACTGTCACCATAGTCACCTTATCTTTTGATCATTATTTCTTTGTTTATGTTTAGTCCATATTCAGAAAAAAAATGGCTTGTTTACCTGACCCCAACATTTTCATCTTTATCTTTTATTGCTTTATTTAACCTGAAAGGAACTTTGTGTTTAGTTTATACAAATCAAGGCAACACATTGTTTTTCAATTACTATGCTGTAAAACAAGCATATTAATATAGTCACAGATTATCTATGGTTTTGTCTTGATCAATATAATCTGCATGGCTGCCTATTGTGAGATTGGAGGTTTTGTGGAGCGCGTGAACTATGAATTGGAGATATCAAATCTAGTAAATACAGAAGTTTAAATATTGGGGAACTGTTTTAACAGATAACAGAAAACATGACAAAGACATCTGAGAGTGCATTGGAATAGCAAAAAATGCCTTCCAAAAAATAAAAAAAGTATTAAGAAAGAGGAAACTTTCATTAGAAAGAAAAGAGTACTGAACTGCTATGTAATATCAATTGTCCTTTTTTGTGGAAAAAAACAAATAGAAAATTAACTTTTATTTTGTAAATTGAAGATAGTAAGGTTCATAGACAATGATAGAACTCAACCCAAGTGTTGTCATAGGTTAAGGCCAAAAAGACAAAGTTAGTCTTCTGTTTAGTTTTCAGTTCCAGTATAGTGCTGTGGATGGTTTATTGTGAAAAAGGTTAGATAGTACCATGTAGTTTTCTGTAATGAGAGCAGCTTCTGTCTTCATGCAAATGATGGTTGTTTGTATCTGCAATGTAGACCTGGGGAGTAGCATTTCCAAAAGTTTATTTACACATAATGTGCAAGGCAAAGGACTCGTTTGCTTGTGGTGTTTGTGGAAGGAACACTGAACAATACCATGTACATTCAGAACATCAACATATTCTGCTGTTATTCCTGCAGCATATATCTACATTGCAAAGCAGATTGTAAGGAGAAACAAAAAGGAAAGGTATTACATATAATATGGAGATACTCCTGTGTCTGGAGAAGCCATGTTTAGGACTGCAGATTCAAATAGGCTGGATTCATCTATCTTCCAGGTGAAGACATATCTTACATATGGGAAACAGTGAGTCTTGAATTTTCCCAAATTGAGGAATGTATGCTGAAGTTTCTTTGTATATCTGGGAAAGATATATTCCCAAGGGGAAATTATGCCATGGACTTGAAAGCTGCTGAGAGAGGCAGATTTAGCCTTTGCCCAAGCAGTAGGGGGTCCCAAGCTAAAGAAAACAAACTCTTGGCTTGGCTGCTGTAAACTGACTGAAATTGAATGCCACTCTCATCACTGTATGGAGTGACATCACTAAGTGGCTGTCATGTGATTCATGTGATTTATCTCCACCAAAGGGAGATAAGTGCATTCTGTATTCCTACAGGGCAATGGTTGATTTCTCAAGTCAGTTTATTTACAGATTTAACTCTATTGTAGGATGGTATTTGCCATCTGTATGATCATATGCATGCATGAGTTCAGACCAGTGGTCAATCCCCAATCCCAATACATATTTATAGTAAAATGAACAAAAATACATTTTATCTGTAGTTGAAGCCATAAAATTGTGTTCAAAATATTTAGATTTTTAAGTAACTTATAGAGGTTGGTATGCTGCTAAACAAAATCAATCAACCAATCAACATTTGTCATTTATTGATTGAGCAGCCATGACTGCTGTTGGTTGAAATTTATAAATTCTTTGTCTTAAAAGAATCTTTCAAGAAAATAGGTTTTATGGGTGAGATATAATTGACCCTTGAAATAACCCAGAAGTGAGTGATCATCAGGTGCTAATTATGATAATTTAGAACACAAGTTTATAGGAGAATTCCACCATAAGCACTTGAATCTCCACAATTTCCCATTCTTTGTAGCTTTTAATAAATTTTGTCTTTTTGCCATCCATTTATACAGTCTTGTTCAGTAGCTTATATGTTGTTTTTCTCTGTCTCTTTTGCTTTCAATATGTCCTGTGATTATCAAATTTTCCAATCCCCAAGGAGGATATACAGTATATTAATATGGAGTCTGAGTACTGAGGATACACCCCCTTACACACTGATTTGTATATGTGATCATTTACTGTAATCCAGCTTCCTTTTTTGTATCATTTCACACCAAGCAAGGTAATAAAGCCACCTAAGATGCAAGGGGGTTACTGTGTGTGAAAGAATATGAGAAAAAGAAAAAACATTATTAAGGAGAGAGAACAATAAAAGAATAGAAGTTAAGATGACAAAAAATGACGAATGACATTGGATTTAAATTTTGGAAGAACATACATGGCAAGAAACTGGAAGAGATTTCCACAGGCAAGAGGTGCAAGGAAAGAAATGGTTAGAATAGAACTTACAGTTACATCTAGCTATTTCAACAGTAAAACTTTGAGACCTATTTGCCAATCTAGTAGTATGTTTAAATTCATGTGGTCAAGGCACCAAGGAGGAAAGCTCATTAGAACAAATTTCAAGAAAATAGAAGGAAGCCATGTCATGGTCGTGGAAAAGTGACGGCAGTCAAGATGCCATATTTCATATCTGTTAATACTTACCAAGATTATTCCCCTTTGTGCTACTTCTACTGAGTCAGAGTATGTACGAGGTTTGACTGATGCTATGAAAAAAAAACAAAAAAAAACTACACTATATATCAATTCGGGATTTAATCACCTGTAAAGTAGTTCCCTTCTGATGTCACATATTTTGTTCAGTGTTAAGAGAAGAAACCATTAGCATAGAACTTATGGTTACATCTATCAATTTCAACTGTAAAATGATGAGACCTAGCTGCCAATCTAGTACTGAGCTTAAATAGCATAAAGTCTAGATACCAAAGAGGAAAGCTCATCAGGACAATTACCATGAAAGTATTTATGGAAAAGACTCAGGAAAGATGGGAAAGTGACTCAAATTGAGATGCCAGATCAGGACCAATAATATTGCATATTCGCTTGATGTTCAAATAATGGTAGCTGATCTCTCCTCCAATCTAAATATAACATCTCAGTAGGGGAAAAACTGGCTGGTTACATTCAATGCCTTGAAAACTAAACTAGTTAAATTCCATTATTGCTGATCGGACCCTGAACTATCACCAGTCAGAGAAGCCCTGTGCCTTGAGTGACTATTGGGCCTTAAACTCACCCTTGACCTCAAGTGGAACTCATATATATGATCCCTCACTATAGATGCAGGAAAAATGGTAGTTTGCCTGTACTGATCCAGCAAGTACCTTATTCCTCGTGCTATCTTTTACTTTTTAATAGAGCCAGATCAGGCTGAAAATGTAGTACTGCTGCCATATTTGGGCAGGAGCTGCTCAGTCTTCACTTTTTAGTCTCGATAGTCCTAAAGTGTTTCCGTGTTCTTGTTGGTCACATTATTTTTCACCCTACACTGAACTTGATGACATAGTAATTATGAATTCAATCCCTGGGTTAGGTAGTACTTAGTGGAAACAGGGAGATCAATAACTGAGGAATAGTAAAAAAGAACAAACAAGATATCCCTAGACATAATGAGAATAATCTACCCCCATAGATTAACTAAAGGGTTTGGTTCATAATTACCTGAATGTTACTCGGATCAACAAGCATCTGATGAAGGCCAGAGATTACAAAGAATGAAACATTATAACAGCAACAAAGATTAGGACTTTAATCTGACAGAAATTAGAAACATGCTTTGTAAGGTTTATATTTATTTGCAGCAGAAACTTTTGGATTAAAAGAAAATTGTTTTAACTCTCTTTAGATAATTTCCTTCATTCAAATAAACTAAATTCTTGACTAATTTTACCTGCTACTCAGATTTTTCTACTCCACTGCTTAATTCCAGCTTCCTATCGAAATTATTAGATTTTGAAAAGTAATTTTTTTTCCAACTCTCCACTTATTCTGAACCCCTTTTATTCAAGAACCGAGAGTACATGAACTAAGGTTTGGAATAAAAGTCTTTAAAAAAAATGAAAATACTTCTGATACACCTTAATACTTAAAATTTTTACGACAGTCATACACAGGTGAAATTGCTGAAAAACAGCTGTAAAATTACCATGAGCTGAAACTCTCACCTCAAGATTCTGTTTTTTTTTTCTTCTTTTATGATTCTAAAAACAAGTTTGAAAAACCCTAGTCTTATACTCTGACCAAGCCAGATATGAATAGCCATGCCTATTACACACATATGCTCACCTTTCAGGTGTGAAAGCACGTGTTTATTAATATAATTGGATTATTTGCACCTGTCCTGGGTAGTCAAGCTTGCCACAGTTTTTTTCTAGTTTACATTTAGCCAGCAGGAGGGACAGGGAGGTCAGTTGGTGAACAAAATCACAAGAAAGTGTAAGAGACTGATGTCCATTTAGATGAGTCATCTGGATTTCGATTGGTGATATGCCACAGTCAGCAGGTGTTGTTCCAGGTAAGATACCTTTATTTGTTTTTAATTGAAGTGTATTTTTTAAGTTTAGATTTACAGGGCATAATTTTCAAAAGATTTTTTTCTTTATTAAGAGAAAATTTAAACCAGGAAAGCATACTGGTGTTCTAACATCAATGTTCTAAAATTTGCTTAGAAAAGTTGGTGAGATTAGGTTGGTTAGTTATAACGACATATCAAAATTTGTCTCTGTGATATTATCCATTTTCCCACCAATGAATGGATCTGTCCGGACCTTATATAGTCAGGAGAATTCTGTTGCTATGCAGAGTTAGTTAAAGCTTACAGTTCTACTACAGTCAGGTTATTTAATATTTGTTATAAGTGGTTGAGTTTATGCCTTATTTTCATATATAAACATTAGGCAGGTTTATCTTTGAATCATTACACAAACATTATCCTTGAGTCTATATGCAAAACATAGGTTGACTTTATGCAGAGTTTATGGTTCAATTATGACTGAGTAGTGAGTTTGATCCTTACTGAGTGCCTCATACATTTGGCCTTGTGATACATCTAAGATACACTTAAAAAATCATTAGTAGGTATCCCAACGTAGTGTAATGGCTAGCAAGCTTGTCTTGCTAGAACAATTATGACTGAGTAATGAGTTTGATCCTCACTGGGTGCCTTATACTTTCAGCCTTGTACCACATCAATGCTATCCTTAGAAAATCACCATACATATATGATTTGTGATCTTAAAGAAGAGAAGACAACAGGAAACCACTTTACAAAGAAGGCATGGTTATTATCCGCAGATGATTAAAAGAAAATGGAATCTCAGGACAGGTATGATCCCTAATGTCCTGAAGGAATATGGCATTAAAAAAAATCTAATATTTGAGATAGAAGACAGTAAGCATTATTTTTGCTATGTTTTTTTTTTATTTTAAGAAAGGTAAAAATGCTCCTCAGATACAAAAGGACTTCTGCAGCTTATGTAGAAGGTAATATAAAAAGTCAAATAAGTCAAAAGTGGTTTGCACAGTTTTTTAGCTGAAGATTTCTGGATAAATGATGCTCCACAATTGGGTAAACCAGTTGATAGTGATCAAATTGAGACATTATTTGAATGATCACCATTAAACACAGTAGCTAGCATGATAAAAATATCCAAATCAGTTGCATTATCATGATTATGTTAGACACTTTGATGTGTGGCTTCCATATGAATTAACTGAAAAAAAAATATACTGGACTGTAATTCCAAGTGCAATTTGCTGCTTAAGCATGACAAAAATGTTCCATTTTTTAAAAACAAATTATGGCAGGGAATGAAAACAAATATGACAACAAAAGGTGAGTGAAATGAATCAAACACAACAAAAGCCAATCTTCATTCACAGAAGAAGCTGCTGAATCCATGGTGGGATTGGAAGTGAGTCCTCTATTATAACCATCTGATTGAGTTGAACAAGTACTGTTCCCAATTATGAAAGTAGTAAGCAACAAATTCATTTGGTGTTAGTTAAGAGAAAAAGTGTAATATTCCAGTAAGATAATATAATACTTTGAATGAAAACAACTTCTGAAAGCTTGCAAAAGGCACTTTAAGCAGTTCTTTAAAGAGAACAATAAAAAGAGCCAAAACTGGAGAATTATTAAATTGCCAGTAATATGGCAAAAGATCATGGAATAAAACGTTAAATATGTTCAATAAAATGAATAAACCAAATGAACTTTTTTGGTCATCCATTAATACTCTCATGTTAAAAGTGGAAAACATTTTTTTTTAAGTATGAAAATTTTAATAATACAGGAGGTTCTTGACTTATGATAGGGTTCCATTCTTATGATGAATCATAATGTGATTTTCTGCGTAAGTCAGAACGTACCTGCAATAAGCACTTACATCACTTACATATGTGAATGCAATAGTAAAGTACACAATAATCTAGAACATAACAATAATAATCTATGTTGTAACGATCTAGAACATAAAAACACATTTCTAGGACATATGTTAACATAATGAGGACCCAAAAAGCCCATGGAGGACATAAATATAATACATATAATAAAATAAAATGAAAATAATATATATATATGAAACAAAATGACGCAAAAATGTCTGTAAGGGCTTTGTGCAAGTCTGCTTCATTGGTGAAGGATTTCCCATGAAGATTATTATCCAGGGAGTGGAAGGGGTGGTAATCGGATAGCGCAAGGACAGGTGAATAAGGTGGCTGGCACAAAGTCTCCCACCCAAGTTGCTGTATGGTATCCCTGACCACTAGCGCGACATGCGGCCTGGCGTTGTCATGGAGGAAAAGCACCACCTTGGCGATTCACCAGTGCTGGCTCCTTCTGATGCAATGCCTGTTGCACACGTTTCAATTGCAGTGAGTATAGGTCTCCAGTGACCATTTGACCCTTTGGTAGCAGTTCATAATGAACCACTTGACGACCTGTCCACCAGACACAAAGCATAATCTTGCGTGGGTGCATAGTCGGTCTTGCGGTGTGAGGGACAGCATCCTGAGGAGACAACCAATGTCTGGAACGCTTGGGAGTTTCATACAGAACCCACTTTTCATCACTGGTAAGCACTCGATTGAATAAGGATCCGGTACGGTGGCAAGAAAGCAGTGATACGCTGCGTTTGCGGAACCCACTTGCTCAGTTTGTACATCTTACCTAGGCAGTGCAGGTGAAGTCTAACTGTTTCATCGGAAATGTTGAACTGTCTTGCAAGTTCACCACACGTTAGACTACTTTCCTCTTCAATGGCTGCCTTCAGGACTCCGTCATTCAAGACCTGTGGTCGTCCACTGCAAGGCTCATCATGGTGAGACAAATCTCCTGACTTGAATTTTTGAAACCAACGCCTTGCAGTACATTCATCCACAGCACTATCCCCAAATGCTTGACATATGCAGCGACTTGATGCAACTGTTGATAAGCCCACTTTGAAGTCGTAAAGCAAACAGCCCCGAACAAGATCTGAAGACACTTCCATCCTTCTCACAGCTGTCCGGCTTATAAGTGATGGCCAGGCATGGCGCGTGTGTTTTTTATAACGTCTGATGTTCCTACTTCCGGCTGTCCGAATTTGAAAACAATTGCTACATGCATTTTGTATATATTTCAACTTCATTCAATGACTAATCAAAAAACGGACAGAACTTTTTTGGTTACCTTGTATACATTGGCCTATAACATGCACCGGCCTACCTATAACATTGATTGACCTATAACCTACATTGACCTATGATATGCATTGCCTTATGAAATGCATTAACCTATGACATGCATTGGCCTATATAATGCACTAACCTGTAACATGCATTAGCCTAAACATGTATTGGCCTCTGATATTGATTGACCTATTATATACATTGGCCTATAACATGCACTGGCCTACCTATAAGATTGATTGACCGATAAAATGCATTGACATAATTCATGCATTAGCCTATAAAATACATTAATCTATGACATGCACCAGCCAATAAGATGGTCAGCAAAACAAAAACAATGTGACCCAGTAGATTAAATAAAGGTTTTAGTTCGAAATCCTCTGAAGGTAACCGGATTGACAAGCAGCTAATAAAGGCCAGAGATCATGACAACCAAAATGTTGTGATAACAACAACAAAGATGAAGACAATAGTCCACATGTAAATAATGTAAATACTGATTTGATGATGAAAGAAAAGGAAAGTGTGGAGTTTCATGGTCTTCTCTCCCCTCCTGGGAGATGAAAGTGAAAGAGAAAAATCAAAATTAATTGGAACAGTAATAAGGAGTGCCAGAGAAAAGCGATAATATCAACAAAAATTGCAATATGAGCTCTGGTAAAAAAAAAATATTGCTGAAGACATTAGGTTTATAATACCCAGAAATTCATACACAGATGTCCTCAAGGACACATGGCACGTTAGTTAGGTCCAGGGACAGGACCCAAAGAATGTGAGTTCAATACCCGGTTAAGGTGGAGAACTTGGAGAGGGGAATTAACAGGAGATAAGTGACAACTGACATCCATTAAACATGACATGTGGAACTAGAACAGTCTACCCCAGTGAGTGAAATAAAGGGTTCAGTTTGACATTCCGACAACCTGAAGAAGGCCGGAGCGTACAATGGCCGAAACGTTGTAATAAATATGGCGACAAAGATGAGGACAATAGTCTGAATAATGTAAATAGTGTACATAATACCTCATCTCAGAAATATAGACAGATAGTAATTGGCACAGTGGATAAAGGCATTAGTTAGATCCAGTGACAGGACCCAAAGAGTGTGAGTTCAATACCCAGTTAAGGCTGTGGAGAACTTTCAGAGGGGAATTAGCAGGAGATAACTGAACATGGCATGTGGAACTAGAACAGTCTACTCCAGTGATTGAAATAAAGAGTTCAGTTCAACATTCCAACAACCTGAAGAAGTCCGTAGCGTACAACGGCCGAAACGTTGTGATAAATATGACGACAAAGATGAAGACAATAATTCGAATAATGTAAATAGTGTACATAATACCTCATCTCAGAAATATAGACAGATATAAATTGGAGCAAACCAGTAAAAATGTTCAATATAGTTAATGTTGACAATAAAGAATATATATATTTTATTGTAAAATGATACCGAGTATAGCCAAAAATCTGTTTATCTTTTTAACAGACAGTGAGCTTAATCATTATTTACTTTATGTTCTCTGACTTCTGACGTAAATCTCGTTGATGTTGTCATCAGAAATGACTTCACATCACAGTTATCCGCTTAATGAGCAACGTAAAAATATTGTAAAAAAAAAAAAAAATAAAAGAGGAGAAAAAAAGAACAATTTTTACCTGAAATCCTAGATTAAATATGACAGGTGTTAATCATACATGATAGGCATAATTGTATACCTTTCTGTCAGAATTAGCTAACTTGCTCACCAACCTTATTTTTTAAAGTACAGAGGTAAGAAGAGAAAAGATTTCAAAAAATAATTAGTGAAAAGCAAAATAAAAAAAAAACAAACAGAAGAGTAATTATTTTATAAAGTATATAAATCTATTAATCCTAAGTAGGCATCAAAATAGAGGCTTGGTGGAGTAATGGATTGTGGCTCAGACTGGGGAATCAGAGGGCCGAGTTTGAAATTCCAATTGAGTTTATTACGTTCACTTATGTGCTAATACCCTTGTCAAAGGTATTTATCTATCTTTTCTCCTCCCCCAACTCTGGGTAAATAACAGGACAGACTTGGGTGGCAACTGGTCTAGGATAAGGAAAACTCTGAATTCAAGCCAGCCACAAGAGGCTTGGGCTCTGTCAGACTATTTTTCCAAAGACACATAACTTCTACTGTGGCTGCAGTATATGTGGTGCCTTTACAATTCATTACAAGACTTGTGATTGTGACCTGCAGAAAAGGGTGTGGCAAAAGGACAGTTTATAAGCATTTATATATTTTTATCTGGCATCTTTTATGATGTCAGATAAAAAACCATAACATTGTGTGCATCAATTTATTTTTAATTTTGGAAAAACTTTTTCAGAAACGGCTGGAATTTTTTTTTTTAAATAAGAAGCTTGAAGGGATCAGTTATACTAACTTGCCCAAGACCCTTCTACAATGACGGCGGTGCATGTGGTGCCTCTACAACTCTGACGAGTAATGGGACTCATGATTATGAGACGTCAAAATGGATGTGTGTTATAATGGTTAACAGCATGGAAAATGGGATTGGTCTGTCAGGTTAAAATTCCAGCTGCAATTATTGTATTTTCTTTTGTATATATCCATCTCTTCTTACCCCAGTTAGGGGTTAATAGCATGAACAGATTGGGCTTTCTAGCTTTGGTTGGCAGCCAGTCTAGTATCCAAAATTCTTTGGGCATGAGTTTAGCAACTCCATTCTGTAAAAACCACAATAGATACACACCTAGTTTGGTGACGCTATGACTTATGACTATACAGAGCATCTAGAAAAGTTAACATAATATAACTTAGTTTTGAAAAGATTTTATCATGTATTTACATTTTTACAACAATTATAAATAAATTCACCTATCGCCCGGTTCACACTCCTTCTTTGTCTTTTGAACAGGAGTATGCATTTATCCCCTGTTTAGGTTTTTGGTTCCTTCTAAATTCTTCTCATTCTCTTCCACTCCCAGTAACCTCTTGCATCTTAGTGGCATTATTGCTTTGCTTGGGGTGAAATTATTAACAAAAAGAGTTTAGTGATGGCTTCTGATTTATTTGCTATTTGAATTAGCATGTTTATCTTGGTTATTATACTCACAACATTTCGGCTGGCCTTCTTCAGGAGTTTGTCTTTATATTCAGTAACCTTTCTTGAATTTCAAACCAAACACTTAGTTTAATTCACAGGGGATAAATTGTTATCATTCTGCTTTCTGTTTTATTTTTTTAATCATTTCACCACAAGCAAGGTAATAATGTCACTAACACACAAGTGGTTACTAGGATAACAGAGAATGAGAAGAGTTTAGTCAGGAGAAATGACAATAAAAGAACAGGATTCCACAAGTCAGAAGATTGTGATTATCATTACTTTCAAAGTTTTGAAGATTGTAGGTAGCAGGGAAGCAAGAAACAGGAAGAGATTTCCATAAGTGAGAAGTGTGTTTGGTTTGGTTTGTTTTACAGCATATCAACCTCAAGGGGTTATTTAATGCCGACAAAATTTTTATTGCTGGTAATATTTTGTTTTGTCAAAAATCTATTTCTGGTAATATTTTTTTCTTCAAAAATGTATTGCTGGTAATAATTTTTTTTTTCAAAAATGTATTGCTGGGAATAATTTTTTACAAAGTATTTCTGATATTAAAACCTATTTTTACACTTTCATAGTGTTTTTACCCCAGTTTGGGGGTTAACTATTTACCCATAGCTGGGACTCTAACAGGTGCTACCCCCCTGGGTCAGAGTAGACCTGGGGACACCAGCAATTAAGAAGGGGTTCCACGCTCCTCAAAACCTCCTGTTCAGAGGCCTTATATTTGGACGTAGTTTATGTTTCTTACCCAGGATGCGGATGTAGTTTATCATCATACCTAGGACAAAGGCAAGAAAAGTGACAAAAGAATCTATTAGAATAGAACTTACAGTTATATCTAGCTATTTCAACAGTAAAACAATGAGACTTAGTTACCGATCTAGTAGTATGCTTACATTCATGTGGTTGAGGCATCAAAGAGGAGAGCTCATTAGAACAATTGCCATGAAAATATTTATAGAAAAGACAGAGGGAAGCCATGTCACAGTAATGGTGGGAAAGTGACAGAAATCAAGATGCCTGGACAGGACTGATAATATTACAGACCCTTCTTTGGATTTTGTTGCAATGTTAGTGATATATAGCCAAAGCATCAGACCAGATATGGCAGCAATATTCAATGTACAGATGAATGGTAGTTTTATAAATGTGCAAGATGGATTCCATATGTGTCTATATTTCTGAAATGGACAAAATAAAAGAAATAGTTCAAAATTCAAATCACCTGAAGAAAGCTAATACATACAATGGCCAAAACATTGTGAATTTGGCAATAAAGATGAGGACAACAGTCTGAACAATGCAAATAATATAAATAAGATTTCCAGGGGTGAGAAGTAACTATTAGAATAGAACTAACAGTTATGTCTAGCTATTTGAACAGTAAAATGATGAGACCTATTTGCCAATCTAGTAGTATGCTTAAATTTATGCAGTTGAGGTACCAAGGAGGAGAGCTTATTAGAACAATCTTCTTTTTTATAATCATTTCAACCCAAGCAAGGCAATAATGCTGCTAAGACACAATTAGTCACTGGGAATGAAAACACTTTAATGAGGAGAAAGGACAATAAAAGAACAATATTCAAGGAAAGAGAATGGCAATTGACAATGTATTTAAATTTTTGAAGAACATAAATAGCTGGGAAGCAATAAACTGGAAGAGAGTTCCAGAGTTAAGAAGTGCAAGAAAAGTAACTATTAGAATTGAACTAACAATTATGTCTAGCTATTTGAACAGTAAAATGATGAGACCTAATTGCCAATCTAGTAGTATGCTTAAATTCATGCGGTTGAGGTACCAAGGAAGAGAACAATTGCCATGAAAATATTTATAGAAAAGACAGAGGGAAGCTATGTGTTAGGAAAGTGAATGAAGTTCAAATGCTGTTGTTCAGAGCATATTTTATATCAGTTATTATTCACTAGGATTATTCCTCTTTGCATTGCTTCTACTCAACCAGAGTATATATGAGGTCTGATCAAAAAGTATTGGGATAAAAAGAAAACTGCAACATATATCATTTTGGCATTTAATCTCCTGTGAAGTAGCCCCTTCTGAATCCAGACACTTTATTCAGCATTGTTTCCATTGATGCAAACATTCTTGGAACTCCTTTTTGGGGATAGCAAGCAGCTGCCTTGTCACATTCTTTTGAATTTCCTCAACATCTTGAAATCTAGTTCCTTTCAAGTGGGATTTTATTTTTGGAAAGTGGAAAAAATCTCAAAGAGCAAGATCTGGGATCTGGTGGTTGGTGGACCTGTGGAATATTGTTCTTGGCCAAAAACTGCTGCACAAACCATGGTCGTTGATGGAACATCTGTGGTATTGTGAAAGAACCATATTCAACACTTTTCTTCCAAGTAGTGCGATAAACAATGGAAGTGAACAGAGAGTTCAAAGTCAATCTGTGCCAAGCATTTTCATTCTGCATACCATAGCAACGGTCCTGATACTTTTTAATCAGACCTTTTATGTTTACAGCACTACCAGACCCAGGGATTGAACTCAGAATTGTCAAGCAACCAGATATGTTTTAACCAATGCTTTAATGAACTCAGCTATGCATATATTAAACTCATGGCCAACTTCATTGGAAAAAAATGAACGCATAAGTAATGTCCCCAAATAATTTACTTCTATTATGAAAGATGTGGAGAGCCATGATCTTATGTCTCAAAGGTATTCATAATAGGGAAAAAATTAGTGGTTTTCACTGAATATCAAGTAACAGCAAGTCTTCTCACTACTCAAGCACTCTTCTCCATATCCTTATATACAATATGCAAGGATAAACATGTCTATCATAATTTTGAAAGAAGGTTTTGCATTATGCTATCATTTGAACATTGAGCTTGAAGTTTGTTTTTCTTTGTTCAGTCCATTTTTCATATATTTTATTTCTTTCCATTTATGAGATGATGACCTCATTTATTTTCTTCATTACGTTTTTGTCACTATTTGTAAGCCAGCCCCACCCTTCACTGGACAGCTGGCTGGTATGTGATAGGTGCTTCTTACCTTATTAAAGTTTAGCATTTAATGGTTTTGTGTCAACATTAGTAGTCTCACCATGACTACCACCGTAAACCAAAAACCAAAACTAAATACCTTTTCCTTCTCTAAGACAAGGAATTATTATTATTATATTATGTTAAATAATAGTTTAGCAGACTATTATTTTTAAGGGGAATGGTATCTTTATTTGGACTTCATGAGGTTGATCTTTGGGGTCAGATGGAAGACAAAACAAGGAAGTCGATTTTGATTGGCTGAACGATAGATAAAGAAAGGGTATTCAGGGAGTTGGTTCTTACATATCAAGCAATGTAGACGTGTTTTCTTTCATGTCTGAAATGACTCACCAGTGGAGGGAGAATGACCCCACTGGAAAGATAGAAGATGTATATGTGGACATTAATAAAAAAAAAGTTCTTTTATCTCTGGATTCAAAGCAACTAGCAATCACCAGTCAAGAAAGAAGAATGTAATTTTATTATTGAATTGAGACTATCAACCAAGATCCCCTCAGAATGAGGGGTTATACGACATTGTATTAATTTGGTGCAGAGACCATGACCTCCCCAGCATGAGGATGCTATACAACAATTAGATTAATTGATAAATATATAACGATCCGGAAAGACTTCTTCTGTAGTGCCTTTTATGACCCTAATGTGTTATGAGACACACAAGATTGAAACAGCATTTTCCAAATCAAAATTCTGAACAAAAAGGTTCCCATGACACACAAGTGTCTTGTTTAACTTTAAGTCCCTTTTATGTTTATATATTCTTTTCTTTAAATGTAGTCAAGAAAATGACAACAAAAAGGAACACTTATGCTCAGAATCAGGAAAAGTTAGCTAGATTTCCTTAATGAAGAAGGAGGTATTGGAAAACTTAATCTTCACAGAGCATAATGTGGACAAGAGAGGTTGAGGAAGGCAACAATAACTTCACCACATTACAAAAAACACATCATTTGGAGACTTTCAACAGCAGCAACAACTAAAATGGGTAGCACATGTATCTAGAAGGGAAAATAATGACATAATCAAGATGTTAACTTTCTATAATACCCTAAACAAAAGGTTAGAAAGGAAACCCCTGTCAATGGTAGAAAGAGCTATAACAGTTGTCTTGACATATTTTCTGAAAGACTGTTTTAAAAGAAGTTTATAAATTTCAACTGATGGCAATACTAACAGTTTTGAATGTCAAATGTTTCCATATAAGGAAATGGCTAATTTCAAATGTTTCCATATAAGGAAATGGCTAATTTCACTTACCATTATTCCATCCAAAATTCAGACAGAAATTATTAAAATAGCAAGAGAAAGAACACTTTTACTCAGAATCAAGAAACACAAGGAATTGGAAGTTTTGGAGAACCATGATCGCTCATGTCCTGAAGACACTTGAAATAGAAGAATATTTTCAGGGTAGAGCATTGTTTACATTCTATTTTGTAGACTCCTTCTTCTGATGTACAATTAACTCTTTATTTTACATTGATTAAACTTTGAACTGCTTCTAAACTGTTTGTGATAATTTTTATATTGAGATGAACTAAATATTTTGCAAGTTCATTCTTTATGAAGTTTGTTACTATTGTAAGAAGCTTAATTTTCGTGTTCTTTGTACTTTCTTTTTCTTTTCTTTTTGTTTTGTAGATTTTCTAAGCTTTTCTTTTGGCATTGTATATATAAAAACAGTAGTATAGTAGATTGGTTGCTGATTGGTTGTTTTTGTAATATTTTTAAAAGAACAGTGGCAACAATTAAATAGATAGAACACGTAATGCAAAGAGAAAATAATAGCATAGTCAAGATGCTGAGGTTCCACAATACTTAGGAAGGAATCTACCATCAATACTAGAAAGATCAATAACAGCTACTGGACTTGAGATTTTTCCTTTAAAATTGTTTTAATGGAAAGTCTTTATAAATTTGAACTGAATGTAGCACTGGATGTTTGGTCAATAAATGCTGAATGTTTCCTTATAAGGAAATAGATAATATTACCATTACTGTAATGAACAAGTTCAATAAAGAAACTAAAGACAGAGCAACACTGAATGCAGTTTCTTGGCAAACCATGAAATTACAATGGAACTTTATTTTCTTCTCTTATAAATATAATTTTCTTTTTGTTCTTACTGCGTTTGGCCAGTACTTCTTTTTCTTTTATGTGCTTTGTCTCTTCAGGATGTGGTTGATCATAACTCTTCACAATTTTCTCTTTGTAACTCTGAGCAAGTTTTGCTTTTTTTCTATCTCTCCTAATCCCTGTTCTGTCAACCGTTTACACAAGTTCATAGGTAGGTTACTCGCTTCTTTCCTCTGTCCTTCTTGCCTTAAATATGTCCTGTGAGTATCAAATTTTCCAAGCCCTCTTTCTTCATGATCTACACTAGAAATTTCAAGCATCTCTTTCTGATTCTTTGTGTAAGTGTTTCCATTTTCCCTAAAACTTGGTTTATTGCTCACATATTCAGTCTATGGTATTCTCAGCATCCTTCTGTAGAACAATATTTCTGTTGCCTCAACTTTTTTCTTCATCTGTGTAGAAATTGTCCAGCATTCAATGCTATATAAGAGGACTGATATTATGTAACAGTTCAGTACTCTTTGTTTCTAATGAAATTTTTCTGTTTCCTAATACTTTGCTTAGCTTTTGGAAAGTGACTTTCTCACTTCTAATACTCCTTTGAATTTTAGCGTTGCATTTTCTGTCATCTGCAAAAGCACTTATTAAATACTTAAATTTTTGTACTTGTTTGATTTTGGTGTCTAAAATTTGTAGTTTGTGGGTAGCGGCATTGCATATGTGTTATGGTAATTTACCCACGCACACATGGACTCTCCCAGCTTTAAATAGGAGCAGGTACTGCCTTTTGGAGAGGGAAGTTTCCAGCAGTCAGCTCTGACAATCAGACTGAACATTCTTGCTGTAACACTCTCGTTTGTATATGTTTGTATTACTGTTTCTGTTTATATATTTGTTTAACTCAATTCCTCTCTTTGTGTCTTTATTTCTGGCCCTTACAATGCCACAACAATATGATGAACTTTTTTATGTTTGGAATTTATTGTGTTCAGATTGGTGGTACTTTTATTCATAATATATACTCTATGAAAAAGCTTTCCAGGATCTCTGTTTTAGCAGAGATCTCTTAATTATGGATAATAAAATAGAAGCTGACTTTTCTCCTGCAAGTGTGAACAAAACTTCTTCTCTTTCTGTCCCAAAGCTTCTACTATGTCCTGTTACCAGAACACTTCTCTTTATTTTCCCTTTGTCCCCTTTTTCATTGAGGTAGATTTTAGGGTAGTCACCATTTTTCACCATTTCCTGTTTACCCCTTGGCAATTGCCAGAATAAGCAAAATAAAGTACAAGCTCAAAGCATGCAGTTCCAACTTTGTTATACTCCTAAATCGATCACCATGATACCATCACCATCCTACTTTGTTATCTTTCTAAATCTACTCCCACAATACCATCACCATCCTACTTTCTTATCCTCCTAAATCTACCCCATGATACCATCCTACTTTGTTATATTCCTAAATCAACCCCCTATGATACCATCATCATCCTACTTTCTTATCTTCCTAAATCTACCCCCCACAATACCATCACCATCCTACTTTCTTATCCTCCTAAATCTACCTCCATGATACCATCACCATCCTACTTTCTTATCCTCCTAAATCTACCCCCCATGATACCATCACCATCCTACTTTCTTATCCTCCTAAATCTACCCCCATGATACCATCACCATCCTACTTTCTTATCCTCCTAAATCTACCCCCATGATACCATCACCATCCTACTTTCTTATCCTCCTAAATCTACCCCCCATGATACCATCACCATCCTACTTTCTTATCCTCCTAAATCTACCCCCCCATGATACCATCACCATCCTACTTTCTTATCCTCCTAAATCTACCCCCATGATACCATCACCATCCTACTTTCTTATCTTCCTAAATCTAACCCCATGATACTATCAACATTTTACTTCCTTATCCTCCTAAATCTACCCCCATGATACCATCCTATTTTCTTATCCTCCTAAATCTACCCCCCACAATACCATCAACATTTTACTTTCTTATCCTCCTAAATCTACCCCCCATGATACCATCACCATCCTACTTTCTTATCCTCCTAAATCTACTGCCAACGATACTATCACCATCCTACTTTTTATCTTCCTAAATCTGCCCCCTATGATACCATCAGCATCCTTTCTTATCCTCTTAAATCTACCCCCCATGATACTGTTGCCATTTCACAGTTCTACTTTCTGGTATGCATCCTTCCCACATGCATGCATATCTTGGACAGCCAGATAAATGCCTTTTGGTTTTAAATAAATCTGATGATGAACAGGACTTTGTCTTCAGTGTTTTGACTGCTGTATGGTGTTTATCTGAGGTATGTATGCATGGGAGATGAATGCATGCTGGAAGGCACAATAACCCCTGTTGTATTTTCTTGAGAACAATTTTGTTCAACAACTATATCTTCTTCCCCAATTACCTCATTTTCCATTTTCAATCCTACTGTTTTCCTGTTTTTCCACCTTACAGCATACCTGGTAAATGGAACACTAGCATAAAATTTTCACCACAAACCAGGTAAAGGGTTTGAAATATTGTGAAAGCAACTAACAATCTTTTATTGGTTTTTAGCCAAACTTGTATGAATGAAAACTTTCTGCTTAATTACCCCAATTCTTTAAAAGAGATGTATATGAGAACAGAAAATAATGTTCATACGTCACTAGGAAGCAATAAAAACAAGAAGTAATGTTGATTGTTATATAGTCCAAATATTTTGGCTGTTATGAGCTCTTTCAAATTTGTATTTGGTAATTTTCTGGGAATTTCAAACTGAACTCATTGTTCAATTCATGGAGACTGAATAAGGAAAAAAATTAAGTATCAAAATCAAGAACGTGGTGGTAATGGTGGAAGAGTCACATTGTGTCATACTTTGACAAGTTTGTGTACTTGTATCAATGATGTAATAGCTATAAACAATAGCCTTACTCTCATACAACCAATCTCTTAAATGTCCAATTTCGGTTTATGACTGCCTTTGCAATACTGATTTATGTTGTATGAGTAAACCACTTCATGGCTAGTGGATATCTTTATGGCAGAAACCCTCATTTTCAATCTTGTTTTAAGTATAGCCACAAAGATATCCACTTTTACTGACAATAAAAGAAGGTCATTAAAAATGAAACTATCATTCTTCCTATATGGCAGTAAATGCTGGACAATTTCCTCACAGATGATAAGACTGGAACCAGCAGAAATGTGATTCTGCAGAAGAATTCTGGAAATATCCTGGATGGAGTGTGTAACCAACAAAGAAATCTTAAACAAAAAAGACACTTATATTTAAAATTAGAAAGAGATAGTTGAAATGTATGGATCCATAATGAGGAAGGAGAATTTGACATTCGCAGGACATATCAAAGACAAAAGGGTCAGGCAGAGGAGTGGCAGTGGTAAAAAAAACAAACATTGCAAAGAGCTATAAGTGATAAGAAATTGTGGAGAACCATGATCCTGAAGGGAAGTGGGACATAGAAGAACAAGATGTATCTGGTAAACTAATGTTTAACCAAATGCTGTACCTAGCCTAACTCCGTATTATTATAATAACAGTAAATGTAAATAGTGTGCAGGAACGGCTATGTACTATCAATTGGGATATATCTTTTGAGAACAAGCAAGTTTTAAATGCAGAACTGTTACTGGAGGGGGAGCACAAGAAAGAATTTGCATACTGAAATCAGTTTACATCATTTTCACATATCAGGTAGGCCAAATGATTTTCTGGGGGAGTTTCCCACTTCCAGATTTCTTTGGAGATGGTCTTGTTGAACTGTTAAAAGAAGCAAAAAATTTATATTCAAATTTGTTACTTACAGAAATAAGGGAGGGTACATTTTACACACAAAACAATTATTTTTACTTTATCTATTTATCCTGGTTTGAACTCAGAATCTTGTGTTTCGGTTAATGCATGAGTTTTAGGTTTAATTTTATTACTAGTAGATGTCATTCAGGTAAAAAGATTTGGTTTTGAATTTAGAATTCTACATCAACTGCGTCTGTTAGCTTCTAACAAGCAATAATGTATAAAAACTAATTTTAAAGTTAAAAGAGTGAAAATAATTTAAAAATTTAAAGACAGAAATATATAATTTAAAAACTGAAAATAATTTTGAAATTAAAAACTGAAAATAATTTTGAAGTTAAAAGAGAGAAAATAATTTTAAAATTTAAAATCTTAAAATGATTTAAAAGTTAAAAGACTGAAAATAATTTTAAAATTAAAAGAGTGAAAATAATTTAATGCTTAAAAAACAAAAATAATTATAAAATTTAAAAATTGAAAATAATTTTAAAATTAAAAACTGAATATAATTTAAAATATAAACCTGAAAATAATTTAAAAGTTTAAGACTAATTAATCTTCCTCAGTACATGTAAATTAGCTCTGTTAAAATAGACAAAAGAACCTGTAATTTTTAAAGGTAATTTTTTACTCTTTAACATTTTTTTTTAATTTCTTAACATCTCAGAAATGATTTTTCTATCTTACCATCTCATGATTTCACAAACAATTTTTATATAGACCTATTGTTTCTTAAAGGACAATATCCTTTCAAACCACAAAATAAAACAAAGATTAAATCTTTTTGCCTTCATCTTGTTCAGAAAATCACCTCCGCAAACTTTTGGCTTCTACTTGTGACACAAGTACTTTATAAGAAAAGACATTTTACTTTGGTTTGAAATCAGCATTTTACTTCTCTTTGGTGAATTTGTTTCAATGAGCTCCTTTTCAAAATGGGGTCAGAAAGATAGACAGGATTAGAGCGGACTTGAATGATGGCCACAGCTTGACGGTGGCTAGCTAAGTAGCAAAGATAAAACCTTGATGGAGACCAGTTCTGTACAATCTGCACAGAGAACAAACAGCTGCTGCCATTTTAGGCAAGATCTTTCTTGAAACATGCCTCATATATTTCCTCTTCTTTTCCTTCTATTCTTACTTTCTTAGAATAGCTTTCTTTCATGGCTGTCATGTCTGCTTTTACTCTTTTCAACCAAGATAATCCTCCACACACTCTTTTAGTTCAAGTGACAACAATGAAGCCTTGTGTTTGTGAAGTGATAGTTTATGTGGAGTCTGAGCTCAATTGGAAAGGGTAGAGGCTTACACCTCTCTACTCTGATGTCTTCTAAGATACTTAGCAGTGCCAAGGTATTGCAAAAGAGATACAAATTATGAAGATATATTTCTCCACATATGCTTATATTAATACTGAAGATGTTCAGTCAGTTATATGCCATACGTGATACATGCTTAAGTGATCATGTATCTTTCAATGCATGACTGACAAGGCAGATTTTTTTCCCCACAGTAGGTTGCCATTTCTTTCTGTGGTAGACCAGTTGCCATCCAAGGCTATAGAACCCAGTCTGTCCTGCAATTTACCCATAGCTGGTGGGAGAAGAATAGGATTCATACCTTTCCCAAGGGTATTAGCACATAAGTGAATGTAATGGATTTGACTGGAATTTGAACTCAGCTCTCCGATTCCTCAATCCGAGCCACTATCCATTACTCCACCATGTTACAAGTCTGTAAAGAGTCATTTTCTTGCTGCAATTTACCTTTAATGTTTATGCTGCTTTGTTTCGTAAATCTCAACTTTTCAAGACTAACCACATGATAGTAATAGTAATATTAGTCATTTCTTTTTTTTAATCATTTCACCTCATGGAAGGCAATAAAGCCACTAAGATGCAAGAGGTTACTGAGTGTGAAAGAGTCTAAGAAAAAATACATTACTAAGTAGAGAGGCCAATAAAAGAACAGGTATTAAGATGACAAAAGATGATGATTGACATTGTAATTAAATTTTTGAAGATCAAAGTTGTCTGGAAAACATGGAGCCAGAAGAGAGTTCCACAAGGGAGAAGTGCAAAAAAAAAAACTGTTAGCATAGAATTTATGGTTAATTTTTTACAATGATGTTCCCCCTGTATAATGCCCAGAAACCACTCAAGGTAGAGTAAGAGGCACTGCTTATGGGGATATATGGGGAAGATAACAGTTGACCCTAGACATGAACAAGTTAGGGTTGTAGTGATTGGGAAGCATCCTCTTGGGAGTCTGCTCCATAAAGCAGTTAGTTCATGAAATCTTGCACTTTCAAAAGTAAAATGATGAGACCTAGCTGCCAATCTAGTACTGCACTTAAATTTATAAAGTTGAAAAAGGAAAGCTCATCAGAACAATTACCAGGAAAATATTTATAGTAAATAAAGGCACAGGGAAGTTACATGAGTAGGATAGTAACTGAAGCTGGGATGCTAGATTCTTCTTTGGATTTTGTCAAGAATGTCTAAATAAATAGCAGAAGCACCAGACCAGATGTGGTGACAATATTCAATACATGAATAAATGATAGGCTTATAAATATGTAAGATAGTGCCAGTGTATTGTGAAGGAGATAGAAATTGTAAAGACATATTTCTATATTAATGTTGAAGATATTACAAGTCTGTAAAGAATAAAATCATTTTCTTTCTGTAATTTTCTTTATTATTTATACTGTTTTATTTTGTGTACATCTGAACTTCATAAGGCTATGGTAATGTAAAAATTAATAATTTCCTTATAAGGAAACATTTGGTATTCATTGTTGTTTTCAGTTGAAATTCATAAACTCTTTCTCTTAAAACAATTTTTCAGGGAAATAGGTTTCTCAAGTTCAGTAGCTTTTATCACTCTTTCCCGTATTCATGGGGGTTTCCTTCCTTGCCTTTTCTTTTATGTAGTGTGGAATGTCAGCATCTTGATTATATCATTATTTTCTATTGTGCTATCCATTTTAGCTGTTGCAACTGTTGATAGTCGTCAAGTGATATGGTTTCTGTTACCTGGTATAGTTCTTTGTGATTTTGTAATGTCAGTCGATAGGGTTTGAAGAAGGATGGTCCTCACTGAGACCTACATGCTTTAGTCATTTTTAACCTTTGATCTGAAAAAGTGGTTGCATACAACTGACAGTTTATTTATTTCTGAATGAGTCTGATGCTATGCATGGCAACCAAAGGAAAGTCTCTGTCTGACAAGACTATTTAAGAAAATGATTCTAGTTTTTAGTTTAATGTTTAGGTTTTGTAGCAGCTTGTGGCGTTGGGTAAAACTACCCCTAACACAACCTAGAAGATTCTTTTTACCATGGTCTGAATCAGTTTCTCTCCTTCTCTCTCTCCTTCTCTCTCTTTCTCTGTCTCTCTTTCTCTGTCTCTCTTTCTCTGTCTCTCTTTCTCTGTCTCTCTCTCTCTCTTGGGAGAATAGTACTTGTTAAAATCTCATGTTTCATATTTTCTTGGTGATCATAGGCTTTATGAAATCCTCTGTGGAGATAATGAGACAAAGTAGAAGAGCTTGTTCAGACAACTCATTTCACCTCTTTATAGCAGGCCTCTTCAGGTCAGAATGAGAGACAAATCCACGGGTAAGGAAAGTGTGTTGGGATTTTTGAGGAAGAGGTAATAAATAACCCTATCAGGACCTCATCCAGAATTTCTTTTTCTTTTTCCATATTGAAGCTGTTAACATTAAATGGATTTTAAATTATCCAACACCAATTAGGTTTTTTGTTCTTTTACTCTATTTGTTTGTAATACTGTATTGTGTTATTATTGCTTTTGCAATGATCAGTAATACAGTATATGAACACTGTCTGAGGTTGACCATAAAAAATGATCAGTGATATGAACACTGTCTGAGGTTGACCATAAAAAAATGATCAGTGATATGATCATGGTCTGAGGTTGACCATAAAAAAATGATCAGTGATATGAACACTGTCTGAGGTTGACCATAAAAAAATGATCAGTGATATAAACACTGTCTGAGGTTGACCATAAAAAAATGATCAGTGATATGAACATGGTCTGAGGTTGACCATAAAAAAATGATCAGTGATATAAACACTGTCTGAGGTTGACCATAAAAAATAATCAGTGCACTTTCAATGCATTTTCTTCTTTGAGTAAATTCTTTTCTCTTCTAATCAGATTGAAATTTATTAGGTCAAAATTGGAGTCAGAAGTACAAGTTAAAAAAGTTAAAAATTATCCATACTTTCACTATAATATGTCAAAACTGCCTTCTACCCATGTGTGCTTATAGTTGGCACTATTGTGGTCATGTGATTGAAGTTTGAGCTTGATCATGCCAGTTTTCTTGCTGCTGTTACAGTGTAAACATGTCTGCCTCACTAGCAGTGTACACCAAGGAGGAACAAAGAACAGTGATCCGATTTCTCTGGTTGGAAGTTGTGTTAGAGGCTGAAATTAATTGAAGGCTTTTAACTCAATATGGTGACAGTGCACTATTGCATAGAAGTGTGTAAGAGTGAATTGAAAAATTTAAAAGTGGCTGAACAAGCATGATGCATGAAGAAGGAACAAGACACCTATCAACATCCACCACTGACAAGAAGACTCAGCAGGCTTGAGAGATGGTAATGGCAAACTGGTGAGTTATCATCTGTGAGGTAGAATGTTCTCTGCAGATTTGGATCACTTTTCTTTGTTCCTTGTTAATGCACACTGCTAGTGGAGTGGCCATGTTTATACTGTAATAGCATCAAGAAAACTGACATGATCAAGCTCAAACCTCAATCACGCGACCACTATAGTACCAACTATAAGCACGCATGAGCAGAAGGCTGTGTGGCAAACCTAAGATATGTTATCGGAAAAGTGCAGATAAATTTTGACTTACCCTTGTATCATAATGAACTACCAGTGTGTTTAAAGTGTTATTATGCAATAGATCCCTGCAATACTCACCTGTATAAAATTTCATGTAATTACTGGTATTAATATATTTTTGTTTTAATGCTGTGTCTCATCAGGATGTAGATGATAACTTTCTACAGATTTTTCTTTATCATCTTTCAATTTCTATGCAATCTTGTTCCCTGCTCCAGAGTTTTGAATTAAGAATTTTCCACCTCTTAGACTGGTTGCTAATCAAGGCTAGAGAACCCAGTCTACTCTGCTATTTAACTTATAACTGCAGGGAGAAGAGAACGCCAGTATTGAAGAACATTGTCGAATAAATAAAATGTTTAAAATGATAATTTAATACTTACAATCCATGATATTTCTAAAATCTTGCAGGAAGTGCAGAACACTACTGGTGAGCAAAACAAGAACTCATGAATGATCTACTGCTCTGGTCACTTAGCTATGGAGCAAGACAAGATGGTCATCCAGCAACCACCTACATTGACCAGCTATGTTATAATAGAGAATGCTACCCTAATACCCTTCTGCAGGACTGCGATGGCGGGCATGATGGACTCATGAATGTCTGAGAAAGCTTGACTGAATAAATGGTGGGCTCTCCCATCATTTTAGACATATGAGGAGCAAGCAGCTCAGTTCCTAGTAACCGATAACCCAGACACCAGCACATATGATTTGATTATAGTGGTGATAGATTTGTGCAGAACCAATCACACTTTTTGAAGGGCTGAATACAGAAACCTGGTGCACTATGTGCCACAAGATCCCTAAACAACCTTCCGCAAGTTTTAAATTCAGAGTTTTTCTTCTTCTAGACCAGTTGCCATCCAAGGCTATAGAACCCAGTCTGTCCTGCTATTTACCCATAGCTGGAGGGAGAAGAGGATTAATACCTTTCCCAAGGGTATTAGCATGTAAGTGAATGCAATGGATTTGACTAGAATTCAAACTCAGGTCTCTGATTCCTCAATCCGAGCTGCTATCCACTACTCCACCGTGCCTCTTCTTAGAATAAATAAAGCAAAGCTAATTCATAAAATCATATCTCAGAATAACAGTGGTGTTGCTTTCAAACAGTACACTGTTAATATTTATTCATACTTACCAATCTCCTTTTTCCATAATGGCTAACTCTGATACCTACTTTACCTTCCAATTTTCAAGTTTTTATTTCTTGTCTCTTTTATTTAGCTGCTTTAGACCAATCATGAAAAAGTTCAGAAATGTAGGTTTCTTACCTCTCCACCCAGTTTTTTCTTTGTTCATTTTGACAACCCATTCATTTTTTTTCTGTTTTAAGTCTCATTACTTCTTGTTTGTCGAGTTGAAGATTTAGCTTTTTGTCATTTTTAGACATGTAAATTGTATTTACACCCACTTTTTTTGCAAGATCTTTTATTCATTAGCAGATAAAATCTGATTGCTTTTAAATATTCTGAGAACAATCCATCTATTTTACAGAAAAGTAAATCTAGCTTTTGTGTTTCTGAAAATAAATACAGCATTGTCTCTCCAGAATTTATTTTGACCACATCAAGAACCAGTTTCATGGCCTTGATGTAACTTGATAACCAATCAAAGGAGACCTTAATGCACTCTCCCATAGGGTTAGTCAGTCAACAGTGAGACTCCAGTGAGTGAGCAGGTATATCAGCCAAACCCCACTACAATTGAAATTTGGCTCCTTGAAATTTGTTTTTTTTTTCCCTTTTGAAAGGGAGGTAATTTTAGGCCGTGGACGAGATTAAGGAGAATGTAATGAAATAGCTGATAGTGATTCCAAAAGAAGACTATTTTGAAAAGTTGAGAAGTGCCTGAAGACCATTCCACTGGTTGACCCAAGCCTTGTGCATGAAATTGGGATGAGTAAAGTATTCAGAAGCAGTTATGCCAATGGAGAGGAAGAAGATATTTAGCCATGGTTGGCTATTTACCTAGTGATGGTAACTTGATAAATACACCAATCTCTCACTAGCCTGCGCCAGTTGTGAGGATGCATCAATCTAGTCTGTAAAAAGTCATAATGACTGAAATTCTTATGTTAAAATGAAATTTTAATGCTAAAATGAAATTTTAATGTTAAAATGAAATTTTAATATTAAAATGAAATTCTAATGTTAAATTAAATCTTTGTTAAAATGAAATTCTAATGTTGTAATGAAAATCTTAAAGTTAAATTCTTATGTTAAAATGAAATTTTAATGATAAAATAAAATTTTAATGATATAATGAATTTTAATATTAAAATCAAATTCTTATGTTAAAATGAAATTTTAATGATGAAATGAAATTTTAATGATGAAATGAAATTTTAATGATAAAATAAAATTTTAATGATGAAATGAAATTTTAATATAAAAACTGGGCTACTTTTGACCCATTGGGTCACTGATGGTTCAGGTTATAAAACATTGAAGTTGATTTTCATCGTTGAAATGAAAGCTAATTTTATTATCATTTAATTAAATATTTCAATTTGTTTGTGTCATCATTAATCTGGTTTACAAGTTCATGCTTAACGTTTTACTAATTGTTTACAGCATTTAATAGAAATAGAACTTCCAGGATAAACTTAAAATTTAAATCAGATTAAATTAAAAATATTTTTTTGATATGACAAAAAATATTTTAAAATTATATTCACTTGAAAATATTTATTAAATATACCAAAAAATATTTTTTAAATATTTAAAATATTGTTTGTTTAAAGAAAGCTGAAATATAAATAATTATACTACAAACAACTGGACGAAACAGCAAAGTGGGATTTCTTTGTGTCTGTCTTTAACTTAAAAATATTTTAAATACAAAAAATTATTTGAAGAAACTTAAAATAAAAATACTTGCTGTATAAACAACTCATAAATCATTATGCACTGGACAGATGTACCACACATGCATGCATGTAATCGTAGACTTTTAGTATTAGATAGATAGATAGATAGATAGATAAAAAGCCACCATAAACAGTTCTAATGATAAAATGAAAATCTCATGATAAAATGAAATTTGATATAAAAATGAAATTCTTATGTTAAAATGAAATTCTAATGATAAAATGAAATTTTAATGATAAAATAAATTTTAATGTTAAAATTAAATGCTTACATTAAAATAAAATTCTTATGTTAAAATGAAAATTTTAATGATAAAATGAAATATTAATGTTAAAATAAAATTTTAATGTTAAAAGTCAAATATGAGATCAGGTAAAAAGAAGGCTGATAACTGCTTGTCTGTTACTATTTTGAGATAAAAAGAAACATTAAGATTTGTTGTTTTGGTTTTTCTCAAGTCTATACTTTGTTTATAGATTCATCTAAACTTGGTACTCTTTCTTGTTTTTTGTTCTTTATTTAAGAACCAGTCTCATGTTTCATTCTATGCATAAATAGCTTCTTTCTGAATGTCTGGCCACAATTTGCTCAATGGTAAAATTTATGCATTTACCGTCTCTGCTTTTACAGACTTTTTAACATACCTCATATTGAAAACTTTTGATACAAAAAAAGTAAAACAACTTCCAGTGATATTGTAATAAGTTTTTTTTGTGCCAATTAATATGAACAGATGTGGACTAATGAATAACTAATCTTGAATCTTTCATTATTTAACATTACTTTTTATTCAATATCTGACTTCATCATTTAATGTCAGCCAGTATGTGTGTGTGATCACCCCTTGAACCCTCCTTCAAATATGAACCTTACATTCTCAGCTGTGATGTCTGAGAAACTCTCTTCCCATTCACCACTAGGGTGGGTACTTATATATCTATCTCTATCATGCTACTTGTTCCCATGCTGGCAAGCTGTAAACAGCTGTGATAACATGTTATTCTGCACTTGGCTGCCAGGTGGTTATCCCATGTCAATCCTACACTTGGCTACATTGATGATCTTGTGTCATATTGAGTGCAAATTCTATTTTGACACAATACTACAATCTTATTAGTTGATGTGACATAATCATGTCATCATATGCAATTAAGCATATGGCTTATACCAGTGTCTGGTGACAACGGTTGGGCTGTATTTATTGTGTTTCTGAGTTAGCCTACAGGGCTGTCTTCAGGCCAATGTATCAAAGTCACATTGTTTCTTTTTCTTACTAAAAGCCAAATCAGCTGTTTTTTCACCAGGAGAAAGGTTTCCTTGGAATAATAAAAAACGCACAACTCATGTACTTTGCATTGGCTATATTTATTGTCCCCAGTTGGGAAATTTTGCCAACTACTTGTCAGTGATGGAAAGGGTATAGTGATTGAGAGAAACTCTTTGCCTTCTTACCTCTGGGGTGGCTGTTTATATATCTTTGTCAATCTTCTTTTGTCCATGCTTGCAAGTCAGGAGCAGCAGTGAGGTCATGAGATTCTGCAGTTGGTGGTTAGTTGGTGGCTAGTATAAGGCAAACATTCTTTCTGAAGAATTTTGGAGGGAGAAACTCCTTTTTTACTCAGAAATCTCACCTTTTTGTCAGTTCCTGATTCATTAGTTCATGGGCCAATGAAAAGGCACAGTCACATCCTTCTCTTGCTTTTCCCTTTTTTGCAGGTCTATATTGTATTTCAGAAATATGAGATATTTCCAAAAACCTGGGTGGCTGTTTAATTGTTAGGAAATTGTTTTTCTTTTCGTAATCCTTAATATTGACTTATTCTTTTCTGTTTACATACAATGTTATAAGTTGAAAAGAGTTGAAAATTGCCAATTTGCAAAGACAAAACAAAACCATATTTGTGGTGCTTTTGCAGCCAAAAAGTAAGTATAAAGCAGCATGACAATCACCAGAAAAGAAGACAAAATCGACCAACACTTACACAACTTATATGTGGACTATTGTCCTCATCTTAGTTGCTGTCATCTCAGTGTTTCAGCCACTGTGACCACCAAACTTCATCAGGTGTATATTAATTCAGGCAACCTACGGAGAATCTGAACTGAATACTTTATTTAATCTTTATTTAATTCCTTTTAGGTTACCCCGATCAACATACACCTAATAAAAACCACAGGGCACAACGCCTGAAACATTGTGACAACAGCAAAAAGGGGACAATAGCCCTCATATAATTAGTGCAAATAATGATAAATCCTCATCCCAGAAATTCAGACAGAAGGTGATTATGTGATAGCAACAACAAAGATAAGGATAATAGTTTGCAAAGTAAATAATGATAACTCCTGATCCCATAAATTCAGATACAAAATCAACCAGGTTCAAATTTTATCTGACGCTACCTTTTTATACTCTGCACTAAGATCATTAGGAAAGGCATGAATATACTTCTCCCTTTGCTGTCTCATTACGAGATATCTTGTCAAAATATTTTGTCACTGGCATGTCAGAATAGTGAAGAAAGTGGAGGAGGTTAGGTTGGTTGATGTTACAACATGTTCCCCCTTGTTGAGGAATTTTTTTTCAATCACTTCACTGCAAGTAAAACCATAAGAGCCACTAAGATGCAACGGGTTACTGAGAGTGAAAGATACAGAGAAGTCAAAAAAAGAATAGGATTCAAGAAGATAGATGTCAGTTGATATTGCATTTAAATCTTTAAAGATCACAGTTGACAAGAAAATAAGAAGCCGGAAGAGACTTCCACAAGTGAAAAGTGTGATAGAAGAAACTATTATCATAGAACTTACAGTCAGATCTATCAATTTCAACAGTGAAATTATGAGACCTAACTGCCAATCTAGTACTACACTTAAATTTGTGAAGTCAAAATACTAAAGAGGAAAGATCATCAGAACAATTACCATGAAATATTTATAGAAAAGGCAAAGGGAAGTTACATTACAGCAGTGGGAAAAGTGACTGAGTCTGAGATGCCAGATTAAGACTGATAATATTACATATTCTTCTTTTTAATGTTGAATTATGTATGGGGTACCTAGAGAGGATTAAACTCACTATTCAGTTGTAATGTGCAACCAGACTATCCTCATTAACCATTACCCCATGCCTGGGTACATTTGAAAGAGGAGTTAGTGGAGAAGTGAATAACTCATGAAAACATTCTGTCATAAAATCTAGAGGCACCTAAGCAACAAAATCCTGTTACCCCCAGTGTTGGCCTTGACTGAGACCAATAAGATGCATCATCAAATACACATATTCATTCTTGTTTAATAGTGAGATTCTACGATATGGTTTGATAGAAAATAATATGATAATAATATAAAACTTTCTTTTTCTTTGGTTTATGCTAATATTGTGTGTGTGTGTGTGTGTGTGTGTGTGTGTGTGTGTGTGTGTGTGTGTGTGTGTGTGTGATTCTGATGATGCCATATATTAAAAATTTAATTTTTTAATTCTTAATGTTCACCCTGTACAAGCCACAAGAGCCACTCGAGGTAGAGTGTTACTGAAGGAGTTTGCTGTGTGAGTGGTAAGACTAAGTGTGTAGAGGCGCACTTTATGAGGATATGTAGGAAAGATAAGGGTTAGACATGAAGACTGTAGTGGTCAGAAAGCATCTTCTTGGGAATCTATTCCAGGAAGCAGTGGTTTGTTGGAAGTAGCTAATCAAGTGGAACATACTCCTCACTAATGGAATATGTTCTCCTCTGTGTATGTGGTGTGATGCATCTTAGCTGTGAGGGTTGCAATTGGTAGACCTAAGGAATGTAATACACCTGAACATTTTTTTCATAGAAATAGCAATGGAGTAGTGAGAAGCTTGTGTGACAATATACTAAAATACTAATAATATGAGTGATGATAATGATAATATTAATACTATGAAAGTCAATAATAATATATTAATAAGTAATAGTATGAATGATAATATTAATAAAATAATGAAGGTAATGTATATATCTATCTCATTCTGTTATCTATCTATCTATCTATCTATCTATCTATCTATCTATCTATCTATCTATCTCATTCTGTTATCTATCTATCTATCTATCTATCTATCTATCTATCTATCTCATTCTGTTATCTATCTATCTATCTATCTATCTATCTATCTATCTATCTATCTATCTCATTCTGTTAACTATCTATCTATCTCATTCTGCTATCTATCTATCTATCTATCTGGCTGTAATGTTTGATAAAGATATTTATTACCTCTTCCTCAAAATTCCAATACACTTTACTTATATGCAGGTTTGTCTTTCATTCTCACCTGAATATGTTGTCTCAATAGATTTTCCATTTTCTATCTCCATTATCTATCTATCTATCTATCTCTCTCTCTCTCTCTCTCTCTCTATATATATATATATATATATATATATATCAGTTTGTTCACATTTTTCTATCTCAGTCACTTTTACATATAATGATTTTCCAAGAGTAGATGTAGCACAAGGCCGAATGTATGGGGCACCCAGTGAGGATCGAACTCATTCAGTTGTAATGGTTCTAGCAAGACAAGCTTGCTAACCATTACACCACCTTGAGGTGCCCAATCACTTCTACATATATAGTTACATCAATAAGCACATTGATGTCTCATAACGAAAAAGCATTTCTTTCATGCAACAAATACTTATTTTCAACATAATCTTCTTCCCTGTTAATGCACTTAACCTACGGCTTCTGCATTAATCAATGAAATCATACATTATACAATGAGGAGTCCTGACCAAAACTCAATTAATAATTTTTCAGGTTACAGACAATCAAATCTTCATATTAATATGTATATACATGTATGTGCACACACACACACACACACACACACACACACACACACACACACACACACACACACACACACACACACACACAGTCTGGTAGACAACAAAATAAATATACTGTTTAAATAGTATATCCACTAAAAATAATGTTTAAAGTGATATATATATATAAATATTTATTACTTTAATTGTTATATATATATATATATATATATATATATATATATATATATAGCCCTAAACAAAACGACGGACGTCATATGTAAGGTACCTTTCTGCCAACACTTTTTCAAAGGTGTTCAAATATCTTTGAAAAAGTGTTGGCGAAAAGGTACTTTAGATATGACATCCATTTGTTAGGACTATATATCAGTTCTTTAGTTACAAAATCTCTGTTTATATATATATATATATATATATATATATATATATATATATAAAAAATAATAAAATAAAATGGTAATCCTTATTAAAATGCAACATTGTAGCATTATGTCATATTAAATCAGGTCACATTAAACCTTAAAGTCTACTGAGTATAAATCCTCGGGTCTTCTTACACTTTTTCCCTCCCTATGCCACCATTACATGTTCATAAATTGGAATCTCTCCTTCTCTTTCTCTTTCTCTTTCTCTCTCCCTTAATATGATATTTGTATCTCTTGAATTTAACCTGGAGTAATTTTTTCTGTTTATATTTGGTTTGCAGGTCTGAAGGATTGGAAGCTATTTTTATAGTTTTCATGAAATAAAGATTATTACCTATGGTATTTTAAGTGTTTGATATTCATTAATTAATAATTATATATATATATATATATATATATATATATATATATATATATATATATAATTATTTATTTAAAAATATGATTTCAACGCTACATAAGAGTTCTCATGTTTCAAAACAAGAGCCGAAAACTTCAATATAATTATTTAAATTAAATTGAATTAAAGTCCTAATCTCTGTTCCATCATCAAGCGAAATTTTTACTGGAAAAACTTATTCCTGAAATTTACACGTCTTATAAGCATATCCATTATTAAAATTAAGATTACTATGGTAACGGCTAGAGCAATTGTTTAGAGAAAAGGGGCGTAAGAGTTAATAATTTGTATCAATATCTAAGTTACATTCACAGACGTCAAGTCAGGGTAAGGTTGGGGTGTCTAAATTTATGCTCTACTTTTGTATCGAGCACTATTTTTAAAAAATAATAACAAAAATACTAAAGAACTTTGGATTATTTACCTAACGAGTTCTTTCCTATTTTCTATATTTTACACACACACACACACACACACACACACACACACACACACACACACACACACACACACACACACATATATATATATATATATATATATATATATGTATAGGGTAGGAGAGTATTATTCAAACATATATTGTTAAATATAACAGACAACGAATGTCTATTATGTTTTATCATGATCCTTTCCAAGCATCATATAATAGCTTTAGTTTCAAGAGAAAATAAAGGCAAAAACTGTCCAACATTTGGATATTTCTTTATTATATTGGTTGTCAATCTAAGCTTTTGGCTCAAATCAAAGTCATCATCAGAGTGATTATATGGAAATTATATCAGAGAGGTTCACCATCAAAGATGACATACTGTTTTGTCTACATAGAAGTTTGCTATGTGACAATAACAGTCTTTGAAGAGCAGACACAGGTCATAAATTCACAATGCAGTTCTATGATGTTGTATGTGACCACGTGAGAGAAAGAAATGTTATCAACAGAATCATATGTTTAAATGCATTGAAATATATTATGACTGGTTTGAAATGTAATTTTGCTGAGTGTGGGTTGCTTTGTTTCAATGTAGGTGGCTGCCAATATCTTAAGGTTCTTTTTACTGTGTGTATGTGTGAGTATTATAGTGTTATCAACTAACATCTGTTTAATATTATGTACATAGCTATATTTTTCTAAGAAATGTTGTTTAATGGAACTAAGATCAGAAAAGTGACAGGTAAGTCTATGAGAGAGTGTGGTTGTAATAAAACCAACATATGTAGTGGGTTTATTATTAGATAATAATTATACAATCTCTGAATGGATATATAAATTGATATAATACATTGTTTTTTTGCAGAGGATTTAGTTATGTGGTTGTAGGGTTATTAGAGATTATGAGGTTAATTGCTTTAAATTTTTTATAATATATGATGAGCTTAACTTGTTATAAATGGGTTTAACATTTCTACCTATTATGTTTTTTGGGATTGTTTCATCATGTTTATAATTATTATGCATTTGGTTAAAATAGTATAAGTATTATGTTTATTTTGACGTACACTATTAGGGCTAAAATTATTATTAATATTATCAATTTTGTTAGTGGTATTAAGTTTATTGAGATACATTTTAATTTGTTGATCAATGATGGAATTAAGTAATCCATTATTAATGAGTATTTGTTTAATGTTATGTACTTCTTTATAGAATATGGTTTTGGAAGAAGATATCATTTGCGTGCATTGGATTAAGTTTTTTATAACAGCTAACTTATATCGTTGGAGGTATTCACTATTATAGTTAAGAAGATACGAGTTAATGCTTGTAGGTTTTCTGTATAGAGAAGTAGTAAATTTATGTGTGCTGGAATCAATAAATACATCAAGGAATGGAATTTTATTATTAACGTTGAATTCTAGTATAAATTTGAGCATGGTGTGACTTTCAAATTTGTTTTTAAGTTGTATAATTTAATCAATATTTTTAGCTAAGATGAAAGTGTTATCTGTATATCTTACATATATAGGGGGTTTATTAGTGTCATTAAGTATTTTATTTTCTAAATATGCCATATAATAATTAGAAAAAAGGGGGCCTAAAGGGAATCCCATTGTGATACCGTCTATTTGAGTATAAATATTGCCTAGGGGGTCATGAAAAGGTATTTGCAAAAAAAAAAAACATTAATATGTTACTCACAAATCAAAAACCAAATTGAGTCAATAAAAATATACAAAATGAAACATATGTAAATAAAAAAAAACAAATAAAAATTAATCCAAATAAATAAATGAATAAATTAACAAATTGTCCCCGCTAAAATAACTGTTAGAACTAATAAAAATAAGCATAAATAAGCAAAAATAAGTAAAAGTAATAAATCGAAATAAATAAATAAATTAAAACTGCCCCCCCAAATAACAGAATAGACTATGGTAAGCAATCTAAACATTGAACGAATAAATAGCCTTAATTATTTTCCCAGACCAAGACTAACTATTAAATAAGTGACCTAAGCAAATCCACCCCCACCCAATTTTTTACTACATTAATAAAACATCAAAAACCAAAAAGAATAAATAATACAAAATGAAAATGAAAAACAAATAAATTAACCCAAACAAATAAATAAATAAACAAACAAGCCACTGCCGCAAAAATAACCACCAGAATAGATTACCCACAATGCATCACTGACCCATATATATAAATAGTTGAGGAAAAATCCAACATTTGCAGCCTGATGATTGCGACTAGCATGAAACAGCCTGTCGTCTCTGAGTGTTGACTTCAATGTTCACTTTTATATTTATATTTACATACGCTCTATCTCTTATATTGAGCACTTTATCCCATAAATATAGCACACCATAAAACTATATTTCATCATATATATATATATATATATATATATATATATATATATATCTGTGTGTATTTTTATCACTTTAAATAATATTTATATATATATATATATATATATATATTAATAGATAAACCGATATATATATATATATATATATATATATATATATATATATATATATATATATATGTATGTATGTATGTATGTATGTATGTATGTATGTTTATACATATATGTACTCATTCAAAATATGTGTTAACATGAATGTTGATATAAACAGATGTATTGAGAATATGAAATTAAAAAACATAAATATCTAGAATTAGGTCCCCCCTGCACTTATATTCTATGACAAACAGAACACAAAACAGATGGTGTTGAAGGAAATTTAAATTCAAGGTTACCAACTTGTACAAAAACATGAAAAAGCAAATTCTAGAAGACATACAAGGGAGTGCTGAACAGTTCTTAGCCATTTTCCAAAATCTGACTAAATGACCAAAAGAGTGGAATTGTTTTGTGAAATTCTTTCTTGATCAGGTTATGAACTTTTCTGCACTTCATGTAACCTAAAGTGCCTTTATTATAATGGTTATCAGCACAAAGAGTGGAATTGGTAAACCAAGTTCAAATTCTAGCCTGATCTGTTGCAATAAAGTTTTTCATAATGCTCTTAGGAAAGGCAGGAATTTATCTCCTATGAAGTGAATGTATCAGACTAAAGTAGAACTTGAACCTGTTTCAACAATTCTATTTTCTCCACTGGTACCCTTTCATTTTTTTTTTTTTGTGAGTTTTTCAAATCATGAATTATGGATTTTGAATCAACATAGAAGATTTAGTCTTATACAATAATATTTTTCTGGAAAGCAAACAAAATGTTTATTTTTTTGTTCTTCTATATAACTAATATAAATGTACAAAATTTTCTTATCCTGAGTTACTTAAGTAAAATGAAATTAAAAGTTACAAAAATCTGTTAGCTTAAAAAATATTGTAATATGAAAAATAATACAAAGATAAAAGTATGAATTATTTAATCATTTGTTAAGTCTATTGCTAGGAAAGTTGACTCACTGTGTTGTGCACGACAGTTTTTTTGCATCAGAATCCATTTTTCACATTTATTAATCTACCATTCATCTGTGCATTGAATACTGTTACCATATCTGATCTGGTGCTCCTGCTATATATCTTGAGATTTTTGACAAAATCAAAAGAAGGATCTGTAATGTTATCGGTCCTGACCTGGCATCTCAAATTCAGTCACTTTGCCACCACCATGACAAGGCTTCCCTCTGTCTTTTGTATAAATATTTTCATGGCAATTGTTCCAGGGAGGCATGGTGGAGTAATGGATAGCAGCTTGGATTGAGGAATCGGAGAGCTGAGTTCGAATTCCATTCGAATCCATTGCATTCACTTATGTGCTAATACCCTTGGGAAAGGTATGAATCCTCATCTTCTCTCCCCAGCTATGGGTAAATTGCAGGACTGACTGGGTTCTATAGCCTTGGATGGCAACTGATCTACTACAGAAAGAAATGGCAACCTACTGTGGGAAAAAATCTAGTCAGTCATGTATTGAAAGATACATGATCACCTAAGTGTGTATCATGCATGGTACATAACTGAATTAATTGTTTTAATGAGTTTTCCTCCTTGGTGCCTTGAATTTAAGTGTACTACTAGATTAGTAACTAAGTTTTACTGTTTTACTTTTTAACTAGTTAGATGTAACCCCAAGTTCTATTCTAATAGTTTCTTTTCTCGTACTTCTCATCTGTGGAACTCTCTTCTGGTTTCTTGCTTCCTACAATCTTCAAAAATTTGAATGCAATGCCAGTCACCATCTTCTGTCTTTCCTGAACTCCGTTCTTTTATTGTCCTTTTTTGTCATTAAAGCTGTTTCATTCTCTTTTCACACCCAGTAACCTTGCTTGGCATGAGAAAAAAAAATTTCCTCAGTTCATCACCTCTGGAAATTGAACTATGTAGGTAACAAAAAGTGGTTCCAAGGTTCTCACCAATCAGGTGCTCAGTCAAAAGATAATAACTACAGTGTATTTTGACTTGATTCAGATGAAATCTTGTACAAGGAACTGAACTACTGGCAGTATATCCAGAGTGGTGATGACATGCCATAATTGGGCAAAGGGCTTCTACAAGTGAAGTCAATGGCCAAGGCAGAAGTCTCCCCACCCCCAAATAGAATCAATATACTTCAAGTTGAATTACTTGGCTGTAGTCTGGCCTAGAAAATGAATTGCTTTGTCATGTTTAGTTGTCTAAGCCATGTTATTGAGACATGAGGATGGTGCTGGTCAGATGTTCAGCTGCCTAGTGACCCTACAACCACACCCAAGACTGATGATGATGATTCAAACCAGCATGCTCATCTTGGTTGTTACACTCACAACATTTATGATGTTATACTCTAAAAACAGAATTTAAATTCTGAGCTAATATGTTGCATTCACTTTCATACAAATACTCATGGGAATCTGTCTGTTCTTTCCCCAATCTGTGAGTTAAATAGTAGGTAAACCTTTTTTTTAATCATTTCACCCCACTAGCAAAGCAATAAAGCAACGAAGATACAAAGAGTGCGAGAGAATATGGGAGAAAGAAAGCATTAAGTGGAGAGAATAATAAAAGAACATGAATTAAGAAAACATAAAATGATGATTGACATTGCATTTAAATTTCTGAAGATCAAAGTTGACTGGAAAAAAGTCCAGGTACCAAATAAGAAAGGCCATTAGAACACTTACCACAAAAATATTTATAGAAAAGGCAGTGGGAAGCTATGTTATGTTCAGTGGCGATTCTAAGGAGGGAGGAGAAAAAGGAGGCCAATGCATCCCCAGATTTTGGCTGGCCCCTTGGTTGCCCCCCCCCACTTTCTAAGTTTTGTAGAGGAAAAAAATCAGAGCAGACAAATTACACTGTTCTGCTAGTATTGATGTTAGTATTAACCCTTTGATTTTGTTTTGAAGTTAACCTCTCTTGTGGTCCAACAGCCTGAGAATGGAAAAGAGGGCAAGAATAGATTAGAACTCCATTACTATGAATGAAAAGTTACTCTGTTTAATTTAGTCAAGTAACATACTTATACTAAAATTCATTCCTAAGTTGTGTATATGAAAGTGGTGTAGTATGAAAATAAAGATGTTACTTGAATTTGCACCCTCTCCTCTGCAGAAAAAACTTGACCCCCCACCCCCCAGTGCAAACACATTCAGATTTCCAGTATCACCACTAGTTATGGTGATAGGAAAATGACTGAAGCCAAGAAAATAATGATATCTCTCCATCCTAGAATGTTCAGCCTTGCGTTTTCTAGCCTTAGGTGGAAACTAGTCTAGATGAAGAACAGTTTTGAATTCAAAACCAGCCTGGAGTGGAATGGACTCTGTCAGGCTAGCTTGCCTTAGATACAACCATTTCTGCTGTGGCTGCAGTACATGTGGTACATATATAATCACAGGCATATGGCGCTTGTGATCATAACCTAAGGAATGCTGGAGGGTACAATGTCCAAAATATTATGAGTATAACAACCAAAATAAAGATGCTGGTTTGAATAGTAAGGCTTATAATTATGAATTGTTTTTAATGCAAACTACTTATAAAAATTCCTTTGCTTGAAATCTCATGAATAATAATACTGAACTGCTCTTGGAAATGGCTCAAGTGCTTGAAAGTGCTTTGCCTTTTCAAAGATAATGAAAAATACTTTACCAGTTTTATTATAATTAGTTAAAAGAAATATGCATGCCATTAAATTGTTCATTATAACCTTCATATATATATATATATATATATATATATATATATATAAAACAGCTGGTGGCTAAAAGAAATAAAGGATTAAAAAAGACTAAAGGACTAAAAGAACTAAATGTGTAAAAGAAATAAAATGCTAAATGGACTAAAGAAGTAAAAGAACTAAATAACTAAAACAACTAAATTGAAGGATTGAAAATGACTAAAAGAACTAATGAACTAAAAAACTAAATGACTAAATGGACTAAAGGACATATACTTATGAGTTTCTTATTTTCTGTTTTTAGAGTGCAATATTCTTGCTCAATATAATGTATCTTTTGATTGATTTGCTTTTTATGGCTTATCAACCCATTATGGGCTATCTGAAGCTGAAACATATTTCAGATTTTAGGGGTTGCTTACAGTATCTACAATTCTCAAGTGTTCCCCAATCTAAATAATAACTAGACTTGATTGAACAAGAACCAGTGATTTCAGTTCAATTTAACTGTAGGTGTTGTCTTTTGAAGCATAAGAATTCATATACATCTCCATTGCTTCTGTATGACTTTCTAGAATGCGGCATTATACATCTACATGCTAACAAGTATCCCCATCTTTATTGTTATTATCACAACATTTCAGCCAATATGCCGTTTATCTGTCAATCTAGATAACTTTACTGGAATTTCTAACCAGACCCTTTATTTAATCTAAAGCCACTGCAACTTGTTCTTTTTTTTTTTTTTTATTTCTTCTTAGTTGCTGCTCTTCCTGTTTCCAGTAAGTCTATACTACTACTCCCCGGCCCAGGGATTGAACACAAAATTATGGCACCAAATTCACAAGCCATCACTTTAATTCACTAGTGAGACAATCTTGAACATAGAACTTGAAACCTCAAACCTAATGTTCTCATTGCCTGCCTATTGCTTCCCCTGCAGTTACTGATGTTTGACCTTTTTGACACCATTTCTCTTTTCTTACTGCTGCTGCTATTGAAGCCTTGCTGTCAAACTTAGCTCTACCTGTTGTTTCTCTTTCATTGTTTCTTTCTTTCTGTATCAATTTATTGTGATAATAACAATAAAGATGAGGATATTAGTCTGAATGTAAATAATCTACATGGTTATATCTATACACCATGTCTTATCAGGATGTTGGTGACTGTAATTCTCCACAATTACACACATCTCAGTGGAAACAGGACAAACAATAACTGAACAGTACAAAATAACTAGACAAGATAGCCATAGACATGAGCAGTGGAATGAGAACAGTCTATTACTGCAGATTAAATAAGGGCTCAGTCTAAAATTCCATGTATTCTAAATCCTAAAGAAAAATTCACAAATTCGCATTTCCTTTGTTAAATTTTCTTGAATGTGTAGAGAAAATAAACACTGTTTAAAAAAAATGGAGTTTCTACTCAAATACAGGTATCTACTAAAAAATAAGGCTTGAGGTAATAAAAATATAATATATATATAATTTTTTCATTATTCATCAAAATCCTGGTGCTCAGTGGGCCCTGTTATATATCATTATTATTATAAAAACACAAACCCTTAAAATGCCATGTGGAGATATTTATTACGTTATGGTCAGAAAATTGATCTCAACTCTACAGACTTGATAATACAGAATTGTATTATGAGGTCTGAAGAGTTGAGGTCAATTTTACGATCTTAGCAAAATAAATATCACCCCATGGCATTTTAAAGGTTTGTCTTTTTATAATAATGATTATTGCTTTGTCTCTGATATAGCACTCTCCTTGGATCTATATCCTTTTGGAAATATCCATACTAATTACTATTATTATTATTATATATATATATATATATATATATATATATATATGTATGTGTGTGTGTGTCTGTGAATATAAACTAAATAATGCTCCTTCTGCTTTATAATTTTTTCACTTAAATCTTTTTTTCCCAACAGAAAAACATCTACCATATAAACTTGCATCATTCTTTTTTTTTTTTTTGCTTTGTTTTTCCCAATATCTCCCTCCACACACTCTATATTTTTAATTTACACCCAAATAATATGTTGGGTTTACATTAACTTTGAATTTTGAAGATGTATATAATTTAGTGTTTCTCCCATGAGACCCAGCATTTTTTAAAAAACAACTGTAATAATTGCCTCATTTGCAATATGTGCCTGACGACTTGGGAAACCATGAAACTTTAAGTTGTGCTACAAACGTACTTATATATGTATATATAATATATATATATATATATATATATATATATATATATATATATATATGTCTGATTGAATAAATTACAAACATTATGTCTACTAACTGTTAACAAAATCTGTTCATACTAATAAATAACCTTCCATGTATTGATGTTAAAGAATGAGAGATCTTTAAATTTTTATTTTCATTTCCCAAGTACTTTCGATCTTCTTCCAAGATCATCTTCAGGGGTGCAAGTAGTACAAAACTATATGTTGTTCATTAGTAAAAGTATTTATACAAAGTTGGGTGTTGTTATCCATTACTGCAATTTTTTCTTTATACTTTTAAATGCAAAACAGTTGAAAATGTGCTGAGTATTCATTAAGACGTGAAAAAATTATCCATTATGGAATTTTTTCATGTTATAATGTCATGGTCCGCATGCATTAAAGTGTGAAAAATGAATCCCTTATAGGCATTTTAGAACATTACGGCAGTATTCATAGTTGATTCTGTTCAGTTCCAGCTTTAATTTTAAATAATTTTAAATACATTAACAAGAAGGCTTACACTACACATGTCTGACCATTCGTCCATTGTGAGTCATCTACAACAACATTCCTGTCCACATTCACAATATAAAAAATCACTCATCGACAACACAACCATCCTGCATCAAGAAAACAACAAATTCAGACTACAGATACTAGAAGCAATTTATATTAGAAAATTAATTTTTTCATTTAAAAGCATAATGAAAAAATTACAGTAATGGATAACAACACACCACTTTGTATAAATACTTCTACTAATAAACAACATATAGTTTTGTACTGCTTGAACTGATGTAGATGATCTTGGATGAAGACTGAAAGTATTTGGGAAATAAAATTAAAAGAAATTTAAACAGCTATATTGTTTGTTAGAAAAATTCATTGGGAATTTTGAGGATAAGTTAAATAATAAAATAAATTAAATTATCAACTCTGAGTACCAGAAACTTGAAAGTGTTTGTTTGTTTGCACCTCTTGTTCTCAAAAAATCCCAACATATTTTCCTTACACACAATTTTGTCCTTCATTCTGACCTGGAGAAGCCATGACCAACAGACATCTGCGAAATGTATTGTTTATAAGATTTTCCACTTTATCTCATAATCTCCGACTTGTTTCAGATACTAACCTACAAACACACACACACATAACTGGCACTAACCTTCAGGAGAGTAACTCATTACGCCTTCTTGGTGTTATAGAGTAGTTTCACAGTGGAGGCTTGTATTTCACTAAGTTGGTCCTTAAATAGGTTTGACATACAAAACGTTAGGAACTTGGTATAATAGTTAATGACGCAGCAAATCTAGTTGTGGTGGCTGATACTTTAATATCCGACTAACAGTCGTCTGGCATCGACTGACTGACCAACTCACTGAGCGACTGCTACTACTACTACTACTTATTATAGGTGAGAGAGTCTGTTAACAATAGAATAGTTGTGCTCAGTATAACATTTGGCCAGCATGAAGTGGAAAGACTGCATTGAATTCATTGCTAGGTCAGCTGTTAAGAAAGTTGGTCTACTGTGTTGTGCTAAACAATTTTTCTCCCCAGAATCTATCTTACATAAGTCTACTATTCACCCATGCTTAGAATATTGCTGTCACATTTGGTCCAGTGCTCCTGCTATTTTTTTAGAAATTCTTGATAAAATCCAAAGGAGAATCAGCAATATTATTGATCCTGACCTAGCATCTTGGCTTCAGTCACTTTCATACTGCCATAAAGTTACTTCCCTGTGCTTTTTCTATAAATACATTCATAGTAATTGTTTGGATGAGCTCTTTGCTATGGTATCTAGACTTTATGAATTTAAGTGCAATACTAGATTGGCAAAAAGGTGTCATCAGTTAACAGTTGAATTAGATAGACCTAAGCATAATTTCTATCCTAACAGTTTCTTTTCTCACACTTCTTACTTGTGGAACTCTCTTCCAGCTCCATGTTTTCTGGCAAAGTTTGATCTTCAAAAATTTTAATACAATGTCAATCATTATCTACTCTTTTCCTGATTCCTGTTCTTGCTCCTTAATAATGTTTTATAATTCTTTCACACTAGCTAAACTCCTGTGTCTTAGTGGCTTTACTGCCTTGCTTGGAGTGAATTTGATTAAAAAAAATTAATAAAATACATTCATTTACAAAACAAAAGTGTTAAAAATAAAAGGAATTGATCAAAACCTATTATTTTTTTTTATTTTGACACTTTGCTGAATGTTGTATAATCTGAGCTCAAATTTTATTGAACACAGAAAAATGTAAGCTGTTTCATTTAATTTTCAACCTATTGTGTGTTTTGCACTGTATTCTACTTGAACATTGGCGCTGACAAATCTATTCTTATTTTGTAGGCTGATAATAATAATGAACAAAGCAGGAATGCTACTTTCTCTTCCATCAGGGTAACCACTCTTTTTGTGAAGACACGTGTCTGTGAGTGCCTTAGATGAACTTAAATGCTTTCATGAACAGCTACTTACGTCACAACAACGAAACAAAATCCAGAATAATTATAGGTTTCTACTTAAGAGAACTTTGAAGCCCTCAGTATTTACACAATTAAGAAAAATACATTGAAAATATTATTAAACTCTTTCATTATCCTAATTATTTCATATATAATATGAAGAGGAAAATGTATAAAATGCACAAAAGCAAAAAAAGAAAATAACTAAAGCAACTTTGATGAAGCTAGGCAAATAGTACTACCTACCAACTCAGTAACAAATATAATTGAAAAGTTAGATGGTTGGTTGATTTTGTTTAGTGGCATATCAACCTCTATAGATTATTTAATGCCCAAATCTAAATATTTTGAACAGATTTTAAGGCTTCAACTAAATACATTTGTATGCCTTCAACTATAGATAAAAATGTATTGTTGATTATCCTATTATAAAATGTATTACTGGTCATTTTACTTTAAAAATGTGTTCTTGGTTATTTTACTATAAATATGTATTGCTGGTAATTTTTTAATAAAAAAAGTATTGCTGGTATTTTTACTATATCTGCTTAAATAGGCCATCCCCCATATGAGGTAATTTTGGATTTATTTGTTTATTAATTATATTGCTCTGTATTAATAAATACATCAAGCTCTTTTTTGTGGATCTGTTTTAATATTTTGTATTACTAGGATCCACTTGGATTATATAACAATGGATTTTTTACGTTTACTATATATATATATATATATATATATATATATATATATATATATATATATTACTTAAATGCTACTTTTAGTGGATACTCATATTTGAATAGAAGCTTTGTTTATTTATTAAACAGTATATTTATTTATTTTCATCTACCAGCTTGAATATTTAAAAAATATTATTAGTGAAAAATATATGCTCTCTGGCAGGATTTGAACTTGAGTTTTCATCCAGTTTCCTCATGCTTTTGTTTTGCCACTTCTATCATTAAATATACTACATTGCAATAATAGATCTGCCAAGTAAGATAAAATATTGTAAGAAACTGGATGCAAATTTTCCATAGAAAAAAAAAGATCCATATAGCAATAAAAAAACTTTCTATACAATTTCGACTTAGTAAGTTGCTTTCTCCTTTAATTAAAGCACCATATTTAAATCAAAATCATGGTCAGACTCCTTACAGTATGCCACTAATGCATTGAGTGTATTGTTTTGTAAAATATCCATTTTCTGTTCATATAATATTTTATTTAAATTTCTTGAGGTTTCTCCTATGTATCCCCTGTTACAATCATTACAGGTGATAGAGTAAATTCTTCTTTCAAGTTTTTGCTTATTATTATTTTGTTTTGTATTAGTTAAGTCTTTTATTGTTTCAGAAGTAGTTGTAACAAATTTTATGTTAAGCTTAGATAAATTCTTTTTAATTTTATTTGGTATAAAGTTGGTAGATTGAGTAATGTATCTTGATTTATTGGATTTGCTGGAATGGTTCATTCTTTTATTTTAAAATATTTGATGATCCTTCTGTTTTGTGTTGAAATATGAAATAATTAGGGTATTGGAGGAGATTAAAATTATTTTCAATGTATTTCTCCTCATCATGTAAATATTGAGAATTAAAAATTCCGAGTATTCTTTAATAGAAATCAGTAATTATTCTAAATTTTAATTTGTTGTTAAGATGAGAATAGAAATTTTATTTGTGCCTGACAATTGCTATGTTCCTGAAACTCAGAGATGTATCAAATGACAAGAAAAAAAATGTATATATATATATATATATATATATATATATATATATATGAAAAATAAAAATATATATATAAGGGTAAAAGTGCTCAATATCAAGGCTCTGTGTAAATATAAAAGTTGACACTGAGTTCAACACTTAGTGGTGATAATCTGTTTCATGCTTGAATGCAATCTTCAGACCATATATCTACATATATATATATATATATATATATATATATGTGTGTAACTATTTGTAACATACTTGTTGATAAGACAACTATAATAGCATTGTCTACATGTTAAGAAAGGTTAAAAATAATGGAAGCCTTAAGCAACATTCAATAATATCAACTATGATCAAGGACGCAATATCTTGACCGTGTTTTGAAAATGAAACATTATATAAATACATACATATAGCAATCTATTTCTAGTTGACAGTTAATATATTTCAACCTTGAATAGTCGAAAGCTCTTGTAAAATAAAAATAATAGGAAATTTTTTAAGTAATTTATCTATATATATATATATATATATATCATTTGCAGACTACTGTTTCTCTGATTCACAGCTTCTCACTCAGTGCAACTAGACAACTGAATGCCTCAAGCCCAGATTGAAACCCAACCAATTTGATGTCAGTCAGAGCTTGCATATATATATATATATATATATATATATATATATATATATATATATATATGTGTGTGTGTGTGTGTACAAGTTTCATTAAAGATGACTGAGAAGATACTGCTTTTTATTTCATTTTTCTTGTGTTCGTTTAAGTCTTTTCTGGGCATAAAGTGCGTAAAAACTGTCCAAATGGGAATTAAAGTATATATCTATATTGAACAATTAGACAGTTTTAGACTATTTATGTTCAGCAAAGAAAACACTTATACGAACACAAGAAAAATTGAATAAAAAGCTTTATTGCAGTACCTTGTCAGTTGTCTTTAAGGAAACATGTATAAAAGAGGGATTGCTGCCCAAATATACAATTACATATATCTACATATATACATATATATATATTTAGTTTATGAAAAACTATGTAATTCATATGGGTAAACCTAAGGAGGATAAAATCCCGAGAGCTCAATGTAAATCCAAAGCAAATAATTTAAATAAAAACAGACCACTTTAAAGTTCCATGTAATAAATTATTTCACCACAGCCCTTTTAAAGGACTGCGGATCATCAGACTTTACTTCCAAACAAAAAATGAAAAGAAAATTTACCTATTTTCTTTTCATTTTTTGTTTGGAAGTAAAGTCTGTGGTGAAATAATTTATTACATGGAACCTTAAAGTGGTCTGTTTTTATTTAAATTATATATATACATGTGTGTGTGTGTGTGTGTGTTATACTACTAGTAATACTCGGTTGGAAAAACTTCGGATAGCAGAACTTGTAAGTCTATTAAAACAAATTGGTACCTGAGGAAAAAATTGTAAAAAAAAAAAGAAAAATTAGAAACATCCGAATAGAGCAAAATAAATTGTCCAGTGCCTTAAGGTTTTAGTCCAAAGAAAAAACCCCAAGTGAGTAATAAAGCTAAAATATAGAGTGCTCAATATGCTAAGTAGAGCAGGGATAAATGAAATAAATCCTAAAGAGCCAGGAACAACCTATCTAGGTTTCACCTAAACAGATCTTCAGGGTCATATATATATATATATATATATATATATATATATATATATATATATATACCCAAGTATATAATTGATGTATACAGAATGAATTCCAATAACCAACAATTACTATTCTTAAAAGAGTGCTCAATACAAATAGAGCGGATATAATTATTTTTATAAAAAAAAAAAAAAATTAATAACATAAATATGTTATAAAATCACTACAAAAATAGCCATTTTGTTTCAACACCCTCGGTGTCTTATCAAGATGATGTTATATATATATATATATATATATATATATATATATATATATATATATATTCACTTGAAAAAAACTATTTTAAATAAAAGTAAAAGTGACTGGTCAAATGATGAACCTTTTGAAATAATTAAAACAAATAAATATAAATTTAAAAAATAATGAGCCATGGGTGCCATGTTATTCTGCTGCAATTTTCTTCCCTCTGCTGAATTTGGAGTTTTTCACATGGCATAACTTTTCATTCATAGAAAAAAATATTTGGCAGTTGCCTTTCTGTCCAACAAAACATTCAAATAAAATGAGGTTAAATCACAATTAGGCTTTTTGCACTATACTAATTTTTACATTTTAATCAACATTTTAAGTTGTGTTTAGTGCAGTTGCACTGCTGCTAATTTTAATAAAAGAAGCAGGAATCTGTTCACTTGTTGGTGGGTATTCTGAAAATTAATAAAAAAATGGGTTTTTATTTGATTTTTATTCTCTGAAAATTCCCTTGTGATATGCTTTTATAATCCTCTTCCAGATAATGGCGTTGCAGTCTTTTTTTTATGTGCCATGCTAATGTTATTGTCTTTTTTGGCAAACCTTCATGCCTACAAAACATCAAATGTCAAAAGGACAGTTTTTACATTGACACCACTATTATGTATATTGTTTTAAAGAAGTGATGATTAGAATTGTAATAACACCTAAACAGATAAAAGTGAATTTATACATATAAATTAATTCATGCAAATGTCAGTCAGTTATGTGTCATGTACGGTGGAGTAATGGATAGCGGCTTGGATTGAGGAATTGGAGAGCCGAGTTCGAATTCCAGTCGAATCCATTACATTCATTTACATGCTAACACCCTTGGGAAAGGTGTGAATCCTCTTTCTTCTCCCTCCAGCTATGGGTAAATAGCAGGACAGACTGGGTTCTATAGCCTTGGATGGCAACTGGTCTAGGAAAAGGAAAACTCTGAATTCAAACCTGCTCTTAGAGGAGGATGAATGGAGTCTCTCTGAGCCTTGGTTGGCAATCCATTTAGTGATGGTGTCACGATAAAAACACCCTTGATAGCCCTAGTGAAGCATCAAGAATTCAGCTATTTTGACAAGATTATGAACTACACCAATCAAAGTATTAGTGAGTTCAATCTTGGCTGAGGCAGCAAGATGATGATGATGTGCCATGTGTGATACATTCTTAGGTGATCATGTACCTTTTGATACATGACTGATGAGGCAGATTTTTTTTCCTGCAGTAGGTTGCCATTTCTTTCTGTGGTAGACCAGTTGCCATCCAAAGCTATAGAACCTGGTCTGTCCTGCTATTTACCTATAGCTGGTGAGAGAAGAAGAGGATTCATACCATTCCCAAGGGTATTAGCATGTAAGTGAATGTAATGGATTTGACTGGAATTCGAACTCAGCTCTCTGATTCCTCAATCCGAGCTGCTATCGATTACTCCACTGTGTCTCCGATTGTACCATACCAGCTCCAAATAGATATGGATGCTTGGTGAAGAGTTTGCTCTCACCCAGCAGGCATCAACATTGAGAGAGTTTTCTAATTTACTTAAAGTTTATTTCTTAAAAAGAAGAGTTTGCCAGAAAAGAAACTCTTTATCATAATAAGGTGATTAACTCTTAATAGCAATGATTGTTTTCTTGCTTTTGATAATCACAACTAGATTTGAAGTATGAACTTTTGGGGTCATTAGGTTAATGAAATTATGCCCCTCCCTGCTGACAGAATCCACATTCTAATTGTCTTAAACATTTTTTACTTGTGAAAATGAAAAAAAATTGACCTAACCCCAATAGTAGTAGCATCTTGATTAGTACATAAATTCTTTATGTCAAACTTAAAAATAACAAAAAATGAGAAAATTTGCAGTCAGTCACTGAAACCTCCTGATGAGTGGACCAAACAATTATGAAAAAATTGCATATGAAACTTTGGAGTTGAGGTACTGAATATAGCCTTTATCAACTCAAGTGATAAATTTTATTTGTATTAATCCTATATTTATTTTATTCAGTTTTACATCTTTTTATATTATTAAAACCATATATATTTTAGATTATTCAGTGTTACATTTTTATATTTTTTTGCATTACAATTTTACTTGAAATTGCATCATTGAAATTTCCCATATAGAAAAATTGCACCGATTGACATTTATCAACACTTGCTGAATGTTTATGGAGAGCAAACAGTGGATGTGAACATAGGTTGTCAGTGGCTAAGGCAGTTCATTGGTAACAGTGTTATTGTGGTAAGACAAGTTCCAAGTGCTACATGGAGGTTCTTGTTCATTGTTGGTAAAGATGAATTGCTAGTGGTATTGACTATTATGAAAAATAATATTTTGTGATAGAGAACTCTTTTTATTCAATAAGATTATTGCTCATTCTTTATCCATTGTAGTTTCCATGGAAATAAATAGAAGGCATTAACTTCAAGTCAAAATTCAATTGTCATTTATCCTCTTTATCCTCATAACTTTCACTTCTTGCTCTCTCTCCTCTTTTGCTCATATCAAACCTCCTTCATCATAATCCTTTTAACAGTAACCCTCTACTTTGAGTGGCTCTCGGTTTATGTACTTGGTGAACTTTACTATTAAAAAAACAAACTTTAACCCTTTGATGGTCACTTTTGGTCCTTCTCAATTAAATCCAGTTGGAACTCCTTTCAGCTGCTTCTGCTATTGTCTTTCTGATTCTGTGAGTTCATGCAACAGCTCTTGAAAAACCAAGAACTGTTGCATGAACTAATAGAGAGATGGGCCTACCAGAATCCTTGTTTTAACATCTACAGCGTGGATTTTGACTTGGAAGCTATATTGGTTAAATTTTTCATCTTTGTAAACATGTGTTTCCTCCATTCAGGTTTCATACACCATTGACTTTAATATAAATCACTTAATTTGTTGAATGTAAGTGTAGTGCTATAACTGGCCTCATACGACCATTGCTAATGATTTCTGAGTGTTTTTTCCATTTCGGATGATCACTTATGCATTCCCAGAGACCCTGCTCTATCCAGCAGACCCCACTTTCATTGCTCCAGATGTTACAGCTGTTCCAGTCTACAGTTTATTGTCTCCTACCTTGTTGAACATTGCTGGAGTTTCTGGTGATAAATGTGAGGTCTATTGCTAGTATTGACGTGGGTGGCCTTTAAGTCAGGGGGTGTTTCTTCTGGCACCACTTGCATAATCACTCTAAGAACTTGATTTTGCCTCCATGTGTAACATCACTTTGCATGATTTATCTCCAATCAGATCTAAAATTGGTGGTAGGAAGGTATATCTTTACCACACCCAAATCTGTCCCCATCATTTTCTCAACCATTAGACAAAATAGATACTGTTTATAAAAAAGTGGAGTGTCTACTCAAATACAGGTATCCACTAGAATAGCATAAGTATTAAAAAAGTTTGAATCCTTTTTGTTGTGTAGAAAGACTGACTAACCTTCTCTACACTTATTATTGAAGTATGGACTCGTCTATGAGTAGAATGTCTGCTCATGGAACAGTGACAAAAAGTGGGTCACAAAGGTATAGCACTTTTTAATGTATGCTTGTTGCTCTGAAGTACCATATACTCAATCCATGTTCTCATGTGATGAAACCCTTCTTCATTCAACCCTTTGTTTCCAGTGTCTTCCTTACAGTTTTACTAACCAGAAACTATGAGTATTATACAAACTTTATAACACATCTCTTCTCTCCCCAGCTATAGGTTAAATAATTTAGTAGACAATAAATAATACAACAGACTGGGCTCTTTAGCTGTGGTTGGGAACCGTTTAAAGAGAAGGAAAATTCAGAATTCAAAACTGGTTTGGTTTTAGACTAGCAACTCTATCCTGTAAAAACCTACTACTTGCAATGGGAACTGCAGCAGCAGTGATTAGCTGTGGCCTCATACTCCTCAGAGTGGTTATGAGTGTGAGTGTTGTTGGTTAATATCCATTTTATTGTGAAAAGATTAACTTGTAATAGAGATAACTGTAGAACATATAAAAGATTAACTGGAAACAGAGAAGATACTTGCACAAAACAAATTTTAACAACAAAAATGTGCATATGGAATCTCAAAAACACAAAAAATACAACTAAAGGTTTTCAAATATATATATATATATATATATATATATATATATATATATATATTTATTTATTTATTTTAATGGTCTTGGACATCTATTTCCTGTTTCGTTTGTGTTTTTACGTGTTTATATATCTAAATATGACTATGTGTATTATAATCTGATTGTGTATTCATTGTCTTTTGCAAGATTTCACCCTACCCTGCCCATATCATCACTTCAAATGTATCTAAGCTGTAACAAAGCTTAGTACAACATTCGATTTTAACGTTTATTCTAACTGAATTTTTGGCCTTTCAATTAAAACAAAATAAATAACAAAACATGTATTTTTCCTCAGTTTCTTTTTTAAATAATTTTATAATTTGTTTAAACTTAATACAGATTAAATTTAAAATTTAAAATTAGTAATTTTTAATTTTCAATTTTATAGTAAAATTTAATATTAATTATTTAGAATGATTTCTATTTCAGTCTAACCCTAATATTAAAGCATTAATTATTATAACCAAGGTTCATAGCCAAGTTTTTTGAATTCCCATATACTTGTATGGACATTGCAGCTTGTATAACAGTGTTTCACCGAGCGAGGATGGTTGGATGATTTGAACCTTTTAAAACCTTTTATTCTACATTCAACACCATCACTTGATAAAACACCAGAAGTGTTGAAACAAAATGGCTATTTTTGTAGTGATTTTATAACATATATATGTTATAATTTTTGAATAAATTATATTTGCTCTACTCTGTATTGAGCACCCTTTTAAAAATAGTAATTTTTGGTTATTGGAATTTATTCCATATATACCAATCCTACTCTAGATTCCACAGATTTCAATAACACTAGGTGTAGCTGCTGTGATTTCCATAGTAACTAAGATTTTATAGGATAGATTTGCTAAACCCATGCCTAATCAGTTTTCCTCCCAGTTTTCATTTACAATATCCAGTGTTCCCAAGCAGTCCCCCATCTAAGTACTGACTGGGCTTGACACTGTTTAACTTCAGTGATCAAACAAGATTGTGATTTAACTATAAGCACATATATATATATATATATATATATATATATATATATATAAGGTTTGGTAAGGTTTGTTATCTTCAGCATCCTGAATCCAGAGTTTTGACAGACCCTCTGGGAATCGGTCCATCCATTTGTTGTGGGTATGAGGGAAAGATGTATGATAAAGTGAAAGATGACCCCAAAACATTATCCACTTTGCCATACATCTTTCTGCCCAAAATTGTTCTTCATGCATAAAAATTTATATATCGTTATCCCATTTCTCCCATATATACATATATATATATATATATATATATATATATATGTGTGTATATATATATATATATATATATATTTTCATAATATTTTCTCTTTAAAGGGTTATGTATTTTTGTAATAAGGCTGGCATTGGTGAAATTAAAGTTATGTCTCATGTTGTAAGACAAGAGAATTTGAATGTTTATCTAAATGCAAGTCTCTTTTGTGTTCCTGGATGCAGGTTTTTTGATTGCGTGATGTCTTCCCAATGTACATGCTATTGCATTGTAGATATTTCATTTGATAAACTTCGGCATTTGAATTGTTTTTCATTTCATTTTTTATTCTGTTTATATCTCTGATAGTTTTGAAGGTGGTTGTAACAATCCTCATATTAGAGATGGCTAATTCATTTGTGAGTTTGGTTGAAGTGTTGAAGGGTAGGATCATGAATTTTGTATAATTTTAGTTGGAAGTATTTGTTTAGTTTTACAGATTTTAAAAACCCATATCTACGAACACAAAAAGAGACTTGCGTTTCAAATTCTCTCATCTTACACCACAACAACATGAGACATAACTTTAATTTCACCAATGCTAGCCTTATTAAAAAAGAACATAACACTTTAAAGAGACAATATTATGAAAATATATTTATAGCAATACAACCAACTATTAGTACATGTTTAAAAAACTACATTATGTCATCATTTTCTACAGATCCATTATTCATGAACCTAACTTATCTCTTCTCAATAGTTAAAAATCAATGAATATATATATATATATATATATATATATATATATATATATATATATATAAAATACTCAGATGAACTATATTCCTTGGTTCTGTCAGTTCAAACCTTCATGATTAAGACCCACCATAACATTCACATTTCTCTCTGTATTCCATTGGTAAGAAGTAAGTTTTACCCGAGCAGCTTCTTTTGTGTATCACTGCTCTGTGAAACTGACTATCAAGGGATATTTTCCCTGATCACTACAATCTTAACCTGTTCAAGTCTAGGGTTAACTCTTGTCTTCCCCAACTATGCATAAACTGTGCATTTACCCTATAACTCTCGACCTTGAGTAGCCCCCAGGTCTTGTACAGGGTGAACCTCCCTGTAAAAAACAATATATATATATATATATATATATATATTTCATTTGACTAATGCCACCCTAATTAAAAAAGAACATGATTTTTTAAAACTAAAATAGATTGAAAACTTAATAATAACATTATTACCAACTGTAAGCACATGCCTAAAAAATTGCATTACATTGCCATTTTTCTTTGATTCTTAAAGAATCTTGTATCTAACTAATACAAAGAATACATGCTTAAAGAGGTCAGCCATAAATTAGAACCATGTGACACCCCACTTCATGGGCTGACCACGCAAAAGTGAAGACATCAGAACTCCCACTAGACAGACACACATGCACAATTGCAAATACACATTACCATCTTATACCCACTTAGACATACAAGAATCTTCACAAACTTATATACACATGGAATTATCTACAGTTTTACTGCATGTGACACATATCTAACCAATGAGAACTGACCCAAACAATTGAAAATGCCAGTATTTCTGTCTTTTTGTCTGTTTTCTCTCAATCTCTGATGAAGCTTTAATAAAAGTGAAACATGCTAGATTGATATATATTTCCCATTTATTCTATTTTATCATCCTGACAGATTCCAATCCATATTTGATCTGCATTTGATATTTAACTCATATATATATATAT